>JAYRCH010000438.1:0-496792 GCA_037179445.1 Phengaris alcon alcon | reverse complement strand
TCATTCCTAAAAGTAATTTCTACACATGATTTGCGAACAAAGTCGCGCGGTTTTGCAAGTGTACTGTTTATCGCATAATTTATTGTTCTAAATTAAATGGGAGATTATCGTTTATGACCACTTGTAAAAGTAGTTCTCATTAATGACATTATAATTACTGATAGCGAGAGTGATTAACGAGCTAATGACGTCGAATCAATATTTCAGACAGCTATATATACAGGTTGACCTGAAATTCGATACATTCCTTTGAAAGATAGAAAGTAGACCTCATTTACAGTAATATTTTTCATGGCATCCCCTATCCGAAAGTTGATATTTACAAAGTTATTGAAATTTCAAAAATTGTTTCTTTATTTTCGACTTTTTGACTTTGACATGACGTATTTTTAAAATTTTTGTCTTTTTAGTGATTTTTTTTATGTATTTTAACCGTCAATGAGTCAAATAATATTTTTAAGGAATAAATAGGGACAAACTAAGCGAGAATTTTTCATTATGAGACATGAAACAGAATTTTCTTTTAAAAAAAATGCACATTTTTCTTAAAAACAGGTGATTTTCTTTAAAAAGTTGTATGATACAATGCGTACAAATACCTTAAATAACTTTCTTACCTCATAAGCTTCCAAAAAAGGTACAAATATGTACACAAAAATATGAACATGTAATAAACAAAGACAAAACAATCATCAGGTAACGTTATCTCAAGAATTACTCTACCTGAGGCGACCTTTTTTTCAATTGTTTCCTTTGTTCAAACTTCGGGATGTTTCGGCTACTGTCGTCGCGGCCCTTTGTCAATGAGTTACCGACTGGCTTAGAGAGCAAATTTAGTAGCTAATATTAGTTTTAAGTCAACTATTGCCGTGTACGGACGTATTGTTGATTTAAACTACACCCTTACTTCTACTTGTGATTTTTTTGTATCGCGATGGCTGCTTTTGAGTACGATGAATACGCTGACATCTTGTTTTGTTACGGACTTTGTAATGGTAATGCTGCTGGTGCACGAAGAACATACGTTGAACGTTTTCCGAATCGACGAGTGCCAAACGTTAGAGTGTTTTCAACAACATTTCGACGAATTCGGGAAAGCGGCCGTGTTGATAGACGTGGCGATTCAGGCAGACCTCATTTGTATGCTCCAGAAGAAGAAGAAGAAATTTTAACACTTTTTCAAAATGATCCTTCTATTTCTACAAGAGCGGCAGCTAGAAGACTTGATTGAGTCAATGGAAGGTGTGGTTTACAGTACACACAGCGCGTCTACATCCATTTCACTACACACCTGTCCAAGCGTTGGAAGAGGGAGACCCGGTTAGAAGAATGGAATTCTGCCGTTTTATGATAAATGCAGACATGGAGGATCGCAATTTCTTCTCAAGAATATTGTGGACGGATGAATCGAAATTTGACCGTGACGGGATAAACAATTTCCACAACACACATTACTGGTCACCAAAAGGAGAAAACCCAGGATGAAAAAAGAAAGGGCCCATCCATCCATCATCCATCCATCAGACCAGATTCAGTCTAAATGTCTGGATGGGTATAATTAATAATAATTTCGTTGGACCTCATTTTTTGCCTCAAAATTTAAATGGTGAAATGTACGAACATTTCCTAAGAGAGGAGATTACTGGTTTAATGGAAGATGTGCTAATAGCAACTCGTCGTAATATGATTTTCTAGCATGATGGTTGCCCGGCCCACTTCCGCCTCGGCGTACGCCAGTGGCTAGACCAAACTTACCCACATCGCTGGATAGGTCGAGGCGGGCCAATTCCTTGGCCAGCACGGTGTCCCGATTTGACCCCGTGTGATTTTTATCTTTGGGGTCATATGAAGGCTTTGGTGTATACTACACCCATAACTACTGTAGAGGAGCTCAGAAGCCGCATTAGAAATGCAGCAGAAGAAATCAAAACTAGTCTTACTACCAGAATAATCAAAACAGAGGTACGGAGAAGACTACGGGCCTGTATCAGAAACAGAGGTTCATATTTTGAACAAGACCTAAAGTAGAATATTTATTATTAAATTTAATTAAACATTGATGTTTTTTAAACACAATAAACGTAATTAAATTCAAGTTTTTCCTTTTATTTTAACCTTATTGCAAATAAATCGATTTAGACATTATTTCATTTTACTTCTAATATGTTTACTACAACGTCATATTTTTATGTAGACATTTGCACCTTTTTGGAAAGCTAATGAGATAAGGAAGTTATTTAGAATATTTGTACGCATTGTATCATACATTTTTTTAAGAAAATCACCTGTTTCTAAGAAAAATGTGCATTTTTCTTAAAAGAAAATTCTGTTTCATGTCTCATAATGAAAAATTCTCGCTTGGTTTGTCCCTATTTATTCCTTAAAAATAATATTTGACTCATTGACGGTTAAAATACATAAAAAAATCACTAAAAAGACAAACATTTTTAAAAATACGTCATGTCAAAGTCAAAAAGTCGAAAATAAAGAAAAAAATTTTGTAATTTCAGTTACTTTGTAAATATCAACTTTCGGATAGGGGATGCCATGAAAAATATTACTGTAAATGAGGTCTACTTTCTGTCTTTCAAAGGAATGTTTCGAATTTCAGGTCACCCTGTATAACGGTGAACAAAGTCTTATCTCGAGATACGACACTTTACGGCGTCGAGCACGTGAATACGTACAACTCGGTCAAAATATCCTGTATGGGATTTAACATAAGTATCGATAAGTGACATAGCAACGTTTAAGTCACTTATCGATGCTTAATTAATGCTTAAGTCAAATTCCATACATTTTTGATTTCGAACTTCGTCGTCGTAATTAGCGATGTCAACTTGGCTAATTGCTCTGATTCGTCGTACAATTGTCGTACTCAATGCCATAATATGAATTATATTCGAAAAGATAATTTAGAATTAATAATAATTAAGAATTTTAAACAAAGTTTAATTAATGTTTTGCGAATGATGTCGTTCATTATATTCATTTGAAGAGGCAAAGATTTCAAAATTCAAGATAGGCTATGACGTACATTTAACAGAACAAATTTTCATACATTAAAAAGTTACGCCATCTTGGTTTTCACCGTACTTCAAATGTCAACCATCTCGTTTTCACCATAATTCAAATGTCAAAATGACCCAAAAATCTCAAAGGATTATTAACTGGAGACACTTTTTGCCTAAACATGCCTCGTCTTTAATATACTTAGTCTGGCCATAAATACTGTTACAATAAAAAATAAACAAAACATTACATTTTAATTTGGAATATCATTTTACATGATTGTTCATTGTGTTTTCTCATTTTGGCGCCAATACATTGTACAATATTTTGCGATATTAAAATGGAGTGGGGTGATAAACAGAACCGAGTGTTTGCATTACATAAAGTAGGTATGGAGCCAAATGCAATTTTTAAACTCTCCATACGCTTTGTATTAGTAAAATGTTTGTGTACCAGGCTATTAATAGGTATAATGAGACCTCCTCTGTTTGTGACAGAAAAAAATCTGGCCGACTTCAGTGATGGTTTGGTGGGGTATTAGCTATGAAGGAGTGACTGAGCTATACTTTTGTGAAGAAGGTAGTGAAGCCCCTTAACAACACCATGTTAAATAACCAAAAATGGTCCTTCTAGCAAGACTCGGCGCCGGGTCATAAAGCTCGGTCTACGCAGTCTTGGTTGGAAACGAACGTTTCGGACTTCATCAGAGCTGAAGACTGGCCGTCGTCTAGTCCTGATCTTAATCCGCTGGATTATTATTTATGGTCAGTTTTAGAGAGTACGGTTTGCTCTAAACGCCATGATAATTTGGAGTCCCTAAAACAATCCGTACGTTTGGCAGTGAAGAATTTTCCCATGGAAAGAGTGCGTGCTTCTATTGATAACTGGCCTCAACGTTTAAAGGACTGTATTGTAGCCAATGGAGACCACTTCGAATAAGCTTTTTATATTTTAAATTGTTTTATATTTATGTATTAAATTAACACACTGTAAAAGTAATAAGTGTTACAAATATATTTGTTAAGTTTACAAATAAATGTTACAATTGCAAACAATATAATTTTTGTTTTCTTTGTTTCAGTATTTATGGCAAGACTAGGTATACGTTTAATGTGAACAATAAACAGTACATAATATTATATACATGATTTGACCTAGTTGTCGCGTTTACAACTAGGTGGCGCTGTACAAATCACATACAAATTCCTAGTAAACGCCAAACGCGCTCACGATGGAATGCGATAAGAAAAACTCACACTTAGCACTCTGATCCGATACAAACGAAACGTGAAAAACCGGTCAAGTGCGAGTCGGATCACAAAAGATTTCGTAAAAAAACAGCAAAAAAAAAGCATGTTATATATTTATTTTATTCTGCTTTTAATGTTTGTTGTCATAGCGGCAACAGAAATACACCTATGAAAATTTCAAATGTTAAATAAAAACCTAGCTATTACGGTTAAGCATACAGCCTGGCGACAGATAGACGGACAGACAGCGAAGTCTCAGTAACAGGGTCCCGTTTTTAGTCTTTGGGTACGGAACCCTAAAAAAGAGAATTTAAATTGGATCTGAATGGAGTTACATCTTAAAATTTAAATTAAAAAAAAAAACAGCCAAGTAATAAGTAATCGCTAGATTTACAATAAGTTTTGGTGTAATATAAAGATATCTCAAATACACACGCACGAATTTTTTCGCCATCAAGGGGCGTCGTTAGGCCAGGAAGTCGGGGCAACCCTTCTGATTGATGGCCAGACAGTTTGTCACGATCGATGAATTCGACCTATCCTTCATTTTCACTCACTTTTGCCGTCGTACGATACGCTACATCTCATTCGCTATCTAATGATTAATCTCCCTTGGCATCATTGTCTAGCAAAGGTGACAATAATTTCCAATCAAACGGTACATAAATAAGAAGAAGAAAAAGGCAAAGATAAGGATTTTGACTACTAAATATAATATAGTTCTGGCGGGATGTGGTACAGTGACGTTGTTGTTTTTGTAATTCTTCTATAAATTTGTGTGTTTTAGGTTCTTAATGTGTTATATTGGTAGTATTTTAGCCTTTAAATATTCTTTAAAGTTCAAGTAGTGTGCAGTGTGGGCAAGTGGTACAACTTCAAAAAGCAGGTTATTTTGTGTCCCTCCAAAACTCCCTAGGAAGTTTCAGTAAAGCTTCTATCACTTTACTGAATCGACTGACTTGACTTATCGACTGCACTGACGATTTATTTGGACTTTGGCTAGACTTTGGAATTGACGATTTAGACAAACGAGAGTTGAAAACTTAATCGAAAATTATATTTTCCCGTGTTATTAAAATTCTATTTTTAACTTGACACTAGCAATGGTTTTAAGCTACCGCTATATTTATAGAAATACACTTAAATACTTTAAAATTTTAACTCTGTTCATAATTTCTGTAGGTACGTGTTTCTGAGGTAATCAAATCTAAGGTATCTTTATCCAAACAAGTGAGATTTTGTCAATTATACACACTCAGTGTTATTACAAACTTTTGCCATTTCGATGCATTTAATTTACTTTCAAGTCTTACGTTATTAAACGAAGACAATTTTATTCCACAGAGGCCTAAAGTTGGAGCTCTAGTTGCAATTGATTAATCTTGGGATAAGCCGGTGCCCAATAACCCCGAAACGGAAGGAAACTGAACTTCAGCTAATTATATCCCGGGGTTAACATTTACAGTAAATTATTAATAATTAGACACTGCCCAGAGGATAGAAGCGTTAAGCTGTGAAAGAAACGATTTTTAAGGGATTTTCACTAGTGGTTTTACTGAGCTAATAATAGGTCTTTACCTATGAAATTGCCGTTCTGCAGTACTGGCCATTTCAAATCAAAATAATTTTTGTTTGGCTAAGAATTCTAATTTCAAATTAATTTTATTTTAAAAACATGGAATTCTTTTTCCAAAAGTAGTCATTTGTTTATTGATTAGTGTTACATTTTCATCGCATTTCAATCTTTTTCGTCATCATGGATACGTTAAAAATTCGAGTAATTATGGAATATGAGTACCGTCGTGGCAGCAACGCGGCACAAACGGCACGCAACATCAACAAAACTACTAGACTACTTCCTTAGAGCTTTGAGCATTTTCTCATCAATTTTCTCATCCGTAAACAATTTTTTTCTGTGACCTCCCATTGCGTACCGCTTCAGTAGTTGTTTCGATTTTACCACGCTATTCTTTTTTAAATTATCAGTTAAGAAATGACCAGTACGTCTCTTATAGGCTGCAAGTCCTAAGTCACCTTTTAAAATACGCGACATGGTTCTAGGTGCTATCTTCATCTCCCGAGATAAAATATTTTGCTTTCGGACAGGATTTCTTCGAATTCTTTCCCTTACTGCTTTGACCACCTTTTTCGTACGAACACTACGTGGACGGCGAGATCTTTTTCTGTTACAAACAGAGGAGGTCTCATTGTACCTATTAATAGCCCGCTACACAAACATTTTACTGATACCAATTGTATGGAGAGTTATAAAAATTGCATTTGGCTCCATACATACTTTGTGTAATGCAATCACAACGATTCGTTTCTCTTTATCACCCCACTCCATTTTAATATCGCAAATTATTTTATAATGTATTGGCGCCAAAATGAGAAAACTCAATGAACAATCATATAAAAATGACAGATTTCAAATTCAAATGTAATATTTAGTTTTTTTTAATTGTAACAGTATTTATGGTCAGACTAAGTATAGACTCCAAAACAGTAATACAAAAATTGCCATTTTGCAGTTACAATAATTTACGTAGGTGCCGTCGAAAGCATCCTTAGAAGTACAGCCTTATTTCGTCATTAAGTTTATTTTCATAAAGTTTCCCACATTAGTGCCAAGGAACTAACGTGGGAAAGCTTCTACAATTTGAAATCCACGAACTTATGAGGCTACACGAGTTTGTCATATACTTCACAAAAGGCATAATGACTATTTTGATTTTAGTAGTGAAAAGAAAACAAATAAAATATATTGAAATAATTATATTGCGTGTACTTTAAATCTTAGTTAAAAGTATCACAAATAATACGATTCTTAAGCTCTTCTGAATTGTTACTGTGGCATCATTTGTACTCGTACTAGTATTTCAGGCGTTGCTTTGGATCCAAGCAGCGTATCTGGAAACGCGAGCGTTGACACCGGGGTAGCGGGCGAGAGCGCACTGATGTCCCCAGGAGCAGACACCGACAAGAATTCCGTTGTGGTACAGAGGACCGCCAGAGTCACCCTGGCACTGGTCGCGACCGCCGACATCGAGCCAGCCGGAGCACAGCATGTTGTCGGTGATGGTGTAGCGCAGCTCGGCGTAGCGAGTTCTGCAGGTGTTCTGGTTCACGGTCCAGATCTGGACGTGACGGAGTTGCTCAGAACTCCAACCACCAAACTATAACAAGAGAAGTCACATAATACGGGTCTTCGGAACTGCAAACCACACATAACATTTTAATACGTCTTTGGACTACAAAATATTAATATCTGCATGTTTTAAGATCGTTAGCCCCTTTACCTACGCGCCGCAGCTCCGGCGGGGCAAACAGAATTTGTATGAAATTCACCGCCAGCGCTGCGGCAAAAAAGTATATACAAATGGCGCTGCGGGATCTACGGCGCCTGCTTAAGCATACTTATAGCAAGTTTTGATTGAGGGTTTTTAAATTAGTGACATCTGACGGCTTTTTGACACGACAAGGACCGTCGGGCTACCAAGCGCCGCCTGGTGACAGAAAAAGAATCGAAAATTCTTATTGACCGTTTCTTGATACCTCATACACCACCAGATGACGCTTTGTGTGAGTTGGTTCTGCCCCCTAACGGCAGAAAAAATATCAAAAACCCTCATTGGACGATCGGAGCCCCTTCAACCTAACTGTTGAACAGTAATCTAGCATTATTTTCCGTACCTTATCATGGTAGATTGTAGGTATTTAAGTTATTTGAAACTGAACTTACGCTTGTAGTTCCCCATCCGGCAGCCCACACAACTTGGTTGTCAGGGAGGTTGTAGTTGGCACCAGCGATGCTGACGGCGCGGACTTGGTTGCTGAAAGTGAAGATGGAGGCGGACTGCAGAATCGCGATGTCGTGGTCCATGGTGTTGCCGTTATAGCTGGGGTGATTGATGATTCTGTTGGTGTTGTGGACGACACCACCGCTGTTGGCGTTGGTGGAACCTGTACGGATGCGCCATTGCCAGGCTGCATCACCTCTGAAAATATGAGATCGATGGTTAAATTATTTAATCGTAAATACTCAATACTTATATTTTAAGTATTTTGGTTTTATTTAAGAGAAGTAATTACAATATATTAGTCAGTTATTGCGGGCCTCTCACTAACTAATGGATAACAAGCATCATTTTTTTATTACCTCTTTCAAAGTACATATAATAAGCCAGGAAATATGTATTTGCAATGGCATATCTACGATCAACCGTGGACGAAATACAGTCATCACAAAAGCAAGATCGTTACAAAGAATACAAAATTGATTTTAGCAACTTAAATGCTGTGTTATATCACTGTTATAAGATTTGAACATAAATAAAGAGGACAAAAAATTTGTCGTTTTTTTTTGTCGTTTTTAGTCCTGTAACTTTTTAATTTAGCAACTGATTACTGTCCTTTTACATTTTTCGGACCATATTTATATTGCCTTTCGGAAAATATAAGAATTTTGCTGATTTGAAACAAATGCATGTTCCCTATTAAAAGTGAATAATTTAAAAATACACTCACACGGTGCAGTGAGCTGCTGTGAGGATAGATCGGTTGTTGAGAATGGCACCACCACAAGCTTGGCTGTAGCTTGATCCCGACCAGGAGAACAGCAATGCCACGATAGATGGGTAACTTTGGATGTCGGTGACCGATCCTCCCACAATTCTTTGAGGGTTTTTTGGGACAGCTGAAAATAAAATTAATGTTAACGTTAAATAGTTTTGAAATCTTTCATAATTAGCTCACAAATAAAAATTTCAAATTGCCTAGGTAGGTAGATCAAATCAAGACGCTCGGGAAGTCACAGAATTTTAACACGTTATTAGTACTTCAAGCATAGTGACAATGGTGCTTTAATCCTATACTCAATTTCAAATTAAAATACATACCCGCTACGGCGGCTAGGCAGAGAGCCAACAGCACGAATACAGCACGCATTTTATGAACTTCACTAACTTTTTTTGGATATGCCAAAAGATTTTATACTAACTGAACACATAATATTATCATGATTTAATCATGTCGTAATGATTTTTAATTATTGGGCTCATAATCTAACGATATAACTACACACGTAATTTTTGATAAACAGATTATAGCAAATACCTCACGAAATCGAAAAAAGGTCGAATATTCTCATCACTATTATTATAGTGAAATGACAATCATATATGCCTTTATTTAGCCATCGTTTCACAGAAGTGAAACAATTTAAACTTTATATTGTTCAATAGCAGTACGATATTATTTAATACAAGTAAATGCAAAGTAAATTTTAGATAAAAAACAATGTATAAGTCCCATGATTATTATATTTCAGTAGTAAAGAGTAGTAGTAGCAAGTAGTAGTAGTCGTATATAAAATCACTGTTCTTTTTCTTTTGAACATCGAGTAATTTGGCATAGTTTCAAAAATACTAAATTATTTTGTAGTGGATGACAGCTGTGGTCTATCGCTTAAAGATTATCGGTAGTAGGTAGTAAATATAAAAATACTCGTAAACGTATAAGATAAGTGTTATTATGATTAACAAATAAGGAAAAAAATCTAAATTATTGTCATTCCGAGTAACGAATCGCATGAATATAATTTTATTAATTGATGATAGAAAATTAGTCACGTTCGTCGAAAAATATTTTGTTTTTGTTTCTATTTCATAATAAATCATGTCAATTGAAAAGATAGCGGTTTTTTTTTTAATCTAAGCTAATTATACCAACCAGTAGCCACTCTTGGCTGGGGTAGGAAACCGTAGAGGACATTAGGAGATAAAGAAATATTGTACTTGTGTCGTGATTCCCGCTTAAAATTGAATGGTTTACGAAGTATATAAAATATAAAAGTGATTTCAACCTTTTACGCCCACTTCAAAAGAAGGTTATTTTATTCCGTTCTGTTAAGTAATATTGTTAGCATTATCTTGTTACTGTCCCAAATTTCAATATGCAAACAATCAAAAAAATCTTTCCTCTTTATAATATGAGTATGTACAGTACGACCACGCTCGCAATGTCTTTCGGCAATCTTCGTTTTTCATACATAGTGTGTTTTCCACGATTTTAGATAAACCAAGATTGCCTAGGGCCATTAGCAAGATGGTTTTATTATAATGCAGAATGCGTCTAGGTACCTATGTAAAATCACTTTTCACAGTATCACAATAAAGCTGTTATGTATATAGTTAGGTACACGAGTTTTTGTTTTATTCGAAAATAGTACACACACCGGCATATTTAGCGGAACATAAAATAAATGTTTGATATCAGTATCATATAAGGTTGCTGGCTGGTTTATACGTCATTTAATTTAAAAAGAAATATTTTCAAATTAAGAAAACAACTGAACATAACATTTTATGCAATTGTTTTAATTTTATTCAAATACACCTTATGTAGAGCGAACTTCGAGTATTTCTTCCTTCTGAGTTTGATTTAAAATTTCATTGAAATACTGTTTTTTGTTAGTTTTTTTTAATCGCGTATCTTTTTGGAGTTGAGGATTGAATTATGCCTGACTTAGCCCCAACGGAGATTGCCAGGGCACTCGAAATGCGAAGAAATGGTCAAACCTACAGAGTGATATCCTCAGATCTTCGTCGACCAGTTTCAACGATCCATCGCAGTATCCAACGGTTCAGGGAGACCAGTACTTATGTGAGAAGAGCAGGACAAGGCAGAAAAAGACGCGCTTCGAGTAGGGATGATCGTTTCATTCGGGTTCGTGTACGTAGGAACCCCCGTTTGTCGGCCGTCCAAGCCCGACATGAGTTAGAAGCAGTGCGGGGTGTAACCGTAAGTGAGCGTACGGTACGAAGAAGGTTCGAAGAAGCTGGTTTGGGTTCATTTGTGCCCGCCAAGGCTCCAAGGCTCGAGGTAAATCATCGTAGAAACAGGTAACTTTTGCTCAGGAACATCTACTTTGGAACGCGGACCAATGGAGTAAGGTATTGTTTAGTGATGAGTAGAATTCTCTTAAATAAAATTGACGGCAGGCAAAGAATATACAGACACAAAGGAGAACGATATATTCAGACAAATTTTGAAACTACAGTTGCATACGGTGGTGGATCAATAATGGTTTGGGCGGGCATTTGTTTGGGAGCTCGCACAGACTTGGTAGTGATTGACAGAGGGCGTTTGACTGCAGACCGCTATATCAGAGAAGTTTTAGAAGAAAATATCGTACCGTTTGCCCCATATATCGGTGACGATTTTGTTTTTATGTAGGATAATGCTCGGCCGCATACCGCTCGGGTAATTCAAGCTTATCTTAATGATATGAATATCACTGTTATGGAGTGGCCGGCGAGATCACCGGATATGAACCCAATAGAGCACGTTTGGGACTTGCTGAAAAGAAAAGTTAAGTCCAGAATTCCAGCTCCTGCCAACGTTGGTGAACTGCGAATCGCCGTAGTTGAGGAACGGCGGAGACTATCCCAGGAGACCCTCGATAACATCATTCTCAGAATGCCTAGACGGTTAGAAACTTTAATAAGAGCACGTGGAAGAAATACGCGATATTAATCACCATTTTTCTAATTTAATTAATTGTTATTTTAATATTAATTTTCACTTTTCCCGGTTACATAAAAAGTTCAAAAATGTAAAGTTTCACAAATAGCCTTTACTCGCAAAATCTGTTCTTAATGTGATCTCATTTTAAGTAAAACAAATGAAACTTTAAATAACAAAAGAAGTGTAGTAAGTAGATTTTAAAATAAAACCATATTTTTTTAATTATGGACCTTTTTTTGTGTTCCGCTAAATATGCCGGTGTGTTTAGTTATGATTTTAAATGCTTCACGCTACATCTCGGCCATACAGCCCGGAGTTCGCGCCGTACTACGGGACCACTCAGTCGCAAGTACCCACCGTCTGGGCCACTTTGAAATTAAATATCTTGAAAAGGAATTGACGTATCGAAATAATTCATTCACGAGAATTTTTGTTATCCACGAAAAATGCAGGAAGCTTAAATTTAAAATTAGTCAGTATCAAAATTATGTAAACTTTACATAATTATATAAACCAAATTTTTATATTAACCAATATTTATATAAACCAAAGTGTAGTCGAATAGATTTCAAATGATTGGATGATCGATGGACGCTTTAAATAGTTTGTGAAAAAAAAACAATATTCTAACCTAAAAGATCTAAATTGTACTACCGGCACCTGAACAATTTATTTAAAAGTATGAAGTACAAATAAAAGTCCTTGAAAACTAAGCTCATCTAAAAGTTCATTCCTAAAAGTAATTTCTACACATGATTTGCGAACAAAGTCGCGCGGTTTTGCAAGTGTACTGTTTATCGCATAATTTATTGTTCTATATTAAATGGGAGATTATCGTTTATGACCACTTGTAAAAGTAGTTCTCATTAATGACATTATAATTACTGATAGCGAGAGTGATTAACGAGCTAATGACGTCGAATCAATATTTCAGACAGCTATATATACAGGTTGACCTGAAATTCGATACATTCCTTTGAAAGATAGAAAGTAGACCTCATTTACAGTAATATTTTTCATGGCATCCCCTATCCGAAAGTTGATATTTACAAAGTTATTGAAATTTCAAAAATTGTTTCTTTATTTTCGACTTTTTGACTTTGACATGACGTATTTTTAAAAATTTTTGTCTTTTTAGTGATTTTTTTTATGTATTTTAACCGTCAATGAGTCAAATAATATTTTTAAGGAATAAATAGGGACAAACTAAGCGAGAATTTTTCATTATGAGACATGAAACAGAATTTTCTTTTAAAAAAAATGCACATTTTTCTTAAAAACAGGTGATTTTCTTTAAAAAGTTGTATGATACAATGCGTACAAATACCTTAAATAACTTTCTTACCTCATAAGCTTCCAAAAAAGGTACAAATATGTACACAAAAATATGAACATGTAATAAACAAAGACAAAACAATCATCAGGTAACGTTATCTGAAGAATTACTCTACCTGAGGCGACCTTTTTTTCAATTGTTTCCTTTGTTCAAACTTCGGGATGTTTCGGCTACTGTCGTCGCGGCCCTTTGTCAATGAGTTACCGACTGGCTTAGAGAGCAAATTTAGTAGCTAATATTAGTTTTAAGTCAACTATTGCCGTGTACGGACGTATTGTTGCTTTAAACTACACCCTTACTTCTACTTGTGATTTTTTTGTATCGCGATGGCTGCTTTTGAGTACGATGAATACGCTGACATCTTGTTTTGTTACGGACTTTGTAATGGTAATGCTGCTGGTGCACGAAGAACATACGTTGAACGTTTTCCGAATCGACGAGTGCCAAACGTTAGAGTGTTTTCAACAACATTTCGACGAATTCGGGAAAGCGGCCGTGTTGATAGACGTGGCGATTCAGGCAGACCTCATTTGTATGCTCCAGAAGAAGAAGAAGAAATTTTAACACTTTTTCAAAATGATCCTTCTATTTCTACAAGAGCGGCAGCTAGAAGACTTGGATTGAGTCAATGGAAGGTGTGGTTTACAGTACACACAGCGCGTCTACATCCATTTCACTACACACCTGTCCAAGCGTTGGAAGAGGGAGACCCGGTTAGAAGAATGGAATTCTGCCGTTTTATGATAAATGCAGACATGGAGGATCGCAATTTCTTCTCAAGAATATTGTGGACGGATGAATCGAAATTTGACCGTGACGGGATAAACAATTTCCACAACACACATTACTGGTCACCAAAAGGAGAAAACCCCAGGATGAAAAAAGAAAGGGCCCATCCATCCATCATCCATCCATCAGACCAGATTCAGTCTAAATGTCTGGATGGGTATAATTAATAATAATTTCGTTGGACCTCATTTTTTGCCTCAAAATTTAAATGGTGAAATGTACGAACATTTCCTAAGAGAGGAGATTACTGGTTTAATGGAAGATGTGCTAATAGCAACTCGTCGTAATATGATTTTCTAGCATGATGGTTGCCCGGCCCACTTCCGCCTCGGCGTACGCCAGTGGCTAGACCAAACTTACCCACATCGCTGGATAGGTCGAGGCGGGCCAATTCCTTGGCCAGCACGGTGTCCCGATTTGACCCCGTGTGATTTTTATCTTTGGGGTCATATGAAGGCTTTGGTGTATACTACACCCATAACTACTGTAGAGGAGCTCAGAAGCCGCATTAGAAATGCAGCAGAAGAAATCAAAACTAGTCTTACTACCAGAATAATCAAAACAGAGGTACGGAGAAGACTACGGGCCTGTATCAGAAACAGAGGTTCATATTTTGAACAAGACCTAAAGTAGAATATTTATTATTAAATTTAATTAAACATTGATGTTTTTTAAACACAATAAACGTAATTAAATTCAAGTTTTTCCTTTTATTTTAACCTTATTGCAAATAAATCGATTTAGACATTATTTCATTTTACTTCTAATATGTTTACTACAACGTCATATTTTTATGTAGACATTTGCACCTTTTTGGAAAGCTAATGAGATAAGGAAGTTATTTAGAATATTTGTACGCATTGTATCATACATTTTTTTAAGAAAATCACCTGTTTCTAAGAAAAATGTGCATTTTTCTTAAAAGAAAATTCTGTTTCATGTCTCATAATGAAAAATTCTCGCTTGGTTTGTCCCTATTTATTCCTTAAAAATAATATTTGACTCATTGACGGTTAAAATACATAAAAAAATCACTAAAAAGACAAACATTTTTAAAAATACGTCATGTCAAAGTCAAAAAGTCGAAAATAAAGAAAAAAATTTTGTAATTTCAGTTACTTTGTAAATATCAACTTTCGGATAGGGGATGCCATGAAAAATATTACTGTAAATGAGGTCTACTTTCTGTCTTTCAAAGGAATGTATCGAATTTCAGGTCACCCTGTATAACGGTGAACAAAGTCTTATCTCGAGATACGACACTTTACGGCGTCGAGCACGTGAATACGTACAACTCGGTCAAAATATCCTGTATGGGATTTAACATAAGTATCGATAAGTGACATAGCAACGTTTAAGTCACTTATCGATGCTTAATTAATGCTTAAGTCAAATTCCATACATTTTTGATTTCGAACTTCGTCGTCGTAATTAGCGATGTCAACTTGGCTAATTGCTCTGATTCGTCGTACAATTGTCGTACTCAATGCCATAATATGAATTATATTCGAAAAGATAATTTAGAATTATTAATAATTAAGAATTTTAAACAAAGTTTAATTAATGTTTTGCGAATGATGTCGTTCATTATATTCATTTGAAGAGGCAAAGATTTCAAAATTCAAGATAGGCTATGACGTACATTTAACAGAACAAATTTTCATACATTAAAAAGTTACGCCATCTTGGTTTTCACCGTACTTCAAATGTCAACCATCTCGTTTTCACCATAATTCAAATGTCAAAATGACCCAAAAATCTCAAAGGATTATTAACTGGAGACACTTTTTGCCTAAACATGCCTCGTCTTTAATATACTTAGTCTGGCCATAAATACTGTTACAATAAAAAATAAACAAAACATTACATTTTAATTTGGAATATCATTTTACATGATTGTTCATTGTGTTTTCTCATTTTGGCGCCAATACATTGTACAATATTTTGCGATATTAAAATGGAGTGGGGTGATAAACAGAACCGAGTGTTTGCATTACATAAAGTAGGTATGGAGCCAAATGCAATTTTTAAACTCTCCATACGCTTTGTATTAGTAAAATGTTTGTGTACCAGGCTATTAATAGGTATAATGAGACCTCCTCTGTTTGTGACAGAAAAAAATCTGGCCGACTTCAGTGATGGTTTGGTGGGGTATTAGCTATGAAGGAGTGACTGAGCTATACTTTTGTGAAGAAGGTAGTGAAGCCCCTTAACAACACCATGTTAAATAACCAAAAATGGTCCTTCTAGCAAGACTCGGCGCCGGGTCATAAAGCTCGGTCTACGCAGTCTTGGTTGGAAACGAACGTTTCGGACTTCATCAGAGCTGAAGACTGGCCGTCGTCTAGTCCTGATCTTAATCCGCTGGATTATTATTTATGGTCAGTTTTAGAGAGTACGGTTTGCTCTAAACGCCATGATAATTTGGAGTCCCTAAAACAATCCGTACGTTTGGCAGTGAAGAATTTTCCCATGGAAAGAGTGCGTGCTTCTATTGATAACTGGCCTCAACGTTTAAAGGACTGTATTGTAGCCAATGGAGACCACTTCGAATAAGCTTTTTATATTTTAAATTGTTTTATATTTATGTATTAAATTAACACACTGTAAAAGTAATAAGTGTTACAAATATATTTGTTAAGTTTACAAATAAATGTTACAATTGCAAACAATATAATTTTTGTTTTCTTTGTTTCAGTATTTATGGCAAGACTAGGTATACGTTTAATGTGAACAATAAACAGTACATAATATTATATACATGATTTGACCTAGTTGTCGCGTTTACAACTAGGTGGCGCTGTACAAATCACATACAAATTCCTAGTAAACGCCAAACGCGCTCACGATGGAATGCGATAAGAAAAACTCACACTTAGCACTCTGATCCGATACAAACGAAACGTGAAAAACCGGTCAAGTGCGAGTCGGATCACAAAAGATTTCGTAAAAAAACAGCAAAAAAAAAGCATGTTATATATTTATTTTATTCTGCTTTTAATGTTTGTTGTCATAGCGGCAACAGAAATACACCTATGAAAATTTCAAATGTTAAATAAAAACCTAGCTATTACGGTTAAGCATACAGCCTGGCGACAGATAGACGGACAGACAGCGAAGTCTCAGTAACAGGGTCCCGTTTTTAGTCTTTGGGTACGGAACCCTAAAAAAGAGAATTTAAATTGGATCTGAATGGAGTTACATCTTAAAATTTAAATTAAAAAAAAAAACAGCCAAGTAATAAGTAATCGCTAGATTTACAATAAGTTTTGGTGTAATATAAAGATATCTCAAATACACACGCACGAATTTTTTCGCCATCAAGGGGCGTCGTTAGGCCAGGAAGTCGGGGCAACCCTTCTGATTGATGGCCAGACAGTTTGTCACGATCGATGAATTCGACCTATCCTTCATTTTCACTCACTTTTGCCGTCGTACGATACGCTACATCTCATTCGCTATCTAATGATTAATCTCCCTTGGCATCATTGTCTAGCAAAGGTGACAATAATTTCCAATCAAACGGTACATAAATAAGAAGAAGAAAAAGGCAAAGATAAGGATTTTGACTACTAAATATAATATAGTTCTGGCGGGATGTGGTACAGTGACGTTGTTGTTTTTGTAATTCTTCTATAAATTTGTGTGTTTTAGGTTCTTAATGTGTTATATTGGTAGTATTTTAGCCTTTAAATATTCTTTAAAGTTCAAGTAGTGTGCAGTGTGGGCAAGTGGTACAACTTCAAAAAGCAGGTTATTTTGTGTCCCTCCAAAACTCCCTAGGAAGTTTCAGTAAAGCTTCTATCACTTTACTGAATCGACTGACTTGACTTATCGACTGCACTGACGATTTATTTGGACTTTGGCTAGACTTTGGAATTGACGATTTAGACAAACGAGAGTTGAAAACTTAATCGAAAATTATATTTTCCCGTGTTATTAAAATTCTATTTTTAACTTGACACTAGCAATGGTTTTAAGCTACCGCTATATTTATAGAAATACACTTAAATACTTTAAAATTTTAACTCTGTTCATAATTTCTGTAGGTACGTGTTTCTGAGGTAATCAAATCTAAGGTATCTTTATCCAAACAAGTGAGATTTTGTCAATTATACACACTCAGTGTTATTACAAACTTTTGCCATTTCGATGCATTTAATTTACTTTCAAGTCTTACGTTATTAAACGAAGACAATTTTATTCCACAGAGGCCTAAAGTTGGAGCTCTAGTTGCAATTGATTAATCTTGGGATAAGCCGGTGCCCAATAACCCCGAAACGGAAGGAAACTGAACTTCAGCTAATTATATCCCGGGGTTAACATTTACAGTAAATTATTAATAATTAGACACTGCCCAGAGGATAGAAGCGTTAAGCTGTGAAAGAAACGATTTTTAAGGGATTTTCACTAGTGGTTTTACTGAGCTAATAATAGGTCTTTACCTATGAAATTGCCGTTCTGCAGTACTGGCCATTTCAAATCAAAATAATTTTTGTTTGGCTAAGAATTCTAATTTCAAATTAATTTTATTTTAAAAACATGGAATTCTTTTTCCAAAAGTAGTCATTTGTTTATTGATTAGTGTTACATTTTCATCGCATTTCAATCTTTTTCGTCATCATGGATACGTTAAAAATTCGAGTAATTATGGAATATGAGTACCGTCGTGGCAGCAACGCGGCACAAACGGCACGCAACATCAACAAAACTACTAGACTACTTCCTTAGAGCTTTGAGCATTTTCTCATCAATTTTCTCATCCGTAAACAATTTTTTTCTGTGACCTCCCATTGCGTACCGCTTCAGTAGTTGTTTCGATTTTACCACGCTATTCTTTTTTAAATTATCAGTTAAGAAATGACCAGTACGTCTCTTATAGGCTGCAAGTCCTAAGTCACCTTTTAAAATACGCGACATGGTTCTAGGTGCTATCTTCATCTCCCGAGATAAAATATTTTGCTTTCGGACAGGATTTCTTCGAATTCTTTCCCTTACTGCTTTGACCACCTTTTTCGTACGAACACTACGTGGACGGCGAGATCTTTTTCTGTTACAAACAGAGGAGGTCTCATTGTACCTATTAATAGCCCGCTACACAAACATTTTACTGATACCAATTGTATGGAGAGTTATAAAAATTGCATTTGGCTCCATACATACTTTGTGTAATGCAATCACAACGATTCGTTTCTCTTTATCACCCCACTCCATTTTAATATCGCAAATTATTTTATAATGTATTGGCGCCAAAATGAGAAAACTCAATGAACAATCATATAAAAATGACAGATTTCAAATTCAAATGTAATATTTAGTTTTTTTTAATTGTAACAGTATTTATGGTCAGACTAAGTATAGACTCCAAAACAGTAATACAAAAATTGCCATTTTGCAGTTACAATAATTTACGTAGGTGCCGTCGAAAGCATCCTTAGAAGTACAGCCTTATTTCGTCATTAAGTTTATTTTCATAAAGTTTCCCACATTAGTGCCAAGGAACTAACGTGGGAAAGCTTCTACAATTTGAAATCCACGAACTTATGAGGCTACACGAGTTTGTCATATACTTCACAAAAGGCATAATGACTATTTTGATTTTAGTAGTGAAAAGAAAACAAATAAAATATATTGAAATAATTATATTGCGTGTACTTTAAATCTTAGTTAAAAGTATCACAAATAATACGATTCTTAAGCTCTTCTGAATTGTTACTGTGGCATCATTTGTACTCGTACTAGTATTTCAGGCGTTGCTTTGGATCCAAGCAGCGTATCTGGAAACGCGAGCGTTGACACCGGGGTAGCGGGCGAGAGCGCACTGATGTCCCCAGGAGCAGACACCGACAAGAATTCCGTTGTGGTACAGAGGACCGCCAGAGTCACCCTGGCACTGGTCGCGACCGCCGACATCGAGCCAGCCGGAGCACAGCATGTTGTCGGTGATGGTGTAGCGCAGCTCGGCGTAGCGAGTTCTGCAGGTGTTCTGGTTCACGGTCCAGATCTGGACGTGACGGAGTTGCTCAGAACTCCAACCACCAAACTATAACAAGAGAAGTCACATAATACGGGTCTTCGGAACTGCAAACCACACATAACATTTTAATACGTCTTTGGACTACAAAATATTAATATCTGCATGTTTTAAGATCGTTAGCCCCTTTACCTACGCGCCGCAGCTCCGGCGGGGCAAACAGAATTTGTATGAAATTCACCGCCAGCGCTGCGGCAAAAAAGTATATACAAATGGCGCTGCGGGATCTACGGCGCCTGCTTAAGCATACTTATAGCAAGTTTTGATTGAGGGTTTTTAAATTAGTGACATCTGACGGCTTTTTGACACGACAAGGACCGTCGGGCTACCAAGCGCCGCCTGGTGACAGAAAAAGAATCGAAAATTCTTATTGACCGTTTCTTGATACCTCATACACCACCAGATGACGCTTTGTGTGAGTTGGTTCTGCCCCCTAACGGCAGAAAAAATATCAAAAACCCTCATTGGACGATCGGAGCCCCTTCAACCTAACTGTTGAACAGTAATCTAGCATTATTTTCCGTACCTTATCATGGTAGATTGTAGGTATTTAAGTTATTTGAAACTGAACTTACGCTTGTAGTTCCCCATCCGGCAGCCCACACAACTTGGTTGTCAGGGAGGTTGTAGTTGGCACCAGCGATGCTGACGGCGCGGACTTGGTTGCTGAAAGTGAAGATGGAGGCGGACTGCAGAATCGCGATGTCGTGGTCCATGGTGTTGCCGTTATAGCTGGGGTGATTGATGATTCTGTTGGTGTTGTGGACGACACCACCGCTGTTGGCGTTGGTGGAACCTGTACGGATGCGCCATTGCCAGGCTGCATCACCTCTGAAAATATGAGATCGATGGTTAAATTATTTAATCGTAAATACTCAATACTTATATTTTAAGTATTTTGGTTTTATTTAAGAGAAGTAATTACAATATATTAGTCAGTTATTGCGGGCCTCTCACTAACTAATGGATAACAAGCATCATTTTTTTATTACCTCTTTCAAAGTACATATAATAAGCCAGGAAATATGTATTTGCAATGGCATATCTACGATCAACCGTGGACGAAATACAGTCATCACAAAAGCAAGATCGTTACAAAGAATACAAAATTGATTTTAGCAACTTAAATGCTGTGTTATATCACTGTTATAAGATTTGAACATAAATAAAGAGGACAAAAAATTTGTCGTTTTTTTTTGTCGTTTTTAGTCCTGTAACTTTTTAATTTAGCAACTGATTACTGTCCTTTTACATTTTTCGGACCATATTTATATTGCCTTTCGGAAAATATAAGAATTTTGCTGATTTGAAACAAATGCATGTTCCCTATTAAAAGTGAATAATTTAAAAATACACTCACACGGTGCAGTGAGCTGCTGTGAGGATAGATCGGTTGTTGAGAATGGCACCACCACAAGCTTGGCTGTAGCTTGATCCCGACCAGGAGAACAGCAATGCCACGATAGATGGGTAACTTTGGATGTCGGTGACCGATCCTCCCACAATTCTTTGAGGGTTTTTTGGGACAGCTGAAAATAAAATTAATGTTAACGTTAAATAGTTTTGAAATCTTTCATAATTAGCTCACAAATAAAAATTTCAAATTGCCTAGGTAGGTAGATCAAATCAAGACGCTCGGGAAGTCACAGAATTTTAACACGTTATTAGTACTTCAAGCATAGTGACAATGGTGCTTTAATCCTATACTCAATTTCAAATTAAAATACATACCCGCTACGGCGGCTAGGCAGAGAGCCAACAGCACGAATACAGCACGCATTTTATGAACTTCACTAACTTTTTTTGGATATGCCAAAAGATTTTATACTAACTGAACACATAATATTATCATGATTTAATCATGTCGTAATGATTTTTAATTATTGGGCTCATAATCTAACGATATAACTACACACGTAATTTTTGATAAACAGATTATAGCAAATACCTCACGAAATCGAAAAAAGGTCGAATATTCTCATCACTATTATTATAGTGAAATGACAATCATATATGCCTTTATTTAGCCATCGTTTCACAGAAGTGAAACAATTTAAACTTTATATTGTTCAATAGCAGTACGATATTATTTAATACAAGTAAATGCAAAGTAAATTTTAGATAAAAAACAATGTATAAGTCCCATGATTATTATATTTCAGTAGTAAAGAGTAGTAGTAGCAAGTAGTAGTAGTCGTATATAAAATCACTGTTCTTTTTCTTTTGAACATCGAGTAATTTGGCATAGTTTCAAAAATACTAAATTATTTTGTAGTGGATGACAGCTGTGGTCTATCGCTTAAAGATTATCGGTAGTAGGTAGTAAATATAAAAATACTCGTAAACGTATAAGATAAGTGTTATTATGATTAACAAATAAGGAAAAAAATCTAAATTATTGTCATTCCGAGTAACGAATCGCATGAATATAATTTTATTAATTGATGATAGAAAATTAGTCACGTTCGTCGAAAAATATTTTGTTTTTGTTTCTATTTCATAATAAATCATGTCAATTGAAAAGATAGCGGTTTTTTTTTTAATCTAAGCTAATTATACCAACCAGTAGCCACTCTTGGCTGGGGTAGGAAACCGTAGAGGACATTAGGAGATAAAGAAATATTGTACTTGTGTCGTGATTCCCGCTTAAAATTGAATGGTTTACGAAGTATATAAAATATAAAAGTGATTTCAACCTTTTACGCCCACTTCAAAAGAAGGTTATTTTATTCCGTTCTGTTAAGTAATATTGTTAGCATTATCTTGTTACTGTCCCAAATTTCAATATGCAAACAATCAAAAAAATCTTTCCTCTTTATAATATGAGTATGTACAGTACGACCACGCTCGCAATGTCTTTCGGCAATCTTCGTTTTTCATACATAGTGTGTTTTCCACGATTTTAGATAAACCAAGATTGCCTAGGGCCATTAGCAAGATGGTTTTATTATAATGCAGAATGCGTCTAGGTACCTATGTAAAATCACTTTTCACAGTATCACAATAAAGCTGTTATGTATATAGTTAGGTACACGAGTTTTTGTTTTATTCGAAAATAGTACACACACCGGCATATTTAGCGGAACATAAAATAAATGTTTGATATCAGTATCATATAAGGTTGCTGGGTGGTTTATACGTCATTTAATTTAAAAAGAAATATTTTCAAATTAAGAAAACAACTGAACATAACATTTTATGCAATTGTTTTAATTTTATTCAAATACACCTTATGTAGAGCGAACTTCGAGTATTTCTTCCTTCTGAGTTTGATTTAAAATTTCATTGAAATACTGTTTTTTGTTAGTTTTTTTTAATCGCGTATCTTTTTGGAGTTGAGGATTGAATTATGCCTGACTTAGCCCCAACGGAGATTGCCAGGGCACTCGAAATGCGAAGAAATGGTCAAACCTACAGAGTGATATCCTCAGATCTTCGTCGACCAGTTTCAACGATCCATCGCAGTATCCAACGGTTCAGGGAGACCAGTACTTATGTGAGAAGAGCAGGACAAGGCAGAAAAATACGCACTTCGAGTAGGGATGATCGTTTCATTCGGGTTCGTGTACGTAGGAACCCCCGTTTGTCGGCCGTCCAAGCCCGACATGAGTTAGAAGCAGTGCGGGGTGTAACCGTAAGTGAGCGTACGGTACGAAGAAGGTTCGAAGAAGCTGGTTTGGGTTCATTTGTGCCCGCCAAGGCTCCAAGGCTCGAGGTAAATCATCGTAGAAACAGGTAACTTTTGCTCAGGAACATCTACTTTGGAACGCGGACCAATGGAGTAAGGTATTGTTTAGTGATGAGTAGAATTCTCTTAAATAAAATTGACGGCAGGCAAAGAATATACAGACACAAAGGAGAACGATATATTCAGACAAATTTTGAAACTACAGTTGCATACGGTGGTGGATCAATAATGGTTTGGGCGGGCATTTGTTTGGGAGCTCGCACAGACTTGGTAGTGATTGACAGAGGGCGTTTGACTGCAGACCGCTATATCAGAGAAGTTTTAGAAGAAAATATCGTACCGTTTGCCCCATATATCGGTGACGATTTTGTTTTTATGTAGGATAATGCTCGGCCGCATACCGCTCGGGTAATTCAAGCTTATCTTAATGATATGAATATCACTGTTATGGAGTGGCCGGCGAGATCACCGGATATGAACCCAATAGAGCACGTTTGGGACTTGCTGAAAAGAAAAGTTAAGTCCAGAATTCCAGCTCCTGCCAACGTTGGTGAACTGCGAATCGCCGTAGTTGAGGAACGGCGGAGACTATCCCAGGAGACCCTCGATAACATCATTCTCAGAATGCCTAGACGGTTAGAAACTTTAATAAGAGCACGTGGAAGAAATACGCGATATTAATCACCATTTTTCTAATTTAATTAATTGTTATTTTAATATTAATTTTCACTTTTCCCGGTTACATAAAAAGTTCAAAAATGTAAAGTTTCACAAATAGCCTTTACTCGCAAAATCTGTTCTTAATGTGATCTCATTTTAAGTAAAACAAATGAAACTTTAAATAACAAAAGAAGTGTAGTAAGTAGATTTTAAAATAAAACCATATTTTTTTAATTATGGACCTTTTTTTTGTGTTCCGCTAAATATGCCGGTGTGTTTAGTTATGATTTTAAATGCTTCACGCTACATCTCGGCCATACAGCCCGGAGTTCGCGCCGTACTACGGGACCACTCAGTCGCAAGTACCCACCGTCTGGGCCACTTTGAAATTAAATATCTTGAAAAGGAATTGACGTATCGAAATAATTCATTCACGAGAATTTTTGTTATCCACGAAAAATGCAGGAAGCTTAAATTTAAAATTAGTCAGTATCAAAATTATGTAAACTTTACATAATTATATAAACCAAATTTTTATATTAACCAATATTTATATAAACCAAAGTGTAGTCGAATAGATTTCAAATGATTGGATGATCGATGGACGCTTTAAATAGTTTGTGAAAAAAAAACAATATTCTAACCTAAAAGATCTAAATTGTACTACCGGCACCTGAACAATTTATTTAAAAGTATGAAGTACAAATAAAAGTCCTTGAAAACTAAGCTCATCTAAAAGTTCATTCCTAAAAGTAATTTCTACACATGATTTGCGAACAAAGTCGCGCGGTTTTGCAAGTGTACTGTTTATCGCATAATTTATTGTTCTATATTAAATGGGAGATTATCGTTTATGACCACTTGTAAAAGTAGTTCTCATTAATGACATTATAATTACTGATAGCGATAGTGATTAACGAGCTAATGACGTCGAATCAATATTTCAGACAGCTATATATACAGGTTGACCTGAAATTCGATACATTCTTTTGAAAGATAGAAAGTAGACCTCATTTACAGTAATATTTTTCATGGCATCCCCTATCCGAAAGTTGATATTTACAAAGTTATTGAAATTTCAAAAATTGTTTCTTTATTTTCGACTTTTTGACTTTGACATGACGTATTTTTAAAAATTTTTGTCTTTTTAGTGATTTTTTTATGTATTTTAACCGTCAATGAGTCAAATAATATTTTTAAGGAATAAATAGGGACAAACTAAGCGAGAATTTTTCATTATGAGACATGAAACAGAATTTTCTTTTAAAAAAAATGCACATTTTTCTTAAAAACAGGTGATTTTCTTTAAAAAGTTGTATGATACAATGCGTACAAATACCTTAAATAACTTTCTTACCTCATAAGCTTCCAAAAAAGGTACAAATATGTACACAAAAATATGAACATGTAATAAACAAAGACAAAACAATCATCAGGTAACGTTATCTCAAGAATTACTCTACCTGAGGCGACCTTTTTTTCAATTGTTTCCTTTGTTCAAACTTCGGGATGTTTCGGCTACTGTCGTCGCGGCCCTTTGTCAATGAGTTACCGACTGGCTTAGAGAGCAAATTTAGTAGCTAATATTAGTTTTAAGTCAACTATTGCCGTGTACAGACGTATTGTTGCTTTAAACTACACCCTTACTTCTACTTGTGATTTTTTTGTATCGCGATGGCTGCTTTTGAGTACGATGAATACGCTGACATCTTGTTTTGTTACGGACTTTGTAATGGTAATGCTGCTGGTGCACGAAGAACATACGTTGAACGTTTTTCGAATCGACGAGTGCCAAACGTTAGAGTGTTTTCAACAACATTTCGACGAATTCGGGAAAGCGGCCGTGTTGATAGAAGACGTGGCGATTCAGGCAGACCTCGTTTGTATGCTCCAGAAGAAGAAGAAGAAATTTTAACACTTTTTCAAAATGATCCTTCTATTTCTACAAGAGCGGCAGCTAGAAGACTTGGATTGAGTCAATGGAAGGTGTGGTTTACAGTACACACAGCGCGTCTACATCCATTTCACTACACACCTGTCCAAGCGTTGGAAGAGGGAGACCCGGTTAGAAGAATGGAATTCTGCCGTTTTATGATAAATGCAGACATGGAGGATCGCAATTTCTTCTCAAGAATATTGTGGACGGATGAATCGAAATTTGACCGTGACGGGATAAACAATTTCCACAACACACATTACTGGTCACCAAAAGGAGAAAACCCCAGGATGAAAAAAGAAAGGGCCCATCCATCCATCATCCATCCATCAGACCAGATTCAGTCTAAATGTCTGGATGGGTATAATTAATAATAATTTCGTTGGACCTCATTTTTTGCCTCAAAATTTAAATGGTGAAATGTACGAACATTTCCTAAGAGAGGAGATTACTGGTTTAATGGAAGATGTGCTAATAGCAACTCGTCGTAATATGATTTTCTAGCATGATGGTTGCCCGGCCCACTTCCGCCTCGGCGTACGCCAGTGGCTAGACCAAACTTACCCACATCGCTGGATAGGTCGAGGCGGGCCAATTCCTTGGCCAGCACGGTGTCCCGATTTGACCCCGTGTGATTTTTATCTTTGGGGTCATATGAAGGCTTTGGTGTATACTACACCCATAACTACTGTAGAGGAGCTCAGAAGCCGCATTAGAATTGCAGCAGAAGAAATCAAAACTAGTCTTACTACCAGAATAATCAAAACGAAGGTACGGAGAAGACTACGGGCCTGTATCAGAAACAGAGGTTCACATTTTGAACAAGACCTAAAGTAGAATATTTATTATTAAATTTAATTAAACATTGATGTTTTTTAAACACAATAAACGTAATTAAATTCAAGTTTTTCCTTTTATTTTAACCTTATCGCAAATAAATCGATTTAGACATTATTTCATTTTACTTCTAATATGTTTACTACAACGTCATATTATTTTTATGTAGACATTTGCACCTTTTTGGAAAGCTAATGAGATAAGGAAGTTATTTAGAATATTTGTACGCATTGTATCATACATTTTTTTAAGAAAATCACCTGTTTCTAAGAAAAATGTGCATTTTTCTTAAAAGAAAATTCTGTTTCATGTCTCATAATGAAAAATTCTCGCTTGGTTTGTCCCTATTTATTCCTTAAAAATAATATTTGACTCATTGACGGTTAAAATACATAAAAAAATCACTAAAAAGACAAACATTTTTAAAAATAAGTCATGTCAAAGTCAAAAAGTCGAAAATAAAGAAAAAATTTTTGAAATTTCAATAACTTTGTAAATATCAACTTTCGGATAGGGGATGCCAGAAAAAATATTACTGTAAATGAGGTCTACTTTCTGTCTTTCAAAGGAATGTATCGAATTTCAGGTCACCCTGTATATTAATATTCATAGATATGACATAATATAGTGGTCTCTTCATCCTTGTTTTGAACGTGCCCACTGTTGGGCTCTGTTGCACGTCTTCAGGCAGAGCATTCCACAGCTGGGCTGCTCTAACGGTGTAAGAGTTACCGTAAAAAATGGTGTTATACCACGGAGTATCTAGCACCTTCCTTGGATTGCATGTGCGAGTAGGCCTTTCACTCGGAGCCGTATAAGTAAAACGGTCAGATAAATAAGAAGGAGAAGAAGAGAATTTTAGTATTTTAAAGAGTGAAGTTAAAACGTGCATATTCCGACGATGGCGTATAGGCAGCCATTGTAATTTGTAACGGGCCTCAGATATATGGTCGAATTTGCGTAATGAATATATAAAACGAATGCACCAATTTTGTAGACGTTCTAGTTTATTCAGTAGCTCTTCCGTTACATCCAAATAACAGGCATCAGCATAATCTAAAAGAGGTAATAGTAAAGATTGTGCCAATAGGACTTTCGCAGGAATAGGAAGAAAATTTTGCAACCTCTTCAAAACATGCAATGAGTGATAAAGTTTTTTGTTCACTTCATTAATATGTGCAGACCAAGAAAGGTGACAGTCAAAAGTTAAACCTAGGTTTTTGGCGCTGTATCACATTGCCGCTATAGATTATCTTACCTAGAGATTTGAAATCAATCCTGGAACGTAGCTGCCTGCTGCCAATCAAAAGTGCTTGCGCCTTTTTTGAGTTAACAAGGAGCCCAAAAGTGTTACCCCAATTATTTATATTTATAAGATCACTGTTGATCGAATTAATCGCGAACTCGATGTCATTAACACTGGAGTGCCTGTAAATTTGCAGGTCGTCCGCATAAAGGTGGTAGGCAGAGGATATGGACAACAAATTATCTCGTTTATAAAAATTGCGAAAAGTAACGGAGACAAAACCCGTCCCTGAGGGACCCCAACGCATGTATTGCTCCATTCAGAGCAACCGTCTGGAATGAATATTCGTTGTTTTCGTCCTCTCAGGTAAGAGTCAAACCATTTGAGTGCAGTTGGAGAAACACCTATGGATTTAATGATGGCTAACAAAATATCATGATCTACCGAATTGAAGGCGCAGCTGAAATCTAGTAAGATCAAAACAGTGAGCATTCTGTTGTCCATAGCAAGCCGTATATCATCCGTAACTTTCAGCAAAGCGGTGGTAGTACTATGACTTGGTCTAAATCCTGATTGATATGGACTTAAAATCTGGTTGTGGTTTAAAAAGTCAGATAATTGCTTAGATACCGCTTGCTCAAGAACTTTGGATAAGATAGGTAAGATAGAGATCGGCCGGTAATCGGAATTTGACGTAGGATTGGAAATTTTAGGAAGCGGTATTATGTGACCATATTTTCACATCGACGGAAAGGTACAAGAGGTAATAGAAAAATTAAGAACATGGGCTATGACAGGGGACAGTAGATCGGCGATAGGCAATAACATGTCCTTACTAAGGCCATCGCAGTCAAAAGCTTGAGAAGAGATAGAGAGAAGGCTTGTAAGCACCTGATGCTCAGAGATGGTAGTAAGAGTAAAGGAATCATGTGAAGGAGGTATCTTATTAGAGAGAAAGTTCAAGCAAGCTGATTTGTTGCCGTCGGATAAAAGAATAGGTGGTTCAGCAAAGTGTTTATTAAGTTCGTCCATATTTACTGAAATAGCAGGAGCCATGACTGATTTACCCACCCCAAGCCGTCCAAGAAATTTCCACAATTGTGCTTGAGATAAGTTCTCTGCCGATGTAAAAATATAGCGACGTTTAGCGTCCCTACACAGCCTGTTGCACTTTTTGCGTAGTTTTTTGTAGGCTATTACATTCGGTTCTGTAGGGAAATGTTTGCACCTTGTCTTGGCTTTATTACGCTTGGACATGAAATTCTTTATTTCTGTGGTCAGCCAGGGCGCTGGTAATCGCTTAACACGAACAGGTTTAAGGGTAGGATTATTCCGTTACTTACGTTACATTTACTTCCGTTTTTATGTATGTCATAAATGTTTGTTACAACTGAGTAAAGAATGTCTACTTTAGTGTCGATGGTTGATGCCTCAAAGAGAGGATTCCAGTTGACTGAACTGAAGTCTTGTCTCAGGACGTTGAGATCAATGCTAGAAAGGCTACGCTGCGTGATTGTTTTGGCTCTTAGTTTTGGGTTACGCAGTTTATATGACAAGTAAAGAAGATCATGATAGGAGAAAGGAGCAGTTAATTGACCATGAGAGATAACTTTAGAAGGTTGAGAAATTAAAATGAGGTCGAGAAGAGATGGATCAGAGTTAGGTGGGAAATGTGTAGGGGATAGTGGTAATACATGCATAGTAAATGAGGAAATCAAATTTTGAAGCTTAAGAGCTCTGCGGTCGTTTTTAATTAAACACGTGTTAAAGTCACCCATGATGATTACATGTTCATAGCAGGGGTAATAACAGCTGATCAGTTCATCAAGTACATCAAAATAGTTGACTGTAGAGGAGGGACTGTACATCACGCCTAGAAGAACTTTATTATGGGAAATTGTGATTTCTAGCATTAGGAATTCCAGCTGACCACGATTATTATTTGGAGATTTGCAAACTACCTTATATGGGATGTTCTTCCTAACATAAATGCACACATCCCTACCCCTATCAACGCATCGATCGTTGCGTATCAAAGTAAAGTCTTGAAGAGGATACAACGTCGAAGGAAGAGAAGGCTTAAGCCACGATTCAGATACTAGGATGCAGTCCACCGAGACGCCGTTAAAAGATGTAAGAAGGTCGGAGTAGTGAGCCGGTTTACGAGGGCTGCACTAAAAGTATCGGGAATGGAATATTTCCACTGTTCCTGTAATATTAAAATCTTTTTAATTTTAAAGTCCTTGGTTTTAAAAATCGAATACCGTTTATTTATTTAAAAAAAGATTCTCGGTCTTGTCACAAGGTCTTGTCAAACTTGTTTAGTTCTTGAGAAAATGAAATTAACTCGAGAAAATTCTAGAGCGATGATTTATTATGACTTTCGAAGTGGTTTAACACAAAAACAGTGTGTTGACCGGATGATTTCTGCATTTGGTGATGAAGCCCCATCCAAAACCACAATTTATCGCTGGTTGGCTGAATTTCAACGTGGACGTGAAAAAAATGGTGGCCATGTTTGTCTGCAAAACCGGCCATGTTGCGACTATTCCTCTTGAGGGACAAAGAACGGTTAATGCAGAATGGTATGCTAACATTTGTTTGCCACAGGTCGTTTCTGAACTCCGTAAAGAGAACTGCAACCGCCGCATCATCCTCCATCACGACAATGCGAGTTCTCACACCGCGCACAGAACAAAAGAGTTTTTAGAGCAAGAAATCATAGAATTATTAGACCATCCGCCGTACAGCCCCGACCTAAGCCCTAATGATTTCTATACTTTCCCTAAAATAAAGAATAAATTGCGTGGTCAGAGATTTTCATCACCTGAAGAAGCTGTGGACGCCTACAAAACGGCCATTTTGGAGACCCCAACTTCCGAATGGAATGGTTGCTTCAATGATTGGTTCCATCGTATGGAAAAATGTTTCAAATTTCGCAGAGAATACTTCGAAAAGCAATAAATACATTTTTAAATAGTAATGTTATGTCACTTCCTTGATTCCCGAAATTTTCAGTGCCGCCCTCGTACTCTGTGTGTTCATGTGTACTAAGTTAAAGGAAAGAGAGCTATTGGAAAAAATATCACTTAACAAACTATCCAAGGGTGTTGAGTCGTAAGTCACTACTAAGGCTAAGAAACTCACAAGATGAAGAGCACGAGAAAAAACTATTGTCAATCTCAAAAACATCACTATTAAACATTATTATAATATTTTAAAAATAAATATAACATATAAGTATATAACTATATAAATATTCTGTACTATTAATATGTATAATAAATAATATAATAAAATTACACACTGACCATAATTAAACCTTCAGAACAACAAAAAAAAATCTAAAATTATTATACACCTTGCACACTTTGGCAATAAATTATAAAAGAGAAACAAATATAAATAAATGCAAACTAAAGTACATAGTTGAAAGTCACAGAAATAAAAAAAAACTAACTTAGAAACTATATGAATCAAAAATAAAACAAATTCACACTACATAAATGAAAGCGTAAACTCAAAGCGAACAATAAGTAACTAATTTGTGCAGGCCAATACTATAACTTTGTATGAGCAATAAATACAAAATAAAAATGGGCAACAAAAGCAAACAATGAAATAAAGAATAAAAATAATTAAAAAAAAAGACATATTACAAGCAAAAGGGCCTGGATACTGATCATCCAGCCCGCAAGCCACGGCCGCGGACTTGTAGGCAACAAATATTTAGAATTATTGACACTATTGACATTGGTGACGGCTATTAGTACCGGAGCTGGACTTGCTGGATGGGTCGTGAGTATGGCGCTTTAATTAATTGGTGTGGCGATGCATATTACAGTGAGAAAAAAAAAATTCATGGGACAGCAGACATATTGGCAGTTGACAGATGACATGCAAAATTGAGCGATTGTCGATTTTAAGTTGATTTGTACAAATTTGTTTAGTGACAGTAATTATTAATAAGTAATTTAAATTTACCTTTAAAATTGGTTCGCAAACATACCTACCGTTAATATTTGAATATGCATCCAATGACTTACCGTCATTTACCGACATCAAGAAAAGGTATTATAATATGTACCTGCGGAATATATTAAACTGTTACTTATTTCTTCTTAACAGCTTTTGCTCTTTTGGGCCTCACATATTTTGGGTCAGCCTGAGTATTCTGTAGTGGAAATTTACTTATTAAAGTGCTCAACTCATGCAAGGAAATTACTTTCTTTCGGGTTTGGTCTGGAAGCAGAATAAGGATGTTACGATGTTACTATCAGCAGTCAGCAGCAACAGTTTCTCATTCCGAAGTGTTTTCTGGCAGCTACAAATAACTCCTGTCGAGGCTTAGTCAGGAACTCGGAGACTGTGATACCGGTTCCCTTAAGATTAGTTTTCCTAGACCAGATGATGTTCCTTATTCTAATTGAGGTGAAGCGTACCAGCAAAGGTCTTGGGCGGTCATTTAGCACCAAGGCGATGACAGACTTCAATACTGCCTGGATCAATGTCTGAAATTTTGTGATCCTTAAGGATAGCACAAACCTGGTCTTCGGCCTCAGCGGGAGAGTCCTCAGGAACACCGTGGCCTAATAAAATTTTGAGCCTGCTTCTCATCTCTTGGGCATCCAATCCAGTGGCTAAACTGTTGTTTCAACAATGACAACATACCCCATACAGTGGATTTGAAGGCGTTGAAGTCCGAAGTCAGCTTGACCAAATCCATAGCCTCAGTGGACGAAGATGACTGAGCTGTTTTCTCTGCTAGTGCCTTGTCATAATTCTCCATCCGTGCTTCAAACAGCTTTACTATATCTTCCATGTTTTTGTTCAACTGAGCATGTAAATCCATGTTTATATTTCTTTCAATTGTGGTTTGCAAATATACTGAAATTTATTATTGCCAGGTGTCCAAGGTATTTATTAGCACATTTATTTACTTGTATATCAATAAATAGTTGTTATTTAAATAGTTTTATTTGAAATAATTTAGGAGCACAAAATTTCAATGTTGCCTCTTGTACTACCCGCAGAAGAAAAAAAGTTTTTTATTTGTATAAATCGAAGTAATCACCCATGCTATCAATGCATCTTGTGCAACGCAGTGGCAGTTTATTGATGCCCTTCTTATAAAAATCAGCGGGACGGGAGGCAACAAATTCTTCAAAGGCATTTTGTACTGCCTCTCGGGTATTGAATTTTTTTCCCGCCAAGAAGTTATCCAAATTCTGGAAAAAGTAGTAGTCTGTAGGCGCAAGGTCTGGTGAGTAGGGCGGATGACGGAGAGCTTCCAACCCCAGTTCTTGCAACTTGGAGACCGTCTGCTGTACAGTATGACGTCGCGCGTTGTCGTGCAAGAGCAGCGGAGACGAGCGATTGACCAATGCTGGTTGGAGATGTGCCAGCTTCTCCATCATTGTGGTCAGTTCTTCACAGAACATATCTGCAGTAATGCTCACCCCGTTTGGTAAGAAGCTGTGATGAATCACACCGGCGCTAGACCACCAAACAGTGACCATCACTTTTCTAGGGGTAAATTTTCGTTTAGGGCATTGTTTAGGTGCTGAACCAGGATCCAACCTACTTGCTGAGCGCTTGCGGTTATCAAACAGAATCTATTTTTCATCGCAGGTAACAATGCGGTTCAAAATTCCTTCAGTTGTGTGTCTGTTGAGCAGTGCAAGGCACGTCTCGACGCGTACTTCGCGCTGGCGATCATTGAGTTCGTGTGGCACCCATTTGTCAAGCTTTTTTACCTTTCCAATTTGACGCAAATGGACCAATATTGTTTTGACGCTAACGTCAAAAGCTGCTGCTAATTCAGCCGTAGATTGTGTATCATCAGCTTCCACAATCGCCTTTAATTCGTCATTGTTGACCAAAGTCTTCGGAGGACCGCGAGGTAGTTTCATTCTTTCAGTTTTGCATTGTTAGAATATTTGGATGTTTGTATCCATACTTTAATTGTCCTATATATCATCGTTTATTTTGCTTATCCTTTATTTTGTGATGTTCACATAGCCCATGGTTTTGATCATTGGCGACTAGAACCATGGAGCTGTGGTCCACTCTTCTTACACGCTGGTATGGAATATTTCCAGGGAACTACGGTACGGGTACAAGCACCGCTAGCTACATCCTAGGTACAGCACTGCTTGGCTTACACTTCGCCCTCTGAGTCCTACGCTATAGACGGGGGACTGTCTGGCCTCTGCTACGGACTATCCGCTCTTAGGCGACCACGTCGTGACGAGTTCCTGACCCGAATACAGGACCCGAAAGCGCCACCGGAAGTTGGGTTCCCGCGACACGTGTTGTCATACCTTACCGTCGACAGATCCAGCTAAGTGCCGTAGGGTTTAAAAGCCCCACCAATCCTTAAGGACACTAGAGGCTACCTCTATATAATTTTTTAATATATTTGTCATGGAAATTTCTCTTTTATTTAAAATAACCCGTAACAATTGGCGCCCATAAACGTGGTATCATCTGGTTTGGCATCAGGTGTCTCTTCCTGGGTCTGTGTGTCCAGTGTTTGGTGTTTGTTTTGTGCCGTCTTAGTGTAGTAATTAGTAACCTCATTGTTGTAGTGTAAAGTTTAAAATTATTAATAAACTTTATACTGTTTTCTTCATCTTACTCTATTTGGTCTGTACCATATAGTCTGTAGAACTTGTTGTTTTGTAGTTAGTTATCTTTAAATAGTACTGATTACAAATTATATTTATTTTGTGTATTTTTTAAAGAATACATCTGATTATTTTTGTATTTTCTCAACACAGATATACTCACCGTTAGGATTGTGTATATTTTTCTTGACTTACTTTTCTTGACTTATATTTTACTTGGTAATTTAACTTTTAAAATTGAATTTAACTTCTGATAAATTCATTAATTGATTTATTTTGGAAAAATGTAATTTCTTTTTAAACTTTTGAATTTACTTAGTTACTTAACTTATTAATAATTTTTACTTCTGACACACTTAACTTTTCATCATGCCGGAGAAAATTAAATTTTTTTTTCTTCAAAAATCAGAATTGGAGTATGAAGTTTTGGTTAGAAATGAAACACCAGCTTCCACCGTTGTAGAATTAAGAAAGCAAGTAGTTAAATTAGCTGAGCTTTACCCGTCTGAGGATATTTTAGACTCTTGTCTTTCTATAAAAGATGATTTGTCGGGGATTGAGGAAACCCTAACAAAAATAAAATAACATTTAGATTCTCACTCCGACGGTAACTCATTGCTTAGGGTTGAAAATAATTTAAGCCACATTAAGTATAGGATTAATAGTATTTCTACTAAAAATATAGAACCGTTTGCCGTACAATATAATAGTTGCTTACAAAAATTTCAAAATTATTTGGGTTTATTATATCAATTAAAGGGGTCTAGTAGTTGTTCCGTGATGCCAGCTACTGCTGTAGTACCACCTATGTATCCTTTAAATATTACAGTTCAATGTGAAAAAAATAATCTAGCTGATTTACAAAAATTTAAAGATGGCAAGTCTTGTATCCGCGCGTTTATATATAGAGTGAATGAGTACTGTACACAGCATAACATTAGCGATTCAAAGATTCTCTCTCGCGCTTTTGATCTTTTTACTGGTGATGCCTTACATTGGTATAGAAGTATTTATCAAAATGTTAACAGTTGGTCAGAACTTTTAAATCTTTTGTTTTGTGACTTTGACAAACTGAGTTTTGATTATAGGTTTATGTCGGAAATCCGTAGTAGAACTCAGGGCGAAAAAGAAAACCATTATTACTATTTATATTGCTATAATGGAAGGAATGTTCAACCGTCTTGTTAAACCTGTCCCAGAGAGTGAGAAGTTGGAAATCTTATTACACAACATTAAACCTTGCTATGCAAACATTTTAGCTTCTTCTCCTACGGTCAACTCTATTGAACAACTAAAGTCTCTTTTAAAATCAAATCAAATCAAAGAATTTTTATTCAAAATTGGTATTTTTAAATATTCTTTTTGAACGTCGATACTACGTGATGCCTACCACCGGTTCGAGAACTAACCCAGCGACAAGAGCCGGCAAGAAACTCGTCTGGGGCCATCTTTTACCAAAAAGATGGAAAATTATTCTTTTAAAATCAAAATTATTACAATGTTTTTTAACAGCGTATGCTGCAGAACTCAGCTTATCTGCCAATTTAGCAATATGTGGTCCCCACTGTAACTTACTATCTAATGTTATACCTAGAAATACAGTGGTGTCTACTAATTTCTTTTTCTCATTATTTAATAGTATATTGGTTTGTGCCTGCGTAACATTTGGCAAGCTGAACTTTAAACATTTTGTTTTATTAGAATTCAACAGTAAATCATTAGCATTAAACCAATGTACTATTTTTGAGAGAGCACTATTTACCTCGTCATTGTTAGATTGTCCTCGCTTCACATTAAAAATTAGTGAAGTGTCATCAGCAAAAAGTACTATCTCATGCTTATCATTAACTAGATAAGGTAGATCATTTATATAGATGAGAAATAGAAAAGGGCCCAAAATAGACCCCTGTGGTACTCCTAGTTTAATTTTGTAAGAACTATGAGGATGTACAATCTCGACTAACTTTATATCATGAACCGCCTAGGATAACGTCGGATACCTTGGCACCAGACCTAGCTTATACTTGTAATATTAATAAAACTGAGAACAAACAAACCTTTAATAAAACTTTTAGTAGACCATTTCGGAATAATAATTTTTCTAATAATTACCCTAATAATAATAATAATTTTGCTTTTAAACATTCAAATAAACATGTTAATAGTTTGCATTCGAATATCCCTAAATTTTGTTTACGTTGTAAGGTTAACTCTCACAGCTATTATGAGTGCACAGCTGATAAGTCGAAGATTTTTTGTTTTGGCTGTGGCAATCCTGGAGTGCGCCGGTCCGATTGTACTCGTTGTCTGAGTAAATATCGTTCAAAAAACTAGGTTTGTCGGATCTTGTTATACCTAACCATACCGACATTGATGATCGGAAACAATGGGTTAAAACTGTAGGCACATTTTTTAAATATTACACCATTAATACGGTTCGATGTATTAACAACAATTTAGATTCTCGACCTTATGTCAATATACGCATAGACGCTTTTAGCATGCGCGGTCTTTTAGACTCGGCTTCTTGCATTTCTTTGTTAGGTAATAATTCTCATTTAAACATTATTGAGCTAGGCTATCCGATAGGATAGCCTAGAAAATTGAAATATTATTATCATCATTATTGATAAATAATGATGATAATAATATTTCAAATTTCGCCGCAGGCGGTCAATGCTTAAAGTCTATAGGTTATATAAATTTACCAATTCGTTTTGAAGATCAATTTTATATTTTAAAATTATACGTAGTTCCTCAAGTTACTTCTAACCTCATTTTAGGTATTTACTTCTGGCGTATTTTTAAACTTTGTCCTAAATATTTAAATTCTATTAATTCTAGTACGGCCACCGAACAAATCACTCCTCATCAGGTGACCCAGCCGGCCATTAACGGCTATGAAAATTTGAGTTCGTCTGAGCGATCGGTAGCCAACGACACAATAAAACAATTTCGTTATATTTCTCTTGAAGAGAAAGGCTTAGGTTTAACTTCTTTTATCACTTATAAAATTGATACAGGCAATGCGTTATCTATCCGTCAACGTTATTATAGGATGTCGCCTGAAAAACAACGTATTTTAGTTGAAAGTTACATACATCTCTGAGATTTTAGACAGCTTACGCGACGCTCGTTACCTAAGTACCATTGACCTTTTTAACAGCTTTTGGCAGACTGCTATTAATGAGTCTGATCGCGATAAGACTGCTTTTTATGTTCCGGGTCGTGGAATGTTTCGTTTTAAACGCATGGCTTTCGGTTTGACGAATTCACCTGCTACGCAGCAGCGTTTAGTAGATGCCTTATTTGGTAACTTTGGACATAAAACATTTTGTTATTTAGACGATATAGTTATTATTAGTGAGGATTATAATGAACACGCAGCTACTCTTTTGAGGGTTCTGCAAGTCCTCAAGGAAGCTAATTTAATGGTAAAATTTGAAAAGTGTAAATTTTTTCGGCCTAAACTTAAATATTTAGGTTATGTAATCGACGGTAACGGTCTTCGTACTGATCCTGATAAGGTCGCCGTGATCATAAATTTTCCTACGCCTACTTGTAGGACAAGTGTAAAACGTTTTCTTGGTACTGGCACTTGGTACAGAAGGTTTGTGCCTAATTTTAGTACTCTGGCAGGGCCCTTAAATAAACTGACGTATACACGTAAGAATGTCCCTCCTTTCGAGTGGACTCCTGAGGCGGACTCGGCGTCCAATAAACTTAAGGAGAGCTTAGTCTCCGCGCCAGTACTGCGCTGTCCCGATTACAACGAACCCTTTGAGGTTCATACGGACGGCAGTAGCTATCGTATTGGGGCCATGCTCACCCAGAAGTTCGAAGGTAAAGAACACCCTGTCGCATACATGAGTCGCTCCTTAACTAAACAGAAGAAAGTTTATGGGATTACTGAGCGTGAGACGTTAGCAGTTTTAGTAGCTTTAGAACACTGGCGTTGTTATTTAGAGAACGGTAAAAAGTTTACAGTTTATACTGATCACAGTGCTCTTAAATGGTTCTTGTCTTTGTCTTTGTCTTTGTCCCACTGGTAGGCTAGCTCGATGGTGTGTCAGACTTTCCGAATTTAATTTTGAAATTAAACATAGGAAAGGCAGTGATAATGTTATACCGGACGCTTTGTCTCGAGCGGTTAACGTCAACGCAATTTCTACTTGGACAAACTATACCGGCGCTGATATCTGGTATCTTAATATTTTTAACGGTTGCAATAACACGCCATCTTCTTTTCCAAATTTTACGATTAAAAAACACAGATTATTTAGGCTTTCTAAAAATAAACATAACTTAACTTCTGAATTTTCTTGGAAAGAGGTAGTTCCTTAAGATTTTCGCGAGGAAATTATTCGTGCTAACCATGATGAGCCCACTGCTGGTCACATGGGAATTTTTAAAACTTATAGGCGGCTCGCACTAAACTACTTTTGGCCTAATATGTATCGCGATGTCGTCTCTTAGATTTCTAAATGTTCTAAATGTCTTCAGTATAAATCTCAACATGGGTCGTCCTAAAGACTGCTCACGACCATTTCAAGTCATCTCTGTCGACATAATGGGACCATTACCCACTACTAGAAAACGTAATAATTTTATTTTAGTTGTAACTTGTTGCTTTTTAAAATTTTGCCTTACCTTTCCTATGAAACGTGCTACATCCGATATCATAATTAAAATTTTGGAAGATAGTGTTTTCTTGATGCATGGTGTACCACAAACTATTATAATGGACAATGGCCCTCAGTTCGTTGGTGTAGCGAGCTACGACCTCTTGATATGTAAGTCCTTCTTACGCTTGAGTGGTGATGATAATAATACAGCAGCAATTCTTATATTCTCCTTTATTGGTGCTTATCAGAGATACGTATTACAAATGAGATAAGTCTAACATAAATACTACAATCTACAGTGAGAATAGCCTTTTACTTATCTAAAATAAAACTAAATATGCTTTACTTCATGACATCTGTCAATGTCAAAAATGACATTGACACTTACTTTTGTCAATATGCAACAGTTAGTAACGAAACTAATAGGTTTTTTAAAAAATATAATATACCTACCTAAAGTTTATTTAACACCGCGTTATACCCCTCAGGTAAATACGGTCGAACGCTACAATAGGACTATTATCATTTGTATTTCGACCTACGTGGAAGAAGACCATAGGTCATGGGATGTACATATACCCGAAATACAATTCGCCATCAACAACTCGGTGAATGAGGCAACCGGTTTTACACCATCTTTCTTGATCTGGTAGGGAACTAGTGTCTTACGGTACCTACTACCTAGATACCGACAGTATAAAAGACCTCGTGTTTTCGCCTCGTGGCGCCTACGTCGAAAATTTGGGATGTATGTCATCTTTGTTTGACAGCGTTCAGATACGTCTTTGGCAAGCTCATGTTAAGAGCACTGCTCAATATAATTTGAGACGAAAGCCTGCTGAATTTAACGTTGGTGATGTCGTTTTTAAGACAACCTATTTTATCAGCGACAAAGAGAAACATTTTAGCAAAAAGTTGGCTCCTAAATTTGTAAAATGTAAAATTGTAGGTAAACGTTCTCCCTTAGTTTACGTCCTGCAAGACATACAAGGCAAAGATCTTGGTGCCTGGCATTTAAAAGACCTTAAGCTACCAATTTTATCTAAATAGTTGGTTAACTATTGTAGGAAGGCTATTAGTTTCGCGCTTTATTCAGAGGCTGTTCGTTATCTTGTTGTATAACGTTATAGCTGTGTAAAGCAAGGCCAACCAGACGAGATAAAGAATGTAAACAAATTTTCAGGGGTTCAAAACATTTTTATTTGAATAAATTATTATAAAGTTCGAATTTTAATCGCTGTCGTCTGTACTAGACAAAGATGATTCGTCGGAAGAGTCCGAGTCAGCTGTGCTTATGATAAAACTATCTATTGTATTATCAATCATGTTGTCATGCTATAAAAATTGTCCTCGACTTTTATTACATGATCCACACAATTTCACCATTTATCAGCAGATCCACGTTGGATCCCCTCTTGTAGCAGTTTTTTCACATCTTCAAATTTAAATGTAGTATTATTGCGAGCTACGTGTTGTTAGGGGTCCCTTCGGATTAGGCTTTTTAAAAAAAAGGTTTCTTTCCACAACCACTTTTATTAAAGGAAAATACAATAATATATGAAAGGACCCTTGGGCAGAACCGTCACGACCGAGGACTGAAGACCAACTGAGGCTCCCAGCTAGAGTCGAGACCAGACTAAACACGGGATGTGCTGATTCGACGTTACGTCAGCATCAACCCTAACAGGGACGGGACATAACACCTCCCCCCTAAGATGTAACTTCGGGGAAACATCGAAGTTACAGCTGAAATTCTAAAATCTACTTCGAATATTATTAATGTTTTCAATTTCTATATTATCTTCAATATTCTGTTCAGTCTCTTTAATTTCTATTATGTCACACTGAACATTTTTAGATACTTTGGAATTAGAGTCAACTTTTGCTAGATTCAATTTTAAGGTTCTGCTGCCGGGTTTCACACAGTTATAAAATCTAAATATGGAATAAAGAAATATTACTATCACTATAAGTATGACTAATACGGAGTAATGTGTCCCGTATTCAACTATATGAGGATTTTCTAGAATATTTTCTGAGTCCTTAAGATTTTTAAGAAAAATTTGTTGATTAAATTTAATATTATCTAAATCAAAATTTTGTAGTTTGATAGGGGTCACATTCCTCGCGCTTAAATTTAATTTCTTAAAATTACAACAGTTGTCATTAATAAGATTAAAATCAGGTATTCCAATTTCTATGGTAGCGTTGACAAAATCGTGTTGAGTTATGAGAGTATTGCTTTTATGATAACCGATACAATAACTAGGAAGTGACATAATGCCAGTACCTAAAATCTTAATTTCAGATGCTTCGTTATTTCTACAATCTATAGAGACCTTACCGGGTACTGACTGTACAAAAATCCATTTATTATTTTTTAAGCGGTTTCCAAATATCTAACTCTCCAAAAATTAATTTAGTTTCACAATTTTCCGGGACTTTATCAATTACTTTACTCATAAACTCTGTTTCACATGTGGACTTAGTTTCTGTTACATAAATTATTGAAATTTCACAAATATAGTTTTCGTTTAACATGTTTTTGCAACTATTTACATCTTCCAAGATACAATACTGCGATTTGTCTTTGGTCATTGCTATGTATTTTGAATTAGGTATTATTAAACTGAAAGAGTTGGGGTTGCTAGAGTCATGTGGTGTCGGTAATCCAATATTATGAAATAACATAAATTCCTTAATTAACACTAACGGAATTTGGATAACAAAAAATATCTTATTATCTACATAATAACTATCAATTTTAGAAATACTTAACATAGAACTCATTGAGGCTATGTCGAGGCTCACAGGATACTTCATATTATTAGGTAAATGTTGATGATTATCGGCAATTTCTCTGAATAACGTGTGTGCTGTGTCGTGATTAAAGAAGGGTGTAAAATATTTTGGTTACTGAATAAAATAGAATTAGTTATGTCTTCGTAATGTCGTAAATTTAGTAATGTCGTATGAATTGGAAGGATAATGTTAAAATTGAAGTTTCTAAATTATTAATAACCTGGTTAATACTGATCTGAGACCAGAGCTCATCCGTGATGATAGATATATTACGTACTTTAACAGAGAGGTTGTCGATAGCATCATTCAAATTTAATTCGTTAATTTTAATTTTATTTATAGTATCGTTATACATCGACACGGTAGATGTGGTAAGTAAAATATTATTTTTGACAAGAGAAACTAATTTATTTTGATTATTAAACAATACTTTTATAGCCTCGTCATATTTAAGACCATCATTCTCATCTAAATTGCCAAATACATGTTTTATTATTGAGCCTATTCCACTCACCCAAGCACGCTTTGATTTCCTGGTAACTAAATGGGATACAGAACTAAATTCCTTATACATATCATTATATCTAACAGCTAGCGGCTCGAGGAGATGGTGACAATCGATATTACTAAATGTCGTTTTCTCACAAAGATCCTTAACTAATTTTATAGCATAGTCTATATTTTCAATATGTGTACTTAAGTGAGATATGTCCATTGGCATCAAGATATTTAATTTCCCGTTAATAACTCTGAGCTTGCCAAGATAGTCAAAATAGATCCCTGGGCTTGATTTAAATTGTTGAACGTAATGATTTTGCTGACTTTCAGCATGTTGATGAGTTCTGCAAGAATAGAACAGTGTCTTGCTATTATAAATTATAATAACTAATATTATATACTTAGTGTGCACTAGTATGAAGAGTAAAAAGGTAAGGTAAAAGTAATTTGTAAATAATGTATAGGTAAGTATAATAAAGTAAAATTTAAATGTAAAGTATGTATAAAAGCAAACATTTTACGAACTCGGCACATGAGCAGGTTTGACCTGGTCATAGTGGTGTACGACATGACGTCGATTAATTAATATTGTCAATGTATTATTACCATTGATCTTAATTATTTTATAGGGGCCTTTCCACACTGGGGACAAGGCTTTCCGCAGTCTTAAATGATTCTTTACGTAAACGTAATCGCCTGCATGATAGCTGACTGGTCGTGTCCGTGTATCATAATATGTTTTGGAATTTCCTTTAGATTTATTGATGAATTCTACGGCTTTTTGCCGGGAGTACTTGAGACGATTCTGCAACATGCGGACATATTCAGGGTATGTAGCCCCTGGGGATTCGTTATAAATAGAATTTGGTATAAATGGTTTATTACCGAACATTAATTCATATGGTGGAAAATGCGTAGTAGAGTGGACGGATTTCAGTCGGGACAGGGAAAATAATTTTATTATGATATATTTTAATTTTAATCTGCGTATTATGAAAAAGGTAAGTTAAAATATTAAATATTTTAATAAATGAATGTTTTTCAATAGGATTTTTCATATCTGATATACCTATTTCGTTGCTATTTCCGAAAATTAATAATTCATTAGGAATCCTCTTTAAGGTTTCAAATATTTCTGGATAGGATGCTTCATCAAAATGATGAATTTTGTAAAATAACAAATAACATATTTTATTATTACGTTCTATTTTATGAAAACCAAAAAGCTCTCTTTCAGAATTTAATATTGTTTGATTTGTTTCAGAATCATTCAGCATTTCTTCAAGATAAAGGTTGGATTCATCAAGGTCAATAGATGTTGGTACAAGGATTACTTTAGTCGGACATTTTAATAAACTTTCGTTATATTCTTCGATTACGGTATTAAATGTTTTACTTTTATCCGACATGGACTTTAAGAAGGTAGGATAATCATCTACAGGAGCATCTGGATTCGCGCTAGTGGAAGGAGTTGGCTCGGAAGGTACTTCAAAATCTGGTTCAACGATAGGCTGATCGTTAGGCTCATTAGCCACGGCATCTTCGAGGCCGGGTGGATCAAATGTATCAGGAGGAGTATTCAAAAGTTCTGGTGGAGATTCAGTATTTTCTACAGGGATTGGATCGGGCAAGAGATCCAAGAGGTCTCTCTCGGGACCAAAGGATGGCGGTGTCACTAACAAATCTAAAAGATCTATCTGGTGAGTACGGTTGTTCCTCCTGGGGCTCTGGTGCTGAAGGAGATGGGTTTTCAGCTTGGATTGGGTTCACGGGGTACTGGGAAAGAGCGTCGGCATTTGTATTTATTTTACCTTTTTTGTATTGAATATCATAATCGAATTCTTCGAGTTTTAATCTCCAGCGAATTAACCTAGAGCCCGGATCTTTACAGCTGAACAGCCAATTCAGCGGTTTATGGTCTGTAATTATTGTAAAACGGCGACCAAACAGGTAAGGCCGGAAAACTGTTGTTCCGTAAACTATCGTGAAACATTCCTTTTCAGTTACTGAATAATTGGTTTCGGCTTGGACGAACTTGACCAATAGGACCTTGGGACAAAATTGCAGAAATGGCGTAATTGGATGCATCACAAGTTAACAGGAAAGGTTTGTTAAAATCAGGATAAGCTAATACCGGAGCACTTATAAGATTTTCTTTAAGAGATTCAAAAGCAAGTTGTTGTTCCTCTTTCCAGACGAACGGAACATCCTTTTTTAACAAACTGGTAAGTGATTTTGCTATTTAGAGAAATTAGGAATAAATCTTCTATAATAGGAAACAAGGCCTAGGAAGGATTTAATGTCCTTAGGGGACTTGGGTATAGAAAACTTAGCTACAGCCTCTGTTTTTTCTGGGTTTGGCCTTACGCCGTCTTCGCCTCTTATGTGCCCTAAATAAACTACCTCTTTACGAAGGAACTGACATTTTTCCGGTTGCAATTTAAGATTAAACTTTCGAAGTCTATCAAATACGGCTTTAAGGTTATGTATGTGTGTGTCGAGATCAAAGGAATAAATTACAATATCGTCCAAATAAACTAAACATCGACTTCCCTGTAGTCCTGACAGGCAAGTATTCATTCGTTTTTGAAATGTACTAGGTGCGTTTCTGAGGCCAAATGGCATACGATTAAATTGAAAGTGACCTTGAGGGACTGAAAATGCAGTTTTGAGTGCATCGTCGGCTGAAATACGAATTTGGTGGAATCCAGAAGCAAGATCTAGTGTTGTAAAATATTTACTTTTACCTAACTGGTCTAGAATTTCAGAAATTTGAGGTATCGGATAAGTTTCGCCTACACTTATGTCATTAAGCTTTCTATAATCTATCACTATTCGCCATTTGCGTTGTCCGCTTGAGTCAATTTTTTTGGGAACTACCCATATGGGTCAGCTCCAAGGAGAGGATGACGGCTCTATTATGTTATGTTCAAGCATTTGATTTATTTGTTTTTCAACTTCTTGCTTGTGACATTCGGGAAACCTATATGACTTGGTATGTATTGGAATTTCGTTATTTGTTCTGATGGTATGTTCGATTGCAGACGTATGTGTGAGCTGATCACTAGGCATGTGAAAGATATCCGGATATTGACTACAAAGATCAACAAGAGCATTGAGTTCTTCTTTATTTAAATGATCTGTCCGAAGTTCTTTTATTACTGCTTCGAATCTTTCTGAGGTAAATAAACTACACGTATTTACCGGATGTAGAGGAAAATTTAAAGGTTCAACATGGAGTTTTAGATCTCCTTTAATATGTGCATAATTTTCAGAGGTGTTGGCAATAGTTAAATTAACGCGATTATTATTTTTGATTTTAACGATGCAATTAGATATAAGTAAATCTTCCGAAAGATGTTGATCAACTATAACACCCTCTTTTAAATTAGTTTTCTGTATTGAACATTGAATTACAGCTTCACTTCGAGGTGGAACAATAAAGAACGGTTCGGTGAAAAGTAATTTATAATCGGATTTTCCTATTTTTAATATATCATGCGTGTAATCTATTTTGCAGCCGAATTTTGTTAAGAAATCTGTGCCTATAATACCATCGTAAGATAAGCTAATGTTTTTTATTACATGAAATTTAAATACTAACGGTTTTTGTCATTTAATTTTAGCCTAAGTTGTAAGTGACCCTCTGTAGAAGTCGGTTCGTCGCCTGGATCTATGCCTTTAAGTTTTACAGGTTCTTTAATTAATTTTTGACTATTTAATATACAGGTTTCTTTTATTAAGCAGATCGACGAGCCCGAGTCAACTAACAAGGATAAAGGGATATCTGAAACTGAAGATTCTACTAATATGTGAGGTAAGCGTCGCTTAGTTGTATCAATATTAATTTCGTAAATTTCTTTTTTTTCAGGTTCAACTACGAGGGAGTCTTTGGTTTGGGGCTGGTTACCCAGCTGCGTGTCTCTGAAGGATGCATCTCCGTTTTGGGGCTGATTACCCTGTTGTATGATGCTGAGAGAATTATTAGCGTTTCCATTTTGGGGCTGGTTACCCTGTCGTATAACGCGAGACGATTTATTAGCGTTTTCATTTTGGGGCTGGTTACCCTGTCGTATAACGCGAGACGATTTTTTAGCGTTTCCATTTTGGGGCTGGTTACCCTGTCGTATAACGCGAGAGAAAGTTTTCGTGTCGATTTCAGATTTAATTAGTCCCGCACGACACGAGAGCGAGACGGAATTTAGTTTAAATTATTATTATCCGATTGGAATGAGTCATCGACGTGTTGATCATCATGTTCATTCATAACCAAATGCATTCGATTCGGTTGTTGCCAGAATTTATTATTAAATCGGCTGTTATTGTATTCCCTTTTCGCGCAATCTTTAATATCATGGCCCGTAGTTTTACAATATCGACAAAACACCGATTGGGTTCTGTCTGAATAATTATTATTATTGTTGTTATTAAGGTTACTATTTGGAGAATTAAATCTCGGCTGATAAGAAGGCTGATTACGTGACGTGCTTGGTTGTCCATATGATCGTGAGAAAAACGGTCTGGGTCTCAAGTTACTTTGATTATTATTTAACTTCGATTCTCCCAACTGAGGTCGTTTGTAAAGACTTTGTTGTATGCGCTCCTCAGAGATCGCAATATTAATAGCGTCATTTAAATTTCGCGGATTTCTGCAACGCACAATATTTGAGATACGGGGATGTAAGCCAATAAGAAAATGATGAAGTGCTAAATCCTCCATGGCCGCTGAACAACCAGGGATTTCCTTTAGTGTGCAATTGGACAGGGTTACCTCAGTCAGAAGCTGTGAAAGATAGGTTTCTACGCGTAAAGAATATTGTGTAACGTTTTCATTAGGACCCTGTTTACTTTCTTGCAAGTCCATAAGTATGTGAGCATAATGCTTACGTTTACAAAATTGGTTTCGCAGGAATTCTTTTAATTGATCCCACTTTTTGAATTCTTTGATAGCGCAAGCAATTTCGGCTTTACCTTGGAACTGGCTAAAGATATAACGAAATAGGATTGGCTTTTGTACCTCAGTGGCCAAGTCATACGCGTTATTACAATTTATAACAAATGAATTTACGCACTCCCGGGAACCATCAAATGGTTTGATAAATTTAAATAGTGTATTTAGATCCAGTTCGACCATAATGGCACTCGTACCCGAAGCGGTTCCCTTTCGGGTCGTTGCTTTGGGAGAAACAGGAGGGTTTTTAGCTGTTTCAAATGGACCAGCTTCCGATTCGGACATAGGAATGTTAAGATTTAATTGTTCACTTTTCGACATATTGAAAAATAGTATTAATGAGAATGATAATAAATTAAATTACAAATATGGATTATCTTAGTGGAGTACCGAACCCTAAATCTAGGTAACCTTAGAAGGTTACTAAATGTAAACAGTGACCAAAGACTCACAGTGATATCAACGCGTGGGCGGCGAAGATAAGCTGCACGGCGACTCGATGCATGCCCGCTCCCGGCCGGATAGGATGACTCGTTCACACGGTTGTAACTTTTAGGATTTTAACGCTATGCACTTGGGATTTTCACATTTCACCTTGGCTTTTGCTCTTAATGACTTTATGGATATTGGAAATGAGTTGGTTTCCTCACTGCACTTTCACTAAAGATTTTTTTTTTGACGAGTTTTTAGATTTTCACTTTCTTACGATAACTTTCCAGGATTAAACGACACTGGGGATATCCGATCCCACCGCTGCCACCAAAAATGTTAGGGGTCCCTTCGGATTAGGCTTTTTAAAAAAAAGGTTTCTTTCCACAACCACTTTTATTAAAGGAAAATACAATAATATATGAAAGGACCCTTGGGCAGAACCGTCACGACCAAGGACTGAAGACCAACTGAGGCTCCCAGCTAGACTCTATACCAGACTAAACACGGGATGTGCTCATTCGACGTTACGTCAGCATCAACCCTAACAGGGACGGGACATAACAGTGTCCCTTTATGTCAGCCCATACGAGTTCAATGGAATTGAGCTCGCAATGATAAGGTGGCAGTCTTAGGACTTCCACCTTAAATTTTTTGGCGAGCTCATCCACAGCGTATCTTTGGTAGTTCGCCTTTACGTCATTCACTTTCTTTAAAAGTTCTGCCTTTACGTCTTTTTCATCATAGCTTAGTTCTTTATTACGCAGCCATTCTTGAATACTTGCTTTTCTCCATGCTCTGGTGGGTGTGTTTTCTTGGCGTCTTGAGTGGTAAAGAGCATTGTCCAGTACCACTACAGCATTTTCACCGAGTCAATGGACGCGAACCGCTTTGAGCAGTGGTTTGAGAATATTTTACCAAAACTTGGTGAAAATGCTGTAGTGGTACTGGACAATGCTCTTTACCACTCAAGACGCCAAGAAAAAACACCCACCAGAGCATGGAGAAAAGCAAGTATTCAAGAATGGCTGCGTAATAAAGAACTAAGCTATGATGAAAAAGACGTAAAGGCAGAACTTTTAAAGAAAGTGAATGACGTAAAGGCGAACTACCAAAGATACACTGTGGATGAGCTCGCCAAAAAATTTAAGGTGGAAGTCCTAAGACTGCCACCTTATCATTGCGAGCTCAACCCCATTGAACTCGTATGGGCTGACATAAAGGGACACGTAGCTCGCAATAATACTACCTTTAATTTTGAAGATGTGAAAAAACTGCTACAAGAGGGGATCCAACGTGTATCTGCTGATAAATGGCGAAATCGTGTGGATCATGTAATAAAAGTAGAGACAATTTTTATAGCAATATTGACAACATGATTGATAATACAATAGATAGTTTTATCATAAACACAGCTGACTCGGACTCTTCCGACAAATCATCTTTGTCTAGTACAGACGACAGCGATTAAAATTCGAACTTTATAATAATTTATTCAAATAAAAATGTTTTGGACCCCTGAAAATTTGTTTACATTCTTTATGTCGTCTGGTTGGCCTTACTTTAGATACAAGTGTATCAATTCTTAATCCCGTTTTCACGGTGAGTTGTTTTTTATTTCTGTGTTGTGAATATTTGGTAAATCACGCTTGTATTAAAACACATTATTTTTCATGTAAAATATCACCTTGGTAAAATTAGTTGTTAAAAGTAGAATTTGTTTTTCAGTTTGTCGAATTTTATTGCCCACGTGCTCAATTGTAGTTTCATTCTTTCAGTTTTGCATTGTTAGAATATTTGGATGTTTGTATCCATACTTTAATTGTCCTTTATATCATCGTTTATTTAGCTTATCCTTTATTTTGTGATGGTCACACAGCCCATGGCTTGGATCGTTGGAGGCTAGAACCATGGAGCTGTGGTCCACACTTCTTACACGCTGGTATGGAATATTTCCAGGGAACTACGGTACGGGTACAAGCACCGCTAGCTACATCCTGGGTACAGCACTGCTTTGCTTACACTTCGCTCTCTGAGTCCTACGCTATAGACGGGGGACTGTCTGGCCTCTGCCACGGACTATCTGCTCTTAGGCGACCACGTCGTGACGAGTTCCTGACCCGAATACAGGACCCGAAAGCGCCACCGGAAGTTGGGTTCCCGCGACACGTGTTGTCACACCTTACCGTCGACAGATCCAGCTAAGTGCCGTATGGTTTAAAAGCCCCACCAATCCTTAAGGATACTAGAGGCTAAACCAGATACGTACGGCCTTCTGCCCATGACCCCTATATAATTTTTTAATATATTTGTCACGGAAATTCCTCTTTTATTTAATATAACCCGTAACAATACAACCCGTGGTAAGTAACCGAAAAACTTGTGTTTTTCGGTTACTTACCACTGACGTGGGGCCAGACTGACGTGGTGTGAAGCGTGCATAGATATTATTTTATTATTATTTTATTTTATCCATACTTATTCTCTACGAACTTGACGAAACATTGTATTTCAAACAAAAGCTCTTAAAAATAGTATCGGAAAAGGTTGCAAATAAAAAACTTATCACTCGGAATCAATTTTTTTCTGTTTCTCATTACGTAGGGCCTGTAAGTAAGGGATTTTTCTAAAAGTCTTTGTGTCCATTGTAAAAGCAAGAACAAAGCCGACTGATGAATGTAAAATAAAATTCAATCTACGTTATGGCGTTCACAATGGGACATAGTTTGAAAAGTTTATATTTGGTACAATTTGTTTGTCTCGAATATATCTTAATGGTGTACAAAATAATGTTTTGTCAGATGCGACTTTTATGGTATACATGGGTAAAGATAGCCAGTGGCATAAAATACATTTCCCCGTGCGAGTTTCTGTCCCGTGTGAGTTTCTTTCGTAATGAGGGTTTTTAAATTTGTGACATCTGACCGAGCGCCGCCGGGTGACAGAAAAAGAATCGAAAATTCTTATTGACCGTTTTTGATACCACTTACGCCACCATATGACGCTTTGTGTGATTTGGGTCTGCCCAACGGTAGAAAAAATATCAAAAATCCTCATTACACAACACACAACCCCGATATAAAATTAGATGATTATATTATAACAGATACATTCATCAGAATCTAAGCATAAAAATCCACAGAGGAAAATAAACTTAAAATTTTTATATCGGATTATCAATTAGTTATTCTGAATCGGATGAAACGGCTTGACAATATCACTTATGTAAATTGATGAATTTTGTATAGGTTCGTTAGCTATGTCAATACTTCGAATGTCTTATTCGATTCTTAGAAAAATGCGCCCTTTTTCTAAACACATCCTAAAATTGAAAAACTAGAAATTATTTAAAGCGAAAAAAAGTACTACGAGTAGCTGTTTAACGGCCGAATTCTCAAAAACTACTATAGTTAGGGCAAACTAAATCACTGTCATTATCTCATATCTAACTGACAAGGACAGTTTGAGAGCCTCTTAAATTGAGCAGCATTTAAGAACTCGACCGTGTGGTACTAGCTGTACTGCAACTTTGTTTGCGTACTCGTAGAACGAAATAAAATAGAACCTTAATTTCTAAAGTAAAAGTAGAACTAACATCATCCATCTGCCAATAAAGGTTTTGTTAAAATCGGTCTAGCCGTTTTAAGATTTTTAAGAAAGATTAGCCAGAGACTTAGGCAAAGTACAGTAACGAACCGACGAAGAAGTTAGGAAGGAATAAAATGTATGGAATTTGCCACGTAATTTAGCGAAGGAATTATAATTTATATGTTTTCTAACTGTGATATTATCGTTTTTATTATATTACTTTGTCTAAGTCCCGGGTAAAATATTTTATTTTGTGTTATATCTTTTTGCTTCTGACTTTAGATATCTGCTCTAAATACAACATCAGACTTTCCATTAAAAGTAGTGATTGAGGAAGAATAATAAATTGAAAAAGGTGTCTACCCTCGACATGCGCAAATTAAATAACTTGAAACAGAATGAATGAGTCGTGATTTCCTTCAATATGGCGCACGAAAAAATAATTTTATAACGTCCGATATTTTTGGCAAAAAAGACTACAGGATATTTCTATTTTATATGTTGTTGCATTTTTTGTCTATAGTGTATGAACCTAGAATGGTTTTGATTCTGCTGCACTAAAAGATTAAGGACTAGAAAAAAAATACGGATGCTATTATTACTGAAAACATACATATTTTAATTTTTTCGTATCGTATATGTTTTATATATATATATATATATATATATATATATATATATATATATATATATATATATATATATATATATAAAATTGTATATTACTTTTAGATTCTTAAAAATATTTATAAAAAAAATACGTGTGGCACTCTGGGACTGCCGCGGTAAAGCTATTGCATAGTAAGTCTACACGCATACGTCTAGTCGCACGCACACAAACACCGTGCCGAAGTCTGCCGAACTGAAACGACATTAGACGATGCACGGCTTTCAATGCCGTACATCGCGGTGCCGGTCGGAGTGGGGGGTGTTAGGTTTATTTTCGTTACGGAATTTCTTGATTCGGTCGCCGCGCTCAAAGCCCGCGATAAATGCTATGCAATAGCTTAAAACTTAACATAAGAGGTTGTATCTGAGTGTGTCTCAAAGCAAAAATCTATAAAACCAGGCGAATTAGCGTGGCCGGACACATCACTCACTATGCTTGCAACAACAGCAGCCTACGTTTCACATCACATTTCTGTCCAATTGATCGTACGACAAATCGTAACCGCATATTTTAAGCGTCCCCCACGTACACTCTATAAAGGGGAAGTTAAACAAATAAGCGGTTTTGTTAACAATAATTGTACACGTGTCTGTTATTATTTCAAGTTGCACGATAATATAATTACAACCGTAATTACTCGGTAGTCGGCATAACGCTTTACAAAAACCGATTTTGTAATTATCACGATAAAATGCACTATATTAAAATTATTTGTAGGGTAAACTGGGTTCGGTTGTGACAAATTTCGTTCGCCAATTATAATTTTGTTTATTTACTAGTTACCTGGAAAAAGGTGTTTTAAATGGCAACTTGTACATTTTACTACTTAAAAATAATAAAATACTGTCCGAAAAAATGCCGAATTAGTTGTAGCATTAAGTAAAAAAAAGAGAAACCCCAAGGACTGATTTGTCAGTGGTTGGAGTCACTAGTAACAAACATAAACATACAATGAAATGGCTTCTGATGACTTTTCTTATTAGAAATATGTAATATTACTCAAATTTTATCAATATAATTCTTCCAGACAAAGTTAACTTCATGACTTTCCCAATAACTAAATGCGATAATTGCGAAGTGTTGAATTCCACTTCTTCATAAGTATTTTTTTTATTTACTAATCGCAGACTGCACTCTTTCAGTGTTCCTCAAGCTTTTTTTAGGCATTTAGATCAACGACTGGGCCAAATAGCCTATGTAAAAAGAAACACCCGTACTAATACAATTCAACTCATATCAAAAAAGTTTATTATATGTGTATACAAATAACAGTAAATATATAACACCCCACATCGATTTCGGTGACGGTGGATGGTTTCATTGAATAAACACATTTTATAGTGCCCAAGTGTGTGCGCACACAACAGGAAGAGAGTTCCTTTACTCTAGAAACCTAGTGAGACGGATAACCGACACGACTGGCAAGAGTTCTGGCGCAGGTCCGACTTTTTACATGCCCATCCGACGCATGGATCATCTTTCTTGTCACACAATCAGGTGATCAGCCTGCAGTGTTCTAACCAAACTTGGAAACAACATTTTGTGTTGTTCCAATGCGGGAATCGAGCCCACAACCTCCGAGTCGAGAGCCAAGCTCTAACCACTAGACTACAGAGGCTGTTAATAAAACAATAAATTGAAAAAAAAAACTTTTATTCGTTGAATATTACTTAGGTACCTATGAATTGTCGCGTTATGACTGACGAAATATTCATTTATAAATACCTCTTCTTTTTCTCCTTAAGCGGATGCCGTATAGTTTCGCTGTTGTTGCGACTGTCACAACCATACCTTGGCACAACCGTACCTTAGCACAACCGTACCCCGTTTCCCCTACTTCTAATTCGTTTAAGCTTCAGTCGAGATCTAAATATTTCTTTCTTCCTTCATTGTGTTGTGCTTAGGAGCAATATGAAGGCCTAGCCGGTAGCGAACAAACAGCAAAATATTTATTTTCCGAAACGGTATAATATTTTATAGCCAAACGATGTAAAATGAGCATCTCGATTCTTTGAAAAATCTCAATTAAATTCTGATTTGGCTAAGCATAATGTTGCTTGCACACGTACAAATTTGGTCTGGAGCGAACCATTATGACAAGCACGACACTCGTGTGTTTGATTTTCAGCTATATTGTGTTAGAACAGAGTACTATTTACAGTGCATTCCGATTTTTGTGCAGTGTTCCAACTCTCAAAAATATTTCTCCCCAAACTTAAATAAACTGATTAATAATTAATAATAATAAAAAATATGTTCTGTAAAATTATTCCGTCCTTTTTACATTAAAATAATTATACTTCCAAAAGTTTATTTTCTACAGGTTGACTTTTCAAATCGCTTGTTGCTAATTATAATTGTTCAATAGCTTAATTTAATTAAAAACAAGAAAATACAACCCTCCAAATATAACCCTCCAAATATAACCCTAAAATATCCTCCACCTCAAGGACTTTTTCCCAAATTTTAAAGAGAAACTCCTAAGTTGGCAACCAAATCCATGTTTTGCTCCGGACCAAATCCTTACGTGTGTTAATCAAAGATTTTAAAACTCAAGATAGGCTATGACGTACTATTGACACAACAAAACTTCATACATTATAAAGTATCGCCATCTTGGTTTTCACCATACATCAAATGTCAGGCATATTGTTTTCACCATACATCAAATGTCAAAATGGCACCTAAAATATCAAAAGTGGGGTCATTTAACTGGATACACTTTTTGCCTCAACATGCCTCGTCTGTAATATATACGTCTGTGGTGCTAATGCTATAAGAGTACAAAATAGTATTATGTTAAACCGGCTTCACGCAATTAAAACCATTCCACCTTGTAATAAGGTTAATTTTTCAGTAACCTAGTTAACATTTAAGTAAATCTCTTGAGTCTTAACTCTTGACAGTAGTATGATTAATGAACCTACAGGTCAATGGCCGTTTAAAAGAGCAATTTTAATAATATTGACGATTGAAAATGTGAGTGTTTGACTGTAGATAAAAATGCTTTTATTTTTTTTCTTACGTATTTACATAAAAAATTAGGTATTGTAAGAACATATTATTATTATTACACATTTTAATTTTTTATTTAATTCATTTCATTCTAAACAATCTGTTTTCCGCGGCTCCGCCCGCGTAAATATACTATCGGGATCCCGCGGGAATACTGTACTTTTCCGGCATAAAAAGTAACCAACGTTTCAATCCCGAGCCTTAACTACTACCATACCGATTTCATCAAAATCAGTAGTTCTTGTGTGAAAGAGTAACAGACATCCATCCATCCATCCATCGTCACAAACTTTCACATTTATAATGTTAGCAGGAAATAAAACTTTTTATCCGCCCAGAGATAAAGTAGTAACAGTTTCAAAGTAAATATTTAGTTGTTTAATTTAGGATCAGTGTATCTTTTTTCATGAACAACACACTTTACTTTTACGAGTATACGAGATATAGTCGTGGAAAGTGAATGGTGAGCAGATTTTTTATCTTCGCAAATTGGCCGCGTACCTATTTCTTAACAGTCTGTGACTGACAATGATCCTTACTTATAATAATAATAATCATCATTTATTCATCCCAAAGCTTAAATCTAGGTGACAATTTCTCAGTTAAGGAAATAATCATTTAGCAGATAAATAACATTACGAAACAGAAACAAGCTTAGGGCTGACACTATTTGGTAGGTGCCTGACTTCGAAACTATTGTGATACGAGGGCGGCACTGAAAATTTCGGGAATCAAGGAAGTGACACAACATTACTATTTAAAAATGTATTTATTGCTTTTCGAAGTATTCTCCGCGAAATTTGACACATTTTTTCATACGATGGAACCAATCATTGAAGCAACCATTCCATTCGGAAGTTGGGGTCTCCAAAATGGCCGTTTTGTAGGCGTCCACAGCTTCTTCAGGTGATGAAAATCTGTGACCACGCAATTTATTCTTTGTTTTAGGGAAAGTATATAAATCATTAGGGCTTAGGTCGGGGCTGTACGGCGGATGGTCTAATAATTCTATGATTTCTTGCTCTAAAAACTCTTTTGTTCTGTGCGCGGTGTGAGAACTCGCATTGTCGTGATGGAGGATGATGCGGCGGTTGCAGTTCTCTTTACGGAGTTCAGAAACGACCTGTGGCAAACAAATGTTAGCATACCATTCTGCATTAACCGTTCTTTGTCCCTCAAGAGGAATAGTCGCAACATGGCCGGTTTTGGAGACAAACGTGGCCACCATTTTTTTTGCAACACTCCGTGAACGAACAATTTTTGTTGGCTTTAACTCATTTTCGAACACCCAAACTCGTGACTGGTTTTTTGTTTCGGGTTCGTACGCATATATCCAGGATTCGTCACCTGATACGATGTTGTATACAGCATTTGAAGATCCTGCGTGGAATCTTTCGAGAGTTCTGACGCATCAAGTAACGCGAGCCGCTTTTTGCTCTTCACAGAGCAAATGCGGTATCCATCGGGAAAACAACTTTTTTACACCTAATTGTTCATGCAAGATTATTTGTATTTGACTCATGCCAATGTCTAAAGTTGCCTCAATTTCGCGGTATGTCACATGTCGATCTTCCTCAATCAGCTTACGCACAGCATCAACGTTTTCTTGGGTGACTGCAGTTTTTTGACGACCTTGACGGGGATCATCACTGAGCTTGACACGTCCACGTTGAAATTCAGCAAACTAGCGATAAATTGTGGTTTTGGATGTGGCTTCATCACCAAATGCAGAAATCATCCTGTCAACACACTGTTTTTATGTTAAACCACTTCGAAAGTCATAATAAATCATCGCTCTAGAATTTTCTCGAGTCAATTCCATTTTCTCAACGACTAAACAAGTTTGGCAAGACCTTGTGACAAGACCGAGCATCTTTTTTTAAATAAATAAACGTTATTCGATTTTTAAAACCAAGGAGTTTTAAATTAAAAAGATTTTAATATGACAGGAACAGTGGAAATATTCCATTCCCGATACTTTTAGTGCAGCCCTTGTATCGGAGTCAGTGATTCTCACCGTTGAAGTATTAGGTACCGTATTTTAAGTGCTACATAATTTAAAAAAAACAGACATGTAACATGTTTATTGGGTAGTTTAATTATAAAAGTAAAAAGTGCAATCTAAGCATTTTCTCTGACACTCCTTCTACTATTATAAATGTGACAGTTTGTGAGGATGGTTGGATGGATTGATAGATGTTTGTTGCTGTTTCACGCAAAAATTACTGAACGGATCTCGATGAAATTCGGTGTGGTAGTAGTTTAGGCTCTTGAGTTTAACATTGGCTACTTTTTACTCCGAAAAAGTACAGTATTCCCGTGGGATACCCGAGCGGAGGTGGAGCCGCGGCAAAAGGCTATAACCTAATAATGACATACAGTCATAATATTTTATTTAAAACAACCTGAGTACCTACCTACTTCTATAAGACACTCGATAAATTCACCAGAGAACTTTATTCTCAAATTATTACTTTTAATGAACACGGGCCAGATAATGTCCGAAACTGGCGAATAAACTTGTACAATGTACAGAGAGCAATATGAACTTTATATTGCGCGCTCAAAAGGCTACATAATTCTGCTTTCAGCGGTGTTATAATTTGAATTTGTTGTAGTAATAAGTAACTTTTATGTTGGTAAAGTATTTTTATAAAAATAATAATTAGTCGGTATGTTATTATTTTTTTCATAAAAAATATCACAGAATACTGTTAGGATCAGTTTACACAATACGCGTCGCGACGCTACATTTTTAAGATAGCTATTCAAAATTGAACTTTATTAATTACACAAAAATATATACGTTTCATTGTATGAGTTCGAATGTGAAATTGCGCCGCGTATTGTCCCGTTTCGGTGTGAAGTGACCCTTAGGCTCAGCTCACATTTCATCGCGTTGTCACTGTTGTGGCCAGCGTCTGACGCGTCACTGCGCCCAAGGTAAGCGCGGTGACGCGCGTCAACGCGACGCGCGAAAATGCACTACTCCAGACATACGTAGTTGCTCGAATGCGTATGCCAACGCGCGCTACCTTATTTCTATAATACAAATATGTACCAATTAATAATGGAAAAATAAAAATTAATATGCTATAGGTGAAAAATATGACGCGTCGCGTCCCGTCGCTTCCACTCTACGCTGGTGTGTGTTGAGCCTAATAGTTTTATGCGTACGGGGCTATTGATATAACGAACTGTAGGTCTGTACACCATATTTAGCGGCGTAAATTAAAAAATTCAACGAGTAATCTCCCTATAAAATAGTTAAATTGCATTGTATTTTTTTGTTTCTATCTATCATTGTTTATTACAGGCCAAATTAGTTATTATTAGTATGACTGTACCCAAAGTGTCGTAACCTAAACTTACGACAAAAACTGAATCATATGTATGATTATTATTGAGATGGGTATTAATTTGTTAATACGCGGATTTGTGAAAGGGGTCGCTATTCCGGGGCATAATGATTAATAGGGGGTACGTGCTACCCCAAATACAAGAAGCATGTAGCGCGTGGCTTATTTTAATTTTAAATTAGCATTAAGCTATGCTAATGTTTAAACGCCATATAACAATGTTCATTAATTCATATTTTAACAGTTTTTTTTTACATGATTTTAATTATGTTGCGAAGGAATTTCATGATCGTCTTCTTCGATTGTAAGTAAGTTTTTGATACTACCCAAACTTATACGAGTATGAACGAAAAAAATATTGCAACAATTTTTGAAGTGATAACTTCTTAAGGGAGGACTTAAGCCGCTTCGTTACGTAACGCGTTACGGCGCCAAATAAGATAATATGAGTAATTTCGAATACTAATATCAGATACGCGTAACGCAGTTACGTAGCCACTTGGGCCAATTGGTCTCGGGTTCGTATCTCGGTCAGACGAAATATTTGTATTCCATTCATTTCTTTTTCTTTTATAATTTTTTTTTTTCGCACTACTAAATCTCCGAGCATGTACCTACATATTCAAGAATTGTCACTAAGAATAAAATATATTTTATAATCAATAAAAGATCTTATTAATAAATAGCCTTTCCTTACATTATCATATTAAAATACATAAAATTTAAGTAATAACCTAAACTTTTCTCAAGTTAAACAATTTCAATATTAAACAGTTCAACTTAGATTAGTTAAAGCTATCACTTCTGTCGGGCGAACCGAGACGCACACGTTTTTTTATTTTAATACCAATGCGACTCAATGAAAGATTGGCATACTTTACGACGTGTAGTCGCTTTTAGGGAGGTAAGTAGTAAAGTGGTCTCTAAAATCTTATCGTTAACGCTAATTTAAGTTTTTCCATTACATTTGCTGCAGAATTATTAAAATGGTATCGCTGTGAAATGTGAATTAAATTGCTATTCCATGCCTTTTAGTTTCGTTTAGATGGTAATTGACGCGTAGCGACACACGGGCGCAGGGGCGACACTCTCTACAAATGACAGCTCGAGCACGATACTCTCTACAAATGACAGCTCGAGCACGATACTCTCTACAAATGACAGCTCGAGCACGATACTCTCTACAAATGACAGCTCGAGCACGATACTCTCTACAAATGACAGCTCGAGCACGATACTCTCTACAAATGACAGCTCGAGCACGATACTCTCTACAAATGACAGCTCGAGCACGATACTCTCTACAAATGACAGCTCGAGCACGATACTCTCTACAAATGACAGCTCGAGCACGATACTCTTTACAAATGACAGCTCGAGCACCGGAGAATGTCAGCGATGTGGACGTTAGCCTAAGGTTGACACCAAAATAATTTTAATCGTCGCGCCAGACAAATGTATCTAAAATAGATCAATGAAATTATACAGTCGATTATGTCAAAGCACAAAACGACCAGCGGCTAGCTCCGTGAACGAAAGTCCTGGCTGGATAAAATTCACGCCCCGCTCGCCGCGCGTACCCCCGGCATACATCTTGCCACGCACGCAGCTGTGAAGTGTCAATGGTGTAAGTAATATATATTATTTGACATGGGGCCCACAAATTTAAACTTTAAAATACGACAGCCAGTACCTACTGGCAGTAGTATTTTAAAATTTAATTACATTTACCTAATGCTTTCTCAAAATCATATATATTTTTTTTATCTATGTTAAAAATTCAGCGCAATTTATTCGTGAATTTATCCTTAGTCGTCAGTGTATCTTCCAAAATCAAACCCTCAACCTCTGCCTCCCTACACAATGTCTCCACTGACCACCGCTATCGCATTCTCAATAAAGTTCCAAAGGAATTAAGTAAGCTAATAGCATATAATCCCTGCTACGTATGCATGAAAACCAAATCCGATGATAATGGCGCGATTTTAGTTCATTGTGCATGTACGGGGATTTGCCGCTTCAACGTGTTTGTACTTACAGGGGGACAGTGATGTTTTATTTATAGATAAACGTAAATAAAGTATAGTAAATAAATAATAAGGTAAACAAAAGTAAATGATAATATAAAGGCCGGTAACATCGATTCCTTCTGCTCGTTTGGCTTCAATAATACCTACATAAAATGTGCATAAAAAAATAAATAATTGGTTGCATCAGTGCACCTTAAATCGGAAAGGTTATATTCATTGGAGGTTCTTTATTATATAGTCTAAGGATAAGACGCGGCGCTGCATTATAAAATAATAAATTGAACGTTATTCACTATACAAGAAGACACATGCTTAATTGCAAGAATTCAAATCTCAAGCCGTCACCGAGCTGTATATCGCGACACCGCTCTTGCTATAAAACGTATCTTCTTGTGTAGTGTATAAAGTTCAATTTTGAATGGCTGTTTTAAAATTAATGCAGCGCCGCGTCCCGTATAGTCTCGTTTCTGCTCGGTTTGAGCTGACGCTAATGGATTCAAAAAACTACAGCTTAAAACGGGAGATGAACTAATCAATATAAAACACAATTTCTGTGTAATTCTATAAAACATCGTTATAAAAGAAAACAAATTATCCCTGTCTATAAAACCCATTTAATATGCCAAAAAAGGGACGAAAAAAAATACTGTAAAGTCAAGCAAAAAGTTCTTCACTGTTTTTAACGACTGTCACGCGTACAAGTTTGTCAATTAGTCGCGTCGGCGACACCCTAAAAGAGGGTTCTGTAATCCCTCAACCCCATAAGTCATGGTAAGCGGTTGCCCTGTGGTTACCCTAGCTAAAACCGTGATGAGTAATAAAATCGTGATTTTTATACTCACAAGCTATATTTAGTAGCTCAGCTGTTTGACTTAAATCACTAAATAATAGTTCGGTCTTGACTAGATTAACGTTTATCGATATTCATAAAAACATCGTAGGTTCATAAAAACATCATATATATTTGGAAGACATTAAGGCTGGTTATCGTGTCGCGCTGACCGCTCGCTGACCGTCAGCGTCGACACCGAAATGTATGAAATGTTCGCGCTGACGGCTACGCGTTATTCGAAAACGCTTTATAGAATTGCATATTTTCACATTTCAACCTATCGGCGCTGACGATCAGCGCGCGGTCAGCGCGATACTAAAACCCCCCTAAGATCATCTTTAAAACACTAGGCTGGGACTATAATATGATCTGGAATCCGGCGGGCACGGGAAATTTCAGGTCACTGTAAATAGAACTCTGCGCTAATACAATAAAGTTGAAAATCGAAGTGTCGAGTGTCAAGTTGTTATAAGTGACATTGACATTGAAGTCGACACTTGTGTATACGATTTTCAGCTCTTATGTAATATCCCAGAGTTCTATTTTCAATGCTCTGAATTTTCCCCGGCCTACCGGATTCCGTATCACATAGTTCCGGATCATAATAATATTATAGTGCCTTAAATATCGTGCCGCGCCGCGGCCCGCTCACCGCGAAATTCGTGGCAGCGCCCTAAAGATTCAGTATTTTACTATTTAATCTAGATTCTAGAACAATAAAACCCGTGTAGACTAAGGAGTGTTAACATTAGCAGCCAATGATTTAATGTAACTAATAATATCCTAATTTAAACAGTAATATCCAATTAAATAAATATAATATTGTAAATAATAATTAATAATAATATTTATGGACACCTCCACACCACGTAAATCTGGCCCTGTACTTAAGTATCCGAAGAACTTACATCATATGTAGGTACTTGACAATGGAAATACCTATATTTAATACCTAATTTTATTCTATACACATATTTAAGATTTTTATTATACTATATAATATTAATATTTAATATACATACAAGACCCAGGAATACAGAAGACGTTTTGTCCCTTCGGCGGGATTGGAACCCACGGCCTCCGGATTAAGCGCCGACACGCTAACCACTAAGCTACAGAGTCGTAAACCAGGGCAGCTACGCAGGCATAATTTTATAGTGCCCAAGTGTGTGCGCAGTACACATGAGTACTCTCTCTTCCTTAACTCTCATAATAACCCAGTAGGACGGATGACTGACACGACTGGCGAGAGATCTGGCGCAGGACCGACTTTTTACATGCCCATTTAACGCATGGACCATCTCTCTTGTCAGACGATCATCAGGTGATCAGCCTGCATAACCAAACTTGGAAACAACATTTTGTTTGCTCCAACGCGAGAATCGAAACCAAGACCTCCTGGACCAAGGTTCCAAACCACTGGACCACGGAGGCTGTTACTGCTCGGACGTTTCTGCTTCTGTTTGAAAATAAAAGTATTATTTATTTCTCACTTTTAGTTTTAAACTTGTATTTCATTAACTAATAATATAAATTAAGTATTTCTTTCATATTCGTCGGTATGTAGACATTCAGACAACATTTGATTCAAATTTATTCTGAATATAAAAGTTTAGAATTTGTTGTTTTTTTTCATCATATAACGGTCGACGGTCCACCATGACGATGCCAGGATTGCCAGGTAAGTAGTGTATTAGCTATTTATCAGACGCGTCGGCCTGCATGACCTCCTTTCCGCGTTACATTATTTACGACACAGATACTACCGTGAGGGTTAAGGGGAGGGGTAGTTTATGGCCAATAAAACCCTAAACTATTATCCGATGTTCTGCAGTTCGGTCTTGAATTGAATTTTGCAGCAGTAACGTAGTACGGGTTACAAAAATATTTCTTGATGTCAAAAACCAAAAACCTAACACCAATTTAAAAAAAAATATTGACTACAAATTTTGCTTGCAAAATAATTGGCGTATACGTATATTATTATGTCCGTACTCCATTGTCCACACAGGGCTTGCAAAATGGAAGTACAGATATGGGTACATGGGTATCACATAGTTATGGGTAGTCAAAATTTAAGGCTGGTTCCAAATATACTCGTCTATGACCATACTAATTTTAGAATACCTAATATTAGTTGTCTTTCAACTTAGTGCTTTAAATATATTTTAAGGAAGAGTCTAGTTTTAGTACGTTATTGGATATATTACCGAAGCAGCTCAGATGAGGCAGTAAGAGAATTTGTGACATGTATATTTTATTAGTTTACTCTCAGTAGAGACTATTTTCAGTACTAGCATGTACTAGCATATGCACCCTGCATATGTATTATGTACATACCAAACGTCCGTTAGTGTAGTCATGTAGTTAGTCTAGTTTACTTTCCACAATAAACAAAAATGAAAATGTTATGTATCTACAGGTAGAACCCGACCACTTCAAGCATCTCACATAAGCTGCCAAATAAAAAACAGCATAAATTCTGTGTATCCTTTTAGGAGCTACAAAGCCACAGACATACAGAAACACAAAATAATAAACACGGATTCGTCAAACTTTGTGGGTTTGACCTCGCTTACTTTTTGCTTTAGCCGTCTTTTGAGTCGGCATTTAAAAACTGACTGAATAAAATATTTACTATGTTTTAGTGCGCCCAGAGCATGACGTGGGGCAGCCCTATTGCCCAACACGTCAGCCCCGTGGTAGCCTCTTTCCCCCCGACATCAAAAGTCTGGGCCCGGGAATTAGCCCCCCCCCATCCCTGGTCGGTTGTGTCCGTGGTCGGCAAAAGCGGCGCGTGCGGGAGTGGACCCATACACGCGTCCTGGCAGGTCTTGGCCGCCCACGGCCCTCGCCACCACTTATTCCCTTGCCGCCTCGGGTTTCCCTGCGTTCTGCCGCTGGGGGTCTTCCCCAAAAACTGGTTTTATGCGCCCAGTACTCGTACTGGGCGCGCCATCCCACCCCAATTAGAGGGGCTATGCCCCTGGTATTGGTTCCCCGCCCAGGGCCCTTTTCGGGGGCCCGGCGCGAGAAGACGTACTCACGGATTTACTATGCTTACTATATCACGTAAAAACTGATAAAGAAAATCCTAATATTCTAGCAACAATTATGAAACATTGTGTAAAATCAATTACAGAAAATGTAAGCACATAATTTACTGCTTAAGTAAAGATAAGCAGAAAAAAGTTTGAAACTAGTTATGCCGCTAAGGCCATTGGCCTCACACTGTCAGCTGATTCACCTTAAAGCTGATTTCTAAACGTTTTTTTTCACTAAAAACTTATGTTTTCAAATCAGCTGTGGATTTTTTCTGCCTAAACTTTTTTACATAACCCGTACCTAAATCATGTGCCCCAAATTTCGATTTTACAAAACGTTATGATATTTAATATAACATTTTTGGTGAGACGATTAGATTCAACTGAATGTTACGGGCAAAAAATACTACCGTTACATAACTTTAGATATAAAAGATAACGCTCGGTTACCAGGTAGGTACGCCCGAAATGAGAAGGGCTAATGAAAATTAATTGTGCCGTCATATGACCAAAGGGCCGAGCTGAACTATATTGATTGATGTGAAGGGCAGGCAGTGTAACATTAATAAATTATTGGTTGAATATATTTTTGGATTAACGCAGCGATTTAAAGAGGATACCTATAACTGATTGAGTGTACTGTTGGTACTTGGTGGAAACTCATGTGCATAATAATAATTTAAAAAAAAGTTTCGTGATATTATTAATTTATTACTAAAGAGGATAATCAAAACATCCTCACACCAAGGAAAAACATCATTATTATATTAATTCGTGAAGCAAAAACTTCCGGTACACTTTTGGAATTGTACCTACAGAATTGTTTAACCGGTGGAGTATGAAATTTGGCCGGTAAATTAAAGTTTATGTGGAGAAAGGTGTGCAGAGCTAATATATTTTTTTATAATGCCTGGGAATACATACATTTAATAAAAATAACAACACACACTACCTCAGATTATTACCACACTCTACCGTGCGTTTGCATATACAATTTTGTTTACCCGTGAACGTTTATCAATCTGTCACAATTGTTAGTTCTAATTTAGTAATAATATATAGTTCAAACTAAAAAATTTGATGAATTATTTTGGGCAAAGTTCGACCACGGGGCGACATCTAGTAATATTAATTCCCTGTGCCGGAGTAGACGGAACGTTAGAAGCTTAGCGAATTTAGATCTTTGCAAACTGAAACTCAATTTTATTTTTCAAACTCAAATTGTAGTTTTTGTATCTGGGTCCATCTGTACATCTACAGGTCTAATAATAGCTCCCACACCAATTTCGGTGACGGTGGCCGGTTTCATTGAAACGCAGCCACCTACGTAGGAGTTATTTTATAGTGCCCAAGCGTGTGCGCAGTACACAAAAGCACACTCTCTTCCTTTACTCTCATAATCCAGTGGGACGGATGACCGACACGACTGGCGAGAGATCAGGCGCAGGACCAACTTTTTACATGCCCATCAAACGCATGGATCATCTTTCTCCTTAAAACAATTATATTGGTTTATTGGCTTTACTAGCTTTATGTAAGTACTGAAGTCACCTTTTGCTTTTTTTTTGTCACCACTTTAAAAGCAAAAGCCAGCCTCAATAAATTATGCGCAGTTAATGGTTAAAGTGGAAAAATTTAGCACAATGACAAGAAAAAGGTTAAAGAAATGAAATTTAGAATAAACAAACAGATTTTAGACATAGATTATATCTATACTGTCTTTTACTTCTAGTAGAAGACAGTATAGACAGATTAAGTAGTGGTTACCAAGCCTGTGTATAACTGTACAATAAAAGATTTACAAACTTAAATTTATTCAAAATTTAGAATGTTTTTGAGGATGTCTCTGTGCTTGTACGATGTGTCCACAGTATTTTAGTGTTGTGTATATCTGGGCTTGTTGTTTTTGTCCTCAACTTCGCTTCCACGATTTGTCAAGCCAAGAGAGAAATGACTTTGCCAAGTGTGATTTTGGCCGTATCTCACCGGAGTGAGCGGTTTGTAGTGGAGTTGTTCTTGTAATATAGTAAAAGATGACTAATTATAACGAAAATTAAACACAATACTCCCCGGGATTAAGCAGTCCTCAGAAATAATACAGCTCCAATTTGAATTCGTTCAGTCGTTGACAGTTGGCGTTTGGCTTGAATTTTTGTTGGGAAATAGAAGAAAACATTTACAAGAGTTATGAGAAAACGTTTCTAGCACTTTAACTAATAACATATTTTATTTTATTTATATGGTCGGGAGGTTACAATATTACGTGTAGCTGCAAATGTTACCAGACAATCCGCATTGTCTTAGCCACACTTGGAAACAACATATTTTATTGTTCCAACGCGGGAATCAAACCCACGGCCGCCGAGTCGAGAGGAGCACGGAGGCTGTTAATAAATATGTATAATCTGAATCTACTGGTCTACTACCGACCAACACAACTACAAGGTCAGCAATACATCTACAGCTGACGTTGTCTGGGGACAATTCACACCGAAAGGAAATGGTACGCGATGAGGCATTTCATTTTTAAGATAGCTATTCAACATTGAATTTTTTTACTACACAAGAAGATTGTAAGTGCAGCGCGCTGGACAGCGCATGTGCAGAGTACGACTGATGTTAAATGACACTTGTATTTTTTGTGTATCTTAAAAATGCCTCGCCGCGTCACGTATCGTCTCGTTTCCGTGTAAAGTGAAGACCCTACTAGATACTAAATTTTACATCTTAATAATATGTACGTTTAACGGTACCTACAAAGTTGCAATCACTTGTAATACCAATGTGATTTCTGTTAAATCAAAGTTATTACAGGTGGACCACTAAAAATAGCTCACAATAATCGATACTGCCTTCGAACATAGAGCCCAGTCATTGGCGGTGTCGATTGTTACAATAAAATTGTGAAACATCGCGAGTTTCCCACTATTTGACGGCTATAAAATAGTGTTCTTTTGATTATATGAAATATCAAATGATTATATATTAGAATTATGAAATAATATTTCATTCCCTTTACATTGTGTATAATAGGATTAGTTTGGACAAGAAGGGCGCGCCTTATTTTCGGGTCAAGAGGAACATATTATACTTTTATATTTCATTAGCTTTTGATCGCGTACGCACGTACGCGTATGGAGCGTTTTCACGAGACTTGAAAAAGGGCACTGGCCAATCCTGCCTGATTTTCAATCAATAGCGGCCAAGTTTCGAACATATATGGTTTTATAGTACTTTAAAAGTTATTATTTAAAAAGTATATGTAATATTTTAAGACTTGGGAATAAAAAGTTATGAATCTCTGAACATCAGAGAATTGATGTACAAAATATGTACTTATCTGTGGTAATCGTTGTCATCATATCTGTATAGTCTATGGTTATCATGCTGTAAATTGTCAATTTGAGGCGTATAATCTACATCTAGTGGCCCGGTAGATAGATTTATTTTGATTGGAGTATAGTAGTATATTTTTCTATAGCTCAGCAGTTTCGTACTAGTTTTATGAAAAAAGTGTTACTTGGGGTGTGAAATAGATCCCTCTATTCTATTTATATAAGAAAAATAATAACAATGTTTTTCGTTTTCATAACGTGAAAGCGACATCTATCATTTATCTGTTTTCCAAACAAACTAGTTATTAATTTCATTACATAATTAATACCGCAAATAATAGATGTCGCTTTTCCGCAACCCACAACTAGCAATATATTGAACAATGAGTTAGGTTATATTGTATCAATTATCTTTTATCCCCCGAGTTTGATGTATAATATTATTGCTTTTTTTTCCTATGTTCATAAAGTAGGTGCTACTTACAATAAATACTTTTTGTGGCCTCGTATTTTAATTACCAGGCAGTAAATGTATGGCGACTTGCCGATCTCCTTTTGTAAACAAGTCGCGAAATTGTACCTACGAAAATATTGATTTCTTATTATATTATAGGTACTCGTCCCTCTGAGAACTTACTTATATTTTTACACACACAGATTACTATTCATTTATGCAATAAATAAATTCTTCAGTCTTCACTCATATTTATATAAGTACATATTATACCATCAAACCCAATCTTACCATCATTAAAGTTCCATATATAGATGCAATGATTAATTTGTCAGACAAAATTGATTTTACTTTGCATGGGACACTTAAATAGAAACGTCTCGATGCTGCTTTTAAAAACTTTAAAACGTTCTGTGTATCGTTTAAATGCTTTTTGATTAAATTTTGCACATTTTTAACAATTCGTTAATGTTTTATTGTAATTCGCGGAATATATTTGTCACTTTTTCATTGTTTAACTTTTTGTATTTTTCCCGTTTCATAAATATGTACGGCACGCTCATGGTCAGCGTTTTCATTTTTAAGGCTCGCGTCCACTAGGCTCGCTGAGCAGAGTCGAATCGAATCGCAGAAAGTCGCCGCCTATATATTTTCTATGAAACTGCGTCCATTAGCGACGAGCCGCGGCACGCCGAATCGAGTCGATCGCGCGAATTGCTCGACAGGCGAATTTCTTCGCTGATGCGATTCGATTCGACTCGGCGCGCCTCAATCGATGCGGAGAAGCGGATGCGCGCCAACGTATTTTAAATTAAGTATCGTTTAAAAACTTATAAAAATCTTCGATTCAATAAAAATTAGTAAATAATTATTAATATCACTGGTCCAACAATAAACAGAATTGTTTAATCACGAAAATCCACATTATCACGAAAAAGTATTTAAAATAAAAACATCTCTTCATCCGAGTTGTCCATGACGCAAAAACGACTAAATAAGAGTTGGCGATTAATGAAAAATTCGATTTAATTCGTCAGAGACCGACGCACAGGAATAAATGCGACTCGCCAGACGCCAGGCTTTACATGTAACTTTTATTTTATTAAAGTAAGGATGGATTATTGTTTGTTGATTTTTGGATTTTTGGACTGATTTTTAAAAATAAAGTGACGGTGAATCTTTAAATTTTGTATTTTATAAAATATTGATTGCATTATTTCCATACAATATTATTTTAACAACTTTTAGCTTTGATACATCATATAATGTATAACTTATGGTGTTCGCACACTAAAAATATGGATCCACGGGGCTAGGAACAAAATAATTTGCTTATCCTAGCGTTTAAATCTGTTACCTATTACTTTTTTGTTTCGTTTATAATACCAACTTGAGCACACGTTAGTATTTATTTCGTTACGCGCATTTGGTTTTACAAGCATGTAGGTATTTAATAATATTATGTTTGTACAGGACTGTATAATTTATTTAACAAACAACACAGGATTTTAACCGCCGGCTCAGATTAGACTCGAAGATAGCAAGGTTTGGGCAGAGCCGGGGCGATAAAAATAACACTTATTTGAGGAGTACGGTTTTCACTTTTTTCGTCTTGCTTACCTGGCTCATGGCAATGCCGTATAGAGGGCCGCGCCCGTACGCCTCTTTCGGGCCGATTTGCCATCTCACTTTTGCCTCTCTATACGGATATTTTCCATAATTTTCCCTACTTTTCATGAGCCAGGTGAAGCAAAACGCGTTGTGTGAAATTCTTTATTGTTATATCCAATTACATAAACCCTTATATACTAATAATATTCTATATAAATATATTTATAACTTAATGTTCACCATATATGAAATGTTCTACATTTTTACCATTATTTTCTTAATCACTACTTATCCATTTATTATATAATTGAAATCGTTACTCTACACGTTAGGTATTATGGTTATCTATATAAATCAAAAGAAACTACGTTAAAATTCACTACACTTTAAAATATATAAGCAAAATAGCCTTAAGTTCATAAAACACCATTTAACACGACTTTTGCACACTGATGCTATAGAAACCTATACATATATAGTCACTGAGTGTTCACTGTTATAGTTTATGCACTGTTTTAAATCACTTGTTTATCGTTCACATTTCAATTCACTGGTATAATCACGTTACGAGGCCGCTGTCCTCAACAATGTTCTTGAATATTCTTGAATTGAATTGCACAGAGACGGATATGTTGTGAGGATCAGTACCTACAATTTGTGTTACGATTCGAAAATTGTGGAGACTGCCTTTGTAAATCCAGCTTATACCAGTGTTGCCTGTGGTGGGAAATTCTCGGTTTTTGAGAAATAATTGAGACATCTGTAAAAAAATGATTCTACTATAGATGGATGGATATTGGTTACTCTTTCAAGCTGGTAGTAGTAGTTTAGGCTCTAGTTTAAAAATAAAGTATTCCCGTGGGATACTATATTTACGCGGGCGGATCCGCGGGGAAAAGATAGTTAAAGATAATTTCTAAACGTCAATCATAAATCATTAACAAAATTGTAATGTTAGGTACTATCAGGGAATCTGATTCTTAAGCAGGTTGACCGTTATCACAAATTGTTCGTATTATATTTATTATGATATCAAATTGTATTTTGATTTTTGAATGAATGCCGTCATTAAATTATTTTTATTTTAAAAACATTAAAATAAAAATAAATTATGAAAACAGTTGGTAGAGCAACCTATGAATTATATTCCCTGATAGTATATATTTTATTTAATCGTTTCAGTTAGAGAGGTTATTATTCATCCTAAAGAAAAAATCTGGTAGATAGGAATGTATTTATTAGTGTTTAACTATGAAAGTCTCAGTTCCAACTTCATTAACGCCTGCTATTGTTAATCGTTTGTCTAAATATCATGCCTTCTCTTTCATTAATACACACGAGAACGATAATATGATATTTATTTTTAATTACTCAATTAAAAACTCATTCTGCTCTCGGACACCGTCCGATGAACAGCTCCGCTCGCTACGATCGTTGCCGTCGTCCCGCGCTCTCTATTTGCGCTCTCGCTCTATCCGAGTGTCATTGCTCACAATAGTGCACCACTGGAAGAAAGAAGACAGAAGACTCAAGAGGCAAGACTCAAGAGTGAAGAGACAAGGCGCCACCCAACCGCCTTTGCCGCCCGACCCGTGCCGTACCGTGTCTCGCGCCGCGCCGCGATCGCCGCCTACCGGACGATTCGTGCGACCGCTCGCATCGTCCGTCTCGCTTTTTAGTGCGAGCCTTCTGCTCGCACACCCGCCGCGAAGTTATCGCCGCGTTAGGACGAGCGTGCGACCGGTCGCATCGTCCGTCTCGTTCTTAGCGCGAGCCTTCTGCTCGCGCTCCGCCGCGTCTCGTTCGCGAACACTAGCGCCCTAGTGTTAGCGCAACGTTAGTGTGTGAGTGAGTTCCAGCCGCCCAAGGAACAATTGTAAGTACCGTGTCACGGTTAGGCACACTACACGAGGAGTTTTCCTCACTACACACCTCCCCTCCCGGTCGCCGGGAGGGGCTGTATCCCCCAATATTAATTAGAGAGCAGAATTTCCTTTCACAACCAGGATAAAACTTCCTAATTATGGCCGACGCCTTAATCAGGAAGTTCCTGACGTTCCTTCAGAACGAATTCCCTGATGCCGCCAAGAAATGGGAACGCTTCGCGAGCGCCCATGAAGCGGACTCACCGGCGTCGCCCGATTGCGACGCCCCGCTAATCCCGGCCGAAACAGAGGCCTTATCATCTCCTTCAGAGATGTCTTGCTCAGAGCAAGAAACCGACCGTAGTGAACAAGGCGAGTTCACTACCGTCAGATACAAGAAGACGAAGAAGAGGAAGCGCCCAGAAGGCACCTCCTCTCCAGTCTTATCTTCCCCGACCAAATCGGTCCGAAAAAATAGGAAAACCGTGCAGGCTCATGGCTCCGCGACCCCCGTTACCTCGACGGCCCCTCTGGCCTCCCAGGCCCCTCTGGCCACCCAGGCTCCGCTGGCCTCCCAGGCCCTTCCGGCATCTCAGGCCTCCCTGGCCCCTCAGGCCTCCCAGGCCCCTCAGGCCTCCCAGGCCCCTCAGGCCGTCCGTACGCCAAAAATGCCTCCTCCTGTAATCATACAGGAGAAGGCCAAATGGAATATAATTTCTGCGGCAATAAACGAGCAAAAGCTCCGATACTCTTCTGCGCACACGACCCCCATAGGGATCAAAGTGCAGGTAAAATCGTCGGAGGACCACCGCCTCCTCACCGCGTTCTTACGCGCAAAGAACATAGGCTACCATACCTATGCCCTTGAAGACGAGCGCCTTCTGCGCGTCGTCATTACAGGAGTCGATAAGTGCCTCTCCACAAAAGAGGTACTCATGGACATCCAGTCCCAAGGTTTTCCCGCCTTAGAGGTACATCGCATGTACCACCCAATTAAAAAACACGAGTACAATATGGTACTAGTAACCCTCCCTCTTACACCAGAGGGCAAGGATATCTTCAATATCCGAGCCGTCTGTCATATTACGGGCATCCGCGTCGAGCCCCCCCGTAAAAGGGGCATCCCTGGCCAGTGCCACCGATGCCAACTTTACGGGCACTCGGCACGGAATTGCCAAGCCAGGCCGCGTTGCGTCAAGTGCCTCGGTGACCACGGCACCTCTGACTGTCTCCGTAAGAGCCCAGCTGAGGAGTCCGAACCCCCCAGCTGTGTTCTCTGTAAGTCTAAAGGACACCCCGCCAATTATAGAGGGTGCAAAAAAGCACCCAAAGTAAAAAAGCGTAGTGCACCGCAGACTAAAAGTGCCCCCCCCAAACAGAGATTCGTCGCTGCCCCCCTACCCTCCCAATCTGCATGGTTCAAGCCCGCGCAGAAACGTAGTTCGGAGCTAGCGGTTTTCCCCGCTCTCCCCAGTAAGGCCATGCCCTCCGCGCCCGTAGCGCCTAAGGCCACGCCCCCTCCGACTCCCAGCTTCACTGCAGACCTCTCTTTCGTCCAGCAGTTTTTAAGCAACATCGGGCCTATTGACCCGATGGAGCTTTCTATCTTAGCGACAAAGCTAAAAGGTTCAGCCACAGACCGCATCCAAGCTTTGTCAGACCATCAGGTCTTGATCCGTCAGATCAAGGCCCTCTCCACAAACGGTAATTAATGGAGCCCTCGGGAAGGACAAAGCCGCACTCGTTACGCGTAGTGTCGTTCAATACGAACGGCATTAGGAATAACATTAGCGAAATTCGCGATTTTGTAAGCAGCCAAAATGTCGATATTCTTCTAGTGCAGGAGACTTTCTTAAAACCTAGCATGAGGAGCCCTAAAATAGCTAACTACAAAATAGTCAGAAACGATAGAACTCGATCCCGACTCGGAGGTACTCTTATCTACTATAAAAAATCACTACATTGTATTCCACTAGAGCCACCGCCATTGTTAACTTTAGAAACATCTGTTTGCCATATTAGTATGTCCGGCCACGGACCCATTGTTATAGTAAGCGCGTACTTAGCGTGCAACAAAGAACTCCATTCAAGCGACCTACAGGCGCTATTCAATTTAGGTAACGCTGTCATCATTGCCGGTGACTTTAATTGCAAACACACCGAGTGGGGCAATGTTCATAACAATAGAAACGGCACCATCCTTTGTAATTTAACCGACACTTTAAATTTTGCACTATTAGCCCCCACCGACCCCACTCGCTATGACACCAATGAAAACATCAACGGTGTCATACGCGATCCTAGTACGATAGACATAGCCTTAGTTAAAAATGTTTCTCTCAATATCAATATTGAGACTCTCCACGAGCTTAACTCAGACCACAGACCGGTTATGATTACACTTGGTAGTCTTAACCCCAATAATTCTAGTACTAGGAAGATAATAGATTATAAATCACTAGCGGAGAACATTAAAGTCCTTCATTCTAGCCACTTAGATAAAATCCCCGATATTATAGATAGTAAAGAGACAGCCATAGAGGCCGCCTCCCACTTGACCGATCACCTGGTAGCGACCATAGAGAACTCATCTAGGGAGGTGCCAACGACCCCCAAGGGCCGTTGGCCCCTCCCTGAGGACATAAGGGAGTCCATCAGACTCCGAAATGCGGCTAAGCGCACATATGATCGCTACCCGTCGGAAGAGTGGAGGAAAGCCCTCCGTCACTACGAGAGGGAAGTTAAGTTTAAAATCAAACAGCACAAAGCCGAGAGTTGGGATCGACTTCTCAGTGATTTAGAACCGTCTCACGTGGCGTACTGGCCACTCGCGAAGGCCCTCAAAAACAACACGGAGAGCGACATGCCTCCGTTAGATAGACCTAACCGTCCTCCTGCATTCGAAGACATTGACAAGGCCGAGTGCCTAGCTGATAATTTCGAACAACAGTGCCGGTCGAGTACTCTCCCGATTGATCCCGTGCACCTTAGCTTAGTTAATAGCGAGGTCAACAGCCGACTCTCGAGGCCACCTGACGTAGACAGGGTGAGGATGGTGGACTCGGAGGAGGTCAGTGACATTATTAAGTGTATGAATGCCAAAAAGGCCCCAGGCCTCGACGGTATTTCAAACAAAACACTTAAAATGTTACCGTCCGAGCTAATTCAACTCCTAGTGAACATCTTTAACGCCCTCTTAGTAGGATGTTCATTTCCAGACATTTGGAAAGTAGCTATTGTCATAGGTATCCACAAACCGGGGAAACCCCGGAAGGTGCCTGGTAGCTACCGTCCAATAAGTCTCATTAGCTCCCTAGGTAAAGTCTACGAAAGAGTTATTAAAAGGCGCCTTAATGACGTCATAACCGACAAAAAACTCCTTCCAGACGAGCAGTTCGCCTTCCGCGAAATGCACAGCTGTCCCGCTCAAGTACACCGCTTAACGGAGTACATATTATCTAGCAAAAACGACAGGAAGACGACATGCGCCGTATTCTTTGACATTGCAAAAGCTTTTGATAAAATTTGGCATAACGGACTGTTATACAAACTCTATCAAATGGAAATACCCGATTATCTCGTCTTACTAATTAGTAACTTTTTAAAAAATCGTAAATTTCATTTCCGCGTAGAAGGCGCACTGTCGTCGCCAAGATATATGGAGGCGGGAGTACCGCAGGGCTCGGTCCTCTCGCCCTCCCTATATAACCTGTACACTAGTGACATCCCCAAACACGCTAAGGTGCAATTAGCTATGTTCGCGGACGACACAGCCCTTTATTATTCAAACACACGAGCCCGTACCGCGTCTAAAGTCATCCAGGAGTCAGTTACCGCTCTCGGTAATTGGTTCTCCAAGTGGAGAATAGAAGTCAATCCCGATAAAAGTCACGCCATTCAATTCAATGGTAATAAATCAGCGGGGCGTAAGTGCCCCCGTAAAGTAATGAGCCCTATTAGCCTGCACGGCAACATTATCCCTGAGGTCTCTCAGGTCAAATATTTAGGCGTAGTACTAGGCAAGTCGATGACGTTTTCGAGTCACATCAGTAACACACTGCGTAAAGCGAAATTTGTACTCTACAAATTATATCCGCTACTTAATTCGCGAAGCAAAATGTCCTTAAGACATAAGCTTACATTGTATAAGGTTTGCATCAGAACGATACTCACTTATGCGTGCGTCTCCTTCGCACAGATAAGCGAGTCTCAAATGGACCGCTTGCAAAGAGTCCAGAACCGGTTTCTACGCATGGCAACAGGCGCCCCCTGGTACATGCGTAACATCGACTTGCATAGGGACTGCGAACTAGTCACCATTAAAGCCTATATCAAGGAACTCGTAGAGAGATTCTTTGATAAAGGCAAAAACCACCCAAACCCCCTTATAAAAAAGGCACTGGACTACAACCACGACGCACTGACTTTCCGACACCCGCACAAACGGCCTAAGCATATCTTAGCCGATCCCGTTGACCCGATCACAAAATACGTAACGTACTGTGTACAGTTACGTAAACACAAATCACACGCACCCGCGTCGCTAGCATTGCACCGGGGTCGACGCCGGCGCCTACCCCGAGGTCCCACATCCGACACGACAACACGTACAGACGTACAGACCGACCCTAACACGGGACCGGACCCGAACCCGAGTTCGAGTTCGTATCCCAGTAGTCTAGGTACACTCCTAAATAGTGTCCGCGACCGCGATATTGATATAGAGAGCTCTACCAATACCGCGAACCTCATCGACATTAGGACTTACGCGCGCGAGTCATCCCGACCGTACGCGGAAGGGGAGAGGGTCGGCCCTCTCAGTACCGATATCGATCAAATCGAGAGCTCCTCTATCGCGATAACTCGCACGCCGCTAGTCTCTGCTACCGCGCGCGAGCAACCTCACTCATCAGCGAGTGAGGAAGGGGTCGGACCCCTCAGCAGGAGAGACCCGCGTCTCCCCTGTCAAAATAATAGCTTCTAATCCGTAGCTGTCCCCAATATCCGGTTTGAACATCACCCGGGTGATGTTAGGGAGGGTCAAACCCTCCCATCGTCTACCACCAAACAAACTAGCCACCAGGCTAGTTATAGTCCGACTTAGCTACAGCGGTCTTAACCCGACCCTTAGCATAGACCCGTTCGAAAAAAAAAAAAAAAAAAAAAAAAAAAATTAAAAACTTCAAAAGGCGCTGGTGAAATTGGGACTAAGACTATGAGACTCTTAACAGACGGGCAAGAAGTACGAATATACAGACTGTCACATAAAAATTATAGTTAAAAAAACTAAAAAAACACGCTTTTATAGAAAATTTAAACTAAAAAATAAAAAATAAAATGTAATAAATTTGGATTAAGAATAGTGTAAATGAAAAATAAATGTTTATTATTGTAAAAAAGCGTGGGGTGCAGTGTCTTCACCTGTACGTTTGTTTGTATGTAACCGACTCCAGTGGATTTGATTTTTATCTACTTCAAACGGTCAGATTTCGTTTAAAGTGATTTTTAAGATATTATCAAAGTGAAGATCCTTCTCATATCTGCCAATAAAATGTTTATAACTATTGACACTATGCACCCCACGCTTTTTTACAATAATAAACATTTATTTTTCATTTACACTATCTTAATCCAAATTTATTAAATTTTATTTTTTATTTTTTGTTTAGATTTTCTATAAAAGCGTGTTTTTTTAGTTTTTTTAAACTATAATTTATTTTTGCTTTTTAGTACGATTTTCCAAAGAGTAAGCCTGGAACTGCACGCATGCGTAGTTCGCGCACTAGTTCTATCTCTCTTACTCTCATGCAAAGGATGCGGAAAGAAATTGATGAATCCTGGCGAATTTAATCAGGATAATCGGATGTTTTAATCGAATTATTGCATTGTCATCGGTCTTTGACAGGTGTGCAAAATTTGAATTACATCTGATCGTTAAAAGTAGGACAAAATTGAGCCCAAAGGAGTCGGTTACAAACAAACAAGCAAGCAAACATACAAGTGAAACTAATAAAAGCGTTATAATAAGTATCCTTGTCTACGGAAAGTTGTAGAATATATTCCAGAAAATAATATTTTGTCCAAATTAGATTTCGATGATTGGCAACTCTGCTTTAAAATCCTACATACAAACGGTCTAGAAGATCCCATTATAATATACTACATGTTTCGTACAAAACTCGATTTAATGCGTCACAATGTATACAGTGGACGTTCCTTATATATGGACGCTTCCAGACCACATCAATCTGGTCCCGTGGTAAGTTCTCGGAGAACTTGTGTTACGGATACCATACAACGAAAATATATTTAATAATTTTATACTATACACATATTTAAGATTTTTATTTATATTATTATACAAATATTTCATACACATCCAATATCCATGACCCAGGAAAATGGAAAACTTTTTTCTTCCTTTGGCGGGATTCGAACCCGCTACCACCTCCAGCTTGAGCACTGACGCGCTCAACCACCAAAGCCAAAGAGGTCGTCATTATCACAAAGTATAGACGAAGCCTATCAGCTCCGATACAAAATTGAACAAGTTTTCAACGCCGCTGTTGAACTTATGAAAGTCAAAGTAAACTAAATAGCGAGCGAGACAGAAGTGAAGAGGTCTCAGCTTCAGTAACTCTCAAACTTACCTTATTCTTGTAATACCTATATTGTAAACTAGCTTTTGCCTGCAGCTTCGTTCGCATGGGAGATCTTTCGTGGCAAAAAACTTGATTTAGCAAATATACTGCAATATAGTAATAGCAAAGAGTAAGTTAGGTAGCATAATATGTGTTAATCCAGTGTCTAAACTACCACCATACCAAATTTCATGTAGGCTCAGGCTAAACCCTAAGGCTAGAAATTTGAAATTTTGCACACGTATTTCTCATATGACGTGGGCATCCACTAAGGAAGGATTTTTTAAAATTCAACCCCTTTGTGGTGGTAGGGTAAATAGGGGGATAAATGTTCGTATGAAACTTTTTATTCCTTGGACATATTTCCATGATATTTCGTATGAATTGAGTACGAAAAAACTATGAGTTACGTATTTCAGCGGTTTCTAAAATTCAGCCCCTAGGAAGGTAAAATAGGGGATGAAAGTTTTAAATTATTATATAGATATCGTTGATAAACTAATTTCACGCGGGTGAAGCCGCGGGCTACTGCTAGTAATAGATATTTGTTGCTGTTCATATCATTTAAATAGGCTGTTGACTGATTTTTTAATTGCTTAAATGAATATGAGTAAGTTCTTAGAAGCAACGGTCCGTTAAAAAAAGTCAATATTTTAAAAGGTTTGTTAAAATTTATCGATTTTAAGTTTGATTTGATCACTGAGAAGTCGCCGAAACTATACATCACGTGTATGAAATATAAGAGTCGCAATAACATAATTATAAACATAATATATCTAAAATTTATGCATGTATGTTAAACTTACCATAATAAATGTTTTTGTATATTATTATTATGTAAGTAAACTAATGGCGTAGTATTTTTTATCTCTTTTATAATTATTACATATAGATAGGTATATCATTACAAAACTACGCATAAAATTTCATATTTTTACATTTATTAAGTATATTTATTATTTTATTTATATTATACTAATTAATTTGATCGAACGATAAGATAATATAAGATTGATTTGATTGAACGATAAAACGCTTTATACAGCTAGTCAATTCGTAATAAGGATGATTTGTAAAAAAAAATTACATCTGCAAAACTTTACGCGAGAGCTCCATACTTTTTCATACAATATACTGCAGTTTTGGTGCACACGTTTTCTTAGTTAGATTCCCGCACAAAAACAAAAAAAAGTGAACTTTCATGATATCATTTGTCGCAAACGTTTTCTTGAAATCTTTTTTACTAAAAATTAATTACTTTCTCAGCTATTTGTGTGCTAATCTGTCGTAACCATCGCAATGAGATAAGGACCCTCACATTTAATTCACTGATATAACACGCCACGCTTCCCCACGCTTCCCCACGCTACCCCACGCTACCCCACGCGTCACCGCAGCATGCAAACAATAGCGAACGTGCCCGCGAAAGATATGCCAGCGTGATAGGACCAATTCACTGAGGATCATCGAGTATTGGAAATTCTTTATCTGTGCGATTATGTATTTGACAATAAATAATTAAAAAACAGGTCAAAAGCTTAGGTTAAGTTATCATAAATTATTTATTTATTGTGTAAATGCTGGTATCTTATTTATCAAACGAATTTACTATAGCTTAGTCTTTTAATTCAAAAATATATTTACCAGAGACTAATCTACAGGTTTAGATATGTAAATCAAACAGGCTGCCAGTGGCGAAGGGTCATAAGAACTCCGTTCTTATCGGCTTCCCTTTCAGATTACCTCATGAAGACCTCCAGCCAAAAAGCCTCTAGTATTTTAAAAACAATAATGCCTTGTACAAGTCAGGTACCTCAGTCGCGCGTCTTTGGATGTAAAATCATGTTATTGCGTTAATAATAATTATTTTTGAAATTATATTGAGCAGTGAGAAGTGATAAATATAATTCGTCTTAAAGTTTTAACTAATACGTGTTTATTTATGTACTTATATGTGAATATTGAATGTGAGACTACTTGTGTTGTGTTTATTGTTGGTGATAAATTGTTTGAATAAATCTACTTTTACGGTAAGCGGAAAGTTAGACACGTACCTACTATCAATTTTAATTTGTAGATATCATAATAATAGATCATAATACATATTACAAATTATTATTTAATAGGCAGTAGTACTTTGGAAGTATTTTAATATTATGATTATCTTACAATAGTTAATTAATACACAGAAAACGTTTTATTATTAAGTACATAGTTACATACCTATTTTGTATTTTAAAATATACCTAATTGTAGCTACAAAAATACCGTATATATAACTATAGGAATAGGAACTGTAGGTATAACTATAAGAATAGTTACCTAAGTATTTACAAATTCTCCCTTGACCTTGACCATCGTACATAATATAATACATATGGTTCTAAATTTCCTTTCATCATTATCTCGCTCAAATAGATTTCTTTAACACCGGACAGCTTATAGCTTAGGGCCGTTGCTTCGTATTGCACGGTGAGCGGCGGGGCGGCGATGCAGCGGCGACGCGCGCAGGTGGGCGACATAATCACCGCTTGTCAGAAATGCATTCCAGTCAAGCGGTAATTATGGCGCTCGCCTGCGTGCGTTGCCGCTGCTGTCACTGCCCGCCGCCGCACGCTACGCGTCGCTCACCGCGAAATTCGAGGCAGCTGCCTAACAGATAGGTATAGTAATGTAAAATATTAGACATAATATTTTATCATCGCTAATCTGTTTTCAATGAAGCTAAATAGCAATATTGCTATATAATTCCACAAAATATTTGTCATGCTGTATTTCATTCTGTTGCCACATCCTTCCGTTACATAGGTCTATGTATACACATACATAAATAAACGATCAATAGTAGTCTAACATCCATGTAAGTCAACATAGACGTGTTATAACAATATATTCACCTATGTTGATGTTGGTATAAAATCGGATAAGCTAGACACAACCATATTTTTGTGCTTCATTGATGTACGCAAAATCTAGAAACAAGAATATTTAAAGTACTGGAAGAGACACAATTTTGACGTGGGCCACGACAAGTTCGTATAGAGATGAAAATAATGGTTAGTTTATAGTACTATCGAACAAGTTACTGCTCGACCAGGTATAAAATGGAAATCGCTTAACAGCGCCTTTGAATCGTGCGGATGCATACATACTCAATGTAAATACGGACTACGGAGTTCAACCACGTCTGCAGTTGTTGCGCCGAAGGTTTCTTTGTTTTTTTAAAATTTGAAGCGTCCTAGTAAAATATTTAGAAACTGGTTCAGCAGGAACTCTGTCGATGTTGTATGTACCTCTACAATCTATTTTCCTTATTAATGCAGCAAAATAATGTACAGAAAATGATTACATTATTAGCATCTGATTATTAGTTCCAGATTTTGCCCGCGGCTCCGGCCTAAAACGTAGTCTATGTGCTATTCCAGAGCTACTACCATACCAAATTTCATCAAAATCCGTTCAGGAGTCTTAGCATGAAATAGTAACAAACATCCATCCATCCTCACAAGCTTTCACGTTTATAGTAGTAGTAGGATATAAGTAGGATTATAGCACATATTGACGAAGAATAACATAGATAAAAGAAAACCTAGGAAAATTAGAGCCTGAATATTTGACATGGAGGCAATTGTTCACAAACACAACACTTAATACCTATCAATAAATAAGCAATCACTATTCGTTCTAAATTTTAACCGTGGATTAGTCCTATGCTAATTAATGAGGTCATCAATGTTTTAATCATCGATCGATTTAGCTCGCATAATGTATGCTGTGTGATTTTGTATGCAAGTGTAATGTTTTAAAATTAGTTATCACAACATTAATTTGTCACAGGACATCCAACGCGTCCTACATTACGTAGTGTCCCGTGGAGAACAAGATTTGTTGTCGCTCGTGGTGGAGAATTTAGGCCTTCCCTAAGTGCTCCAGCTCGATCGCTTGCGGCCCGCTTCCACCGACTTCCTTCCACAGAAGACATATCAATGTTTATTTAAAAAATTTACCAAACCGTACTAACTTAAATCCATTCTTGTCAGAGAGAGAAGTAGTTGCTTAGGATTTTTTTTGTCCATTCCAGTACACTTTATCCCACCATCATATCAAAGCACACCCCCAGTAGTTCCCTGTTCATAAATTATGAACGCGACAAGATACCGTCTCGATGGCGATATTATACGCAGCGATATGCTCTTTATGTGTGTGTTTTTTCGAAATCTTCACTCTACTCACCTACAAAACGTTCTTATCGAAACTTTAGCTATTTGATATATTTTTTAAAATGTTCTGTAGCTTATTTGGTTGTACACTATCTTCTGTACTTGCGCCGATTTAACGATAAAATTAGGTACCCATACAAAATTTTAAAGTAGGTACATAAAATACGTGAAAGAAATGTAAACTAGTCGCCCCTATGTTCATTGTTCACGCCTACGGACATTTACTGATTGGAGATGTTATATACATTATTTAGTGATACTTTTGTTTTACTTTTTTGGGGAAATTTGTGCTACAGAAGCAAGCAATACTCTGAGACAAAAGTTTAAAGAACGCGACGGTCATAATACCTATATTCTGACCGTCGCGTCGCTTCTCGATACATTTTGGATAGTGTATTGTACAGAATCCAAAACTAAATAAGTTTGTTGTAAATAATCTAGGTAATTTTACAACTAAAAGCGACAATCACTGTAGAAACACAAGAAATAAACACAAGCTAGATATACCTGTGATCAGACTATATAAGCAAATCAATCAATCAATGTATACGCCTATACAATGGAATCCCAGTAAACGTTCAAAATCTTTCCATTAATAAATTTAAAAAAGTAGTGAAAGAACGTTTGTGTGCTAAAGATTTTTTATAGGGTCAATGATTTTCTTGATGATCGCACACCTTGGGAATAAGATGTCTACCTGAAAGGCTACTTCTATGTACTTTATGTATCCTAACTACTGTTATATAGATTAAATAAGTCATTACATTGTAAAATTATGTATATGTTGAAGCGGTTAATATTTAAAATTCCCCGACTAGATAATGTCAATCAAATCAAATAGACAGCACAGCACAGCAAAGCTTAGAGGAATGTGTAATGAAGAAGATAGAGGAGCTTCAGGCACAGTTGCAATGTGGAGCCGCTAAGGACACAGTAGCTAAAGTTGCTGAGGAGTTCCGCACATTTCGTGAGCTCACTTTTTCCATGCTCAACTTGCTCCGAAAACAAATAGCAGAGTGTTCCAGGGCTGTGGATATCATGGAAACCAGATCTCGCAGAAAGTTTCTGATTATCTCTGGTGTTCCCGAGCAAAGTAGTGAAAACTGTGTGTCTTCAGTTCTGAATATAGTGCACCAGAAACTTGCTATGAAAGACATAACAGCAAATTCCATCAAGGCATGTCATCGACTGGGCAGCCTTTTGACTCCCAGCAGTCAACACAAAAGCCGGCCTATACTGGTTAAGTTTTCCTCTGCTGATATCAAAAGCGCTGTCTTTAGAGCTAAAACTAAGCTGAAGGGTACACCTTATTCTGTTAGAGAGTTTTTAACGAAGGCAAGACAGACAGTGTTTAGTAAGGCGAGGATGCACTTTGGTCTGAGGGCGTGTTGGACTCAGGATGGTACTGTTGTCGTTAAGAGTTCCGATGGTAAACGCCACAAAATGACGACCTTAGAAGAGCTCCAGCCCCTTTTGATAAAGTACCAGAGGGCAACACCATCGGTAACTTCCTCTAATAACGGCTAATGTTATTTTGTTAAAATTTAATACCGAGTTTAGTACTTCGTATATTATGTTTTAGTTTGTGGTGCTTTTCTATTCGCTATCTTCTTTTTTCTACTTTGTTTTCCGTTATTGTATATTGAGATTTCCGATTGTTATAGGGTATACTCTAAATTGCTTATATCTAAAAATTATAATTTTTAATGCAACCCGGTTTTTGCAAACTCACGTCACTTTGACATTATGTCATCTGTCACTATCATTTGTTTTGACTTCTGACATTTGTCTTCAAGGTTGCGTTCAGAAACTTATTGAACTTTTTAAATAATGATAGTGTAATAATTTATGAATGAGTATCTCATGGCACAGTGTATTAAGCTTAGTGTTGAGTATAAAAGTACATACATAGCATAGTAAATTTATCATTTTGAAATTGTGCAAAGCGTGTCTTTAACTATATTTGTTTTTTTTGTTATAAAAGTGTAAAATAATTTATTCTGTATTGTTTTTAAAGTCAGCTGGCGGGTGGTGCAGAGATTACTACCACCAAATAGTTCTTTTTTTTTTTCGAAACGGCATACTTAATATCGTATTAATACTAATTTTATTTATTTTGGCAAATATTAAATATATATTATATATTATTATAATGTCTATTTCTGATAGTGATTCATTTTACTCAGCTAATAATACTTCTATCAATTCAGCTGCCAACGACAGTTTTGGTTCTATTAATGATAGCACTCTGGGAGAACTCTTGCGTAAAAATTTTACTACACTGAACAGCCAACTATTAAATGTGTGTCATATAAATGCCCAAAGTGTGCCTAGCCACTTTAATGACATCTTAGACACTTTTTCGGGAATCAATGTTTACGTACTCCTAATTACAGAGACCTGGTTAAAACCTAACATTCTTTCTACAGCTTACAGTCTGCCCGGCTTTATTTTAATACGAAATGATCGTGTTGACAGACGTGGTGGCGGTGTAGCTATTTACATACGGAGTGACATGCCCTTTAATATAATTGCTCGTTCACCTCCACAATATTCTGCTGCCGCTGAATTTCTTTTTCTTGAGGTCTGCATTGGGGGGACGAAATTAGTTCTTGGTGTAGTTTATTGTCCTCCTTCCATTGATTATTTTAGTCAAATTGAATCAGTGTTGGAGTCTTTGGGAGCTGAATATAGACACCATATCATAATGAGTGACTTTAATGCAAATATTTTAGACATCTCATCCTCTCGCTCGCACAAACTACTTCACATTTTAGAATCAACCAGTCTGCATCATTTGCCTCTTCAAGCCACACACCATAATTTAATCGGTGAGGATACTTGGTTAGATTTAATATTAACATCTGATCCCTTATTAGTCCACTCCCACGGTCAATATCCTGCCCCCGGCTTCTCGTTTCATGATCTCCTTTTCCTGAGGTACGTCATAAAACCTCCTAAAATAAAACCTAAAATATTGTTTAACCGTTGTTTTTCACCCATGGATACTAAACAGCTTATGGTGGACGCTGCGGAAATTAATTGGGATCCACTTTTAGCAGCTCCCACCGTTGATGATAAAGTTCAGTTTTTTAATAATTCAATTCTTGCTCTTTATGATGTACATGCGCCGATCAAAATAATTAAAATAAAGCACAAAAGAACAAAATATTTTATCGAAAACAGATTAGAAGTTGTTCTAGCAACCAACAGTTGGACAAAGTTGTTCGGAGTTGACAACAACTTTGTATATTATGTAAATAACTAACATCGATATAAACGAGTTGACGATATTGTTTCTTTTCAAAGTTTTCAAAATTTTAGAATTTCATTTGCAATAATCTAAGAACCGAATTATAACTGTACCTAATTCTGCCAGCCAGCTTCTGCCTCTTCGGGTACCTCGACAACCAGCCTCAAGAAACCGCGGCCTGGTTAAATATTATTATTATTATAGCATAGGCCCCGCACGGCAGCACTCCGACTCAATAGAGCCCGTGCAGCAGCAGCACAGTTCAGACTCACTGGGACTTACTGGGACTCTCTGGCACTGGCGACTCAAGCAGAATACTCAAGGTTTGACCTCTGGTCTTCGAAGGGAGTGATGTGGCGGACCAATTAGCACCACGATCCTGAATCGCGCTATCGAAGTTTTCACTATCCAGCGATAGCGCTGGATAGTGAAAACTTCGATACATAGGTACATAGATATACAACATCTGAAATACTTACAAGCGGCCTTCGGCCTGACCGAGCATACCACCTCGCTCGGTCGGAGCTCCCTTTGGGGCAATTCCCACATAGTAAAAAAACAGTCGATTATTTTAGTTTTATATCTTATGAGTCACGTGTAATGAAATATTATTATGAAGAACCCAATTAAATTTTAGTATGAACAAATCTAATGAGGCAGGCTCATTTTAATTGACCTATTTTTATAATTTAAAAAAAAAACATAGTTTATATAAATCTTCCCAACCTAGATTCCAATTAGTAAAACCAAGCCTTTATTTTTGAGTATGTACTTCTATACTTTATCACATGTTACAAAACTCACTTCCGGATAGATTTTAATAATATTATTTAAGTTTGTGACTATTTATGCGTAGCTTCCGGTTTATCTTAATTTGATTTTAATAATTATTAAATCATTTATTAATCATAGAATAGTAATATTTAAATACTAATATTAATATTTAAAACTTATTTACTATATATAGACATTTAACTGTTTATACTCATAAGATGTATAAAAAGGGCGGTAACTGAAAAATGGCCCTTGGCAACAGGCGCCCCCTGGTACATGCGTAACATCGACTTGCATAGGGACTGCGAACCGTCACTATTAAAGCCTATATCAAGGAACTCGTAGAGAGATTCTTTGATAAAGGCAAAAATCACCCAAACCCCCTTATCAAAAAGGCACTGGACTATAGTCACGACGCACAGACTTTCCGACACCCGTACAAACGGCCTAAGCATATCTTAGCCGATCCCACCAATCACAAAATACGTAACGTACTGTGTACAGTTACGTAAACACAAACCACACGCACCCGCGAGGCTAGTATCGCACCGGGGTCGACGCCGGCGCCTACCCCGAGGTCCCACATCCGAAACGACAACACGTACAGACGTACAGACCGACCCTAACACGGGACCGGACCCGAACCCGAGTTCGAGTTCGCATCCTAGTAGTCTAGGTACATATTGATATAGAGAGCTCTACCAATACCGCGAACCTCATCGACATTAGGACTTACGCGCGCGAGTCATCCCGACCGTACGCGGAAGGGGAGAGGGACGGCCCTCTCAGTACCGATATCAACCAAAACGAGAGCTCCTCTATCGCGATAACTCGCACGCCGCTAGTTTCTGCTACCGCGCGCGAGCAACCTCACTCATCAGCGAGTGAGGAAGGGGTCGGACCCCTTAGCAGGAGAGACCCGCGTCTCCCCTATCATAATAATAGCTCTTAATCCGTAGCTGTCCCCAATATCCGGTCTGAACATCACCCGGGTGATGTTAGGGAGGGTCAAACCCTCCCATCGACTACTACCAAATAAACTAGCCACCAGGCTAGTTATAGTCCGATTTAGCTACAGCGGTCTTAACCCGACCCTTAGCATAGACCCTTTCGAAAAAAAAAAAAAAATGGCCCTCACTCTACTACTGATTGCTGACCAATAAAGGTGAATCCATCCTACAAGTGTACCTTTTGTTGCTGTTGCTGCTGCCGCTGACCCGATTCCTATTTCATACACATCAAAGAGAAAAGGATCAATTTTGATCTATCGTATCAATTTTATTGATACTTGGCACAGATATAGATTAGACCACGCGGAAGGACACAGCTTACATTTTATCGTGGCGAAATGTACGGTTTCTCCGAGATTTCCTTTTGCGCGCACAAAGTCCCGGCTAACATCTAAAGCCACGTAAGTACCATAAAAACATGTTATACCAACCCGAAGTTTCCTAGTATAAGACAACAATCTAGCAACTTTGAAGAGACCGTAGCTGCCGTAATGCTTCGGCACGAATGAGATGATTTTTAAGGGCAATTACTACGCCTCTACAGAAAATCGACGTTGTATTTCGCCGGGTGACTGAGGGAACTGGAGGCCCTGGACCCCATAGGACGATGCCGATGGTTGGTATAGTAAAGTTGTTTTGAATATGGATATAGAAAAGAATGTCAAGGTTGCACCGGAGCTCTATAGTATCTCCTTCCCCTATGGGAGCGAGGCGTGGGCTTTAATATGCACGGTAAATTAAAATAATTTAGCACATCATAAGTACCTGGGTAATGCTTAGAATTTTTACGTGAATACGTCTTTTGCTTTGCGATTCAAGGAGCCATTTTGAGTTCGTTTGCTGCGTGTAAGTATATACTATTGTATGTATGAGTTTACAAACTTACAGTAATGTAAAAATAGTCATAATCAATATTATTATAAGTCGATCGTCACCGATTTCGTTACAAATTTTTTGGATTAACAAGTTAGGTTTATTTTTATTTTAACGCTTTTGAATACCCACAAAAACCAGTCACCATTTACCAATATGAGTCTGTTAGTAAGCGTCAGTACACGAGATATTTTTGAGATAGAGATTCAAAGTTGAACTATATTCACTACACCAGAAGATACACGTGTCTTGCAGTTCGAATTTCGAGCTGCACCGAGCTGCGTAGCGCGGCGCCGCTCTTGCAATGAAACGTGTATATTTCCTTTAGATATACTAAGGGTCACCCGAGTATAATATCTAGAGGAATATAATATCTAGAAGACAGACATGTCCAATTCGTAGCGGGTCGTGCGAGGTCAACCCTTTGTTAAGTAACCTGCTAATGCTGAGGCTTTTAACCCTCCGACACAACTTCCGAAAACGAAAACGTTTGTGCTATTTGGGGCCTGTTTCACAATCCTACTACTATTATAAATGAGAACGTTTGTTAGGATGGATGGATGTATGGATGGATGGATGGATGGATGTTTGTTACTCTTTCACGCAAAAACTACTGAACGGATTTTTCATGAAATTTGGGAAGGTAGTAGTTTAGGCTCTGGATTAAAACATAGGATAGTTTTATTCACAAAAATTACAGTGTTCCCGTGGGATACATTACTTACGCGAGTGGAGCCGCTGTCTTCTAATAAATGCCGGACAGCTTGTTTTGTCAGAAGTATTGTCTCTGCTTACTTTATATCAAGCGACAGAGACAAAACATGCAAATAATCTATATCAAACTTATACTATACGAAAACTAGTAAAACTTCGCTTTAATTGTGACATTCAAATCATTAAATTCGGCCAGTCGGTCAAATACGTACATAATATTATTATTATTCTTTAGTTTTAGGTTACTTTACAATGCTAATGAATTTTTAAAAGCCAATGTAACACCATATGCCTTATTTCCAACGTTAATTATTATTACAATGCATCTTTTAATAATATTTTACTTTAAATTAATTAATAATACTGTAATTATTATAAACCTCTGTTGCTACACTATATAAACCTCTGTTACTACACTATAATATAATCCTCTGTTACTACACTATATAAACCTCTGTTACTACACTATATAATATATGCTGGAAGAAGATTCTTTTAGAGGTAAGCAGTACCTTTTGTGTCGTATTTCTTTCTGTATAAATTTTTGTCAATCGTTTATGTGTGCAATAAACGATTAAATAAATAAATATAACATTAATTTCAGCTTGTAACACTCGTGCAAACTAATATATGTCGACCAACGCTCCCCGAGGAGACTTCAATATAATAATACTTCAACATTTTGTGTAGACAAGATGATGAGTTCCGATGAAGAAGATGTAAGCACTCGCAGTTTTAGCGATTGCAGATGCAGAAACTAGGAGAAAACACAGGGGGTCTAGAAAGGCCACATTAGGTGTTTCATATATTTTTTTCAACTCATATTATGGGCGCCATTTTACGCATTTCTATTTAAAACTGTCAAAATTGATGTTTTCTAATATGATGAAATCAGATGAATCATGTACCCATTTTACCATTTCACGATTTTTCTATGGAAAAAAATATATGAAACATCTAAAGTGGCCTTTTTAGACCCCCAGATTTCGGGTGAGGCCATATTTACTTACCCGTAATTTTAGTATTTATCAGGAGTTACGAATAGAAACCGATTTGGGATTGATAAATAATTTCTTCAGTATTTCTAGGTTTGATGGTCACGCGAGTGGTGTAACAGTTGATAAGAAATGAAACACTCCTTCCCCTCTCTACCCGCGCGGGTAATGTTTTCCGTCCGTCTCGGAAGACAAAAACATTGTATATTCCTACACAAATGTGTATAGCCACGCCCCAATGTTTCGATGTTTTGTGTAATGTTTTGAAAGAAACACGCGCAGGAGACGCGCCTTTAAATACTCATTCATGACCCACGAACATAGAAAAGTTTTTGTTCCCTCGTCGGTATTCAAGCCGGCTGGAGTGCCGACGCTCTGACCGCCGAGCCCCAGAGGCTGTACAGCAATTAAAGTAGCGTTTAAGTATTCGGCCGTTTATTTAAAAAACACAAGCCACTTACCTAACTTCCTAATTAGCACTGATGATGATCGTTGTATTAATTTGTTGGGCAAATAAGTGAAATGTATGAAATACATTAAAAACGTCATCGCCAAGTCTCGGTCGTAAATTATAATTAATCGCTAAGTCAACGCCGGTTTTGATTAATGGCGTATCATTAGCCGATTCATGTTTTTGGCGTTAGAGAAAAAGGTAAATTTAAACAACGGTTATGAGAGAAAATCCGAGTACTAACGAGATGTATATAACAAAACAGGCACACAACACTTTTAAGAGAAAAAAAAAACAGCTATGCGCGAGTTGCGATTGTACACATAAAGTAAGATGTAATGTGAAACACGACGTGCCAAAGTGTCTGGACACCACCAGTAATGTAGCTCTACCGAGGACACTATCCCTTTCTTCGCAAAAAAAAAGTATAACAATCATAAGTTATGAAATCTGCAACTCCGCGCGGTACTGTGAACACTGTGCTTCCTCGTTGGGGCATGGGAGACACACACAAGCTGAGCGTCAGTTCACACCGCGACGATACTCGACGCTATGCGGCGATACTCGATTCGATACGGCGATTCCTATCAACTATGAACTGGAAAAAATAAATAACCACACCTACACCTAAAACAACCTACATATACACCTACTTATTTCTGCTTCAGTCCTTTCATTCGCAATGTTTCAAATTCTAGTTGCATTACGGCTTTGTCGGGAAAAATTCGATCGTCTTTTCGCGGAATTTATAATGATTATATCGACACAAAAAGCTAATAGAAACTCGAAACAAATGCATCAACCGGTCAACTTTAAAATTTCTAATTGTCAAATTTTCAACCATACTTAAACCATATAGACAACATTACGTTTAGCTGTCAGTCGCGTTTTGTTGTACTACGTATGTCAAAAGTAAAGTATCCTGGTTCTAAGCTACCTCCCCCAACAATTTTCAGCCAAATCGGTTCAGCTGTTCTTAAGTTAATAGTGAATAATAAATAAATGGTGTAACTAACACGACTAATAAAAAGATTTACACAACGGATAACATAAGCAACGTTGCTGTCTTTGTTTGTCAAGTGACTTTACCAACGCACCAGACAAAGACAGCAACGTTGTTTAAGTTATCCGCTGTGTAAATGTTTTTATTAGTAAGGGGGATAAATTACAATCCTACATTCAACTAATATAAGTGATCAATTATTATATTAGGATAATATATCTACCACGCCTGACTTATTTTCACTATGAATTAAAATATTTTCTTTTATCTTTCCCTTCTCATTATCCTTTGTTCTTCGAAGCTTCACACGTCCCTACGAAGGGCTGATATGAGAAAGCACTTACTACCAGGGAAACGCTCTTTGATCAGCGTAATCTGATATATAGGTATTTTATGTTGAAGAATATAGATAGTATAAGTTCTTATTGGATTCCTTTGTTTGACCTTCTTGCTATCCTACTACTATTATAAATGTGAAGGTTGTGAGGATGGATGGATGGATACTCTTACGAATTTACTATTACGAATTTATTAACACTAATTTATTAAAATCAGATCAGTAATTTAGGCGCTGCGATGGAACTAACATACATACATACATATTACATACATACATACCAAGACTGCCAAAATCATAACCCTTCCTTTTGGCTTCGCTGTAGTCGGGTAAAATTAGATTATATCTGTTGTGTAGGTAAAAGTAAAAGAGTTTTACTTTTGGAGTCACAAAGTAGGAACGTTCGGAAGCTGAGGCTAACCGAAGTCGTTCCATTAGCTGTGTGTTTTCAGAATTCTATTCTTTGTCTTTTAAGAATAGCATTGCGGCAACGGATACTGCAGCCATCACCTGTTCGGATAAGTCAGCTATTAATACTCAGAAAATACCTACAGGTATTAACGCTCTCTATACTCGTAATATACCTATTACGAGTAACATGCATTTGTTTTATATCAGCAGAATTCTTATATTTTCCGAAATGCAACATAATTATATGGACCGAAAAATGTAAAATGTACAGTAATCAGTCGCTAAATTAAAAAGTAAGGTATTAAAAAGGACTAAAAAACACCGATTTTTTTTGCTATGATTGAAATACGAAAATGACTAACATGGATTCACACCGAGATGATACGCGACTTTGTTCACTACACAAAAATATACACGTATCATATGACATCAGTCATACACTGCACATGCGCTCTGCAGCGCGTTGGAACTTGACATTCGAACTTTTACAATGAAACATGTATCTTGAAGTTATCTTGAAATGCAATGCTATGTCGCGTATCGTTTCGTTTCGGTGTGAATTGACCCTTAGAACATAGCTTGCAAATCGCTTAAGTCTGTACCTCAAGTGAATGGTTTTAAATACACAATATCACCATCGAGTTTCCGTTTCGTTTCATTTGTATGGGCTCTCTAACAGCATCCCTAGCAGAAATGTACGGGTACTGCCCATACAAAGAAAGCTAAATTAAAACACTAGCAAAAGTTTAATCACACTTATGTTACATAACAAATATTGCGGCAATTGCCTATCATCATTCGATTCGTCTACTCGTTTGCCTCCAATAGAATGCCAGGAGTGCCTAATAGAAATTTTAAGCACCCCAAGTAGCATTAAATTCCAATATTCTATTCTCATCTTTTCAAATAAAGCGTTTCAACGTATTTCAATTCAACGTTTTTTAATGCGTTAATGGAAGGAAATCAGAAAGCATTTACTTTTGTATAAATACACATAATTAAAGAGTATATCTTCTTGAATCGTCGTCAATATCCATGAATCTGAGATCAAAGGGTCTAATGACATCTAAAATTACCTTCACGTTGTGAAAAACGTCGTAAAAGAGACGCAGTCATCTCAAATGGGGTTATTTAAAGATGTGTTCAAGGGTTTTTTACATTTGCGCTGACGACTGATGCATGTTTTATCAGAAATTTAGACGACTGTAAATATTACTTTATTTTTGTGAGTATGTTATAGCGATTAGGCTGAGACTATATGCTCCGGAATCCGGAACGCCGGAAAAAATTCAGAGCACTGAAAATAAAACTCTGGGCACTAGCCCAGCATTGTACTACAATAGAACCTAAAATTGAACACATGAGTGTCGAGTTGTCACATTTTACATTGATATTTGACTTGACACTTGTGTGTTCGTTTTTTAGCGCTATTGTATAATGTATTAGCGCAGAGTTCTATTTTCAGTGCTTTGAATTATTTCCGGCCTTACAAATCCCGGAGAATATAGTCCCGGTTTTAGAAGTATGATATCATTGAAGTCACGAAAGAGGAATGAGGATGACAATTCCATAAGAAACATAATAATAATGTCTATGGACGCTTCACACCATATCAGTCTGCCAGTGTTAAGTACTCAAATAGTTTTTTGTGTTACGGCACATATTACTAAATAGTTACTTCGTAACTTATTAGGACAGCGGCAAATACATTAATACTTTCTTATATAAATTATACAAATTATATTTAAGGTTTTTATTATATTTAACACATCTAATACACCGTGATCAAGGGACAGAGAAAAACTTTTTGTTCCTTTAGTGAGATTGGAACCCGCGACCCCCGGCTTGAGCATCAACGTGCTCAACCACTAAGCCACAGAGAATCGTTAATTTTTGGATGCTTATGAATATAATTATTATCTAGTAAAAACCTAACCAAGAGCATGTCAGGACATGTCTAAGGAGGGTTCCGTTACTATAAACGCTTAATAGATTTTTTCAAATTACTTCAAAAGTTGCTGTCCGATGTCGTTCTTCCTAAAAAGTAATTAACATAATATATCAGCACGAGAAATTGCAATTTTCTAAGTGTAATAGTTTAGAAATGCCAGCGGTGGGACCAACTTATAAAACACTTTGGAGTCCGGGTGCTCGAAAGTGGTTAACTTTGTAAAAAAACCTGTACGAAACCTTGCCTTTATTTTAAAAGTCCTATTCAACGATATCCCACACAATGGGATAGAATGAAAAAATGTTTTTCATCCCCACTTCACATGTATGTAGAGCCTCCCCTAAAATGTAAAATTATTATTATTTTATGATGCCAAAACTGAGATCTATACACAGTTTTTGACTATACCGAATTTCATTTATTTATCTTCATAATTGCAGAAGCTAGACGCGCGGACAGACCGACGTACACAGCGAAACTATGAGTATTACGGAACCTTAAAGAGGGATTTGTCTTTTCACATCCAACTCCCTAAAACAAATCCCTAAAAATATGCTTAATTATGAACAATAATTTCAAACTATTGTGCGTATTGCTTGTGCCTGTCCTTATAATTCAGTCGTCATGTTATTTTTTTCTGAAAAAGTATGTTTAACATTGGTAAGGTTTTTTTTTTATCTCGATTGCGGTGACCTCAGATTATATAAATTATATAATCTGAGGCGGTGACATTAAAATGTAATCGCTTGGATTTTTTTTAATATGTTTATTTACAGCAATATTTTCTTAGATAGTAATCTTCCTCTGACATAATAAAATCTTAGGATCACTTTAATCTGAAAAGTTTAAAAATATTCATTTACTCATATATTCCTTTTTAGGTCACCTTTTATTGAACATTCATATTTCATTCTATCCTTATCCTTATCTCCCTTAAACAAGCGTTTTAGTATTCTTTACAGACAGAATCCTAAAAATTATTTTATTTGGTAGCATAAAATTATTATTACTAATTCATTTTAACTCTAACCTACAAATAATTTAAAATCTTTCCATAATATAGCATATTTCGAAAGGATGGAGCTTTGACTTCAAAAAGATTCAAATCAAGCGAAAATGTGCAGTGTAATGCATGTAATAAAAACGCAAATGGTGCGGTAGCTTCCGAGCTGCGAATGCATGGAGTCGATATTGTGTGCTAAGTCATTTATGATTACATTTTTTATAATTATTAAAATGTCAATATTAATTAATAAGTCCAAAGGGACATATTTAAGAATTAGGAGTAGATTGATGTACATTTTTCGGAAATAATGAAGTTATTCAGAATATTCAGAAATACACCCGCTTACCGAAATTATAGTCTGGAATAGTTTTGTATTCTTTTTTTAATCTTAGCCTATAAAGAAAATAATATATTATAAATTGATATTGCTCAATATCTGTTTATGTTTACAAACCTTTACACTTTTTTGTTTTCGTTTGATGAATTCTTCAAAATTGATAAAATCACAAATTAGTTTTAAAGTAGATGGAATATAATATCCAAATAATAATATACCTACCATTTGAAAAACAAATAGAAATATTTCAAAATTTATGTTATTTTGTTACTTAAAATGGATATACTATTTTATTATAAACTCTAAAGCATAGAAAAAAATACAACGTCGTTTGCAACTCCATATCTTTCCGAAGCCCGTCAAGCTTTTATTAATGCGCGCAGATGTCCTGCACATCGTCCGTTTCGCAGAATTTAAACTAAAACCGCATAAGTCACTGATACGAGTAAAAAACATGCTCTTATATTATTACTGGAATCATAACCACAGAGCCAAATAACTGTGAAATATCACTTCCTTTGTTAGATTGAGAAAGTTATGAGATATTTTATGCTTTATGATAGTACATGATTTAATTTTATACAGAGGATTAAACAGTTTAATATTGTTAAATGACACAAAGCACTCTGATGCCGTACTCCTACCTCAAACTATTCTTGAAATTAGTCGTAGCTATTTTCATTTAATAATATACTAAATATAGACAAAGCTTTAGGTTAAGTATAAAATACTTTCTATTTTTACCACTTTCACAAATTTATCAAAACTTATTTGGTTGCCTGTGTTGCCTTGTATGGTTGCCGTGTATTCTTCAGCCTTCAAATAACCAATAACAATAACTATCTTTAATTAAATTCTATTTCACCCGGGTCATCATTTCAAATCTATTGACACGTCAATCATTAAAATCGGATCATTAGTTTAGACGCTGTGGTGGAACAAACATACATACTTTTTTTTTAATCTTTTTTTTTTTATAGAGAGTTTGTTTGGTACAATTTAGACCATGTCACTCTCGTTGAGTGTCATTTAACTTAACTACTACACAGCATAATATAGTAAATTATAATATCTAAGTTCTAACATTTAAGCCTCTTAAAACTAATTTATACAAAGCAATTGCTTCATTAGATAGAGGGGTGGACAAATATGGAAACAATACACCTACATCATTAATATTTAAATCTAGATGGTAAAAGATTTGTCGTCTAGCCGCTTCGTTCCGGACACACTCCATCAATATGTGCTGGACATCTTCGACTTTATCACACTCTGAGCAATAAGGAGATGTAACCTTCTTCAATAAAAATGCAAATTTATTTAGTGGAATATGTCCAGAACGTAACCTTAATGCTACTGTGGAATATTGTCTGCTCAAAGAACCCCCAAACCGTGGTATTTTAAGTGGTGACGGTTGAATTATTTTATACCATATACCTTTCGTCACAGATGTGAGGTCAAAATAATCTTTCCAGGTTTTATATGATAGCTGTTTCATGTATGGAATATAATTAGTATAATGAGGAAAAGTATCAGAATTACTTATGGCTTCTTTTGCTAAACAATCTGCCTTATCATTTCCTTCAAGACCTATATGAGAAGGAACCCACTGAAATGTTACTATTTTGTCTTGTATTTTAAGTTTTTGTATTAAATCTAAAATTTGTTAGGCTGTCGTTGTTCCTCAAATATTCGAGGTACAGCGAGCCAAGTGTTGTAATGCGCTTCAGGAATCACTCAAGATAACAAACTTTTCAAAATTAATTGATTCTATATAACGTAGGGCTTTCTGAATGCCAGCTAATTCGGCCTCCATAATACAATGTGATTTATTCAGTTTTAACTTAACTGACGTATTAGCTTGAGGGTCAAATACAGCAGCACCTACCCCCGAAGCGTCTTTAGAACCATCACAATAGATCTTGTAGAAATTGAGAAACTGATTTAAAAGCAAATATATACATCTATTTTTTAAATAATCCTTATCAATTAATATCTTTGGTTGATGGATATCTTTAATGTTTATATTTATACTTGAGGATAAATCCATACTAGTAATCCAATAGTTAAGCTTAAATAATTCTAAGCGGTTGGTGTTCGGTATGTGATAATCCTTAAGATCATCCCACACAGTTGTTAATAGCGGTTTTCTTTTACGAGACCAGTAATGTCCACAACAAGTATCCCTAAGTTTAATTAAAATATCGGAATTATAATTACCGTCTAAACATTTCAATTTTAATATAAGCTTCCCAGCCAAGAAGACTCTTCGAACAGACAAAGGTGGAATGGCTAGATCGCTCTGCATCACGTGAATAGGCGAACTTTTTATGTAATGACCGATAATTCTTAGACCTTGGTTTTGCAGTTTATCTAATTTGTAAAGTATTGATATAGCACTGTTGTCCTAAAGATAACTTGCATAATCGATTCGACTGCGTATTAAACTCAAATAAAGTCTACGTAATTGTAACGGATGTATTCCCCAGTTTGATCCGCTCAAAACCTTCAATATATTAATAAACTTTGTAGCTTTTGTATAAATCTCATTTATGTGTTTTCTCCACGTGAGTGAGTGAGCCATCCAGCCAAACCCCCAAGTATTTCACCATGCGGACATTATTTAATTGTTGTCCATTTATTCTAATTTCAGACTGCCAAAATCATTACATACCCTTCCTTTTGGCTTCGCCGTAGTCGGGTAAAAATTCACGCCCTTTTGTAAAAAAAAATTTAGTCAGATTGTAATTACAGTGTTACCCCAGATTGTATCCAAGTTATCATAATAATATATTTATTTAACTTTAAACTTTGATGAAACTAATGCTCGGCTATGGATGAATTTATTAGTGCGTACTAGTATCTATACAATTTAATAAATCTAAATACCTAATATAATGATAATATTATTAGGTATATCCAAACCGCGTATTTACGATAAATGCTTTATTGATTTAAAATCTTGTAGGTAGGTAAATAGATAATCTGACAACACAACAGCCCACGTAGCTGATAATCCTCATTCACACGATCGAAAACTAGGTTGACGATTTATATTTTTTGGCAGCCCCTAGATACAGATAAGCATAAATGCCAAAAGCAAGCCGAAGCTCGTACAGACGGCAGCTCTCAGACGATTACAAATCCACAAGCTATATGAGGAACTTATAAATACAGCTGGCGAATGGTAACCCTAAATTCAAATTCAGAGCGCAAATCTAGTGAGGAAAAGCTTATGAGTTGACAACCCTAGGCTCACACGAGCAGAATTTTCGCACGACGTCGCTCACTTCATCGCGACATTTGCATACTACATGAACAATGTGTCAAACAAAAAGGGGACTATTTTTCACGACCACTCAAATTTATTTGCTCGAAAATTCTCATTTCCACACATTTTAAATATATTAAAATGAAAAAAGGAGAGACAGGGTACTTCATAAGAATGTCAATCACTGGAATTGCCTGGATGTTTAACAATACGACACGTTATTTAGCCACGTCCCGCAAAAACTGCAATATAAACTGCAACTATCCGACAGTTGAGTCCGACGTATTAGAATTCAGATATTTCACGTCAATAAGCTCTCTGTGTCGCAAATTGTGCCAAGGTCAAGAGCATAATGTCCACTTTGCAATTCAAATGCAATTTGACTCTCTCGCCGTGTTAGTATCTTGACAAAATGAAAATTTCCATCAAAATATTAATTATTTCACAGTGAAGCTTATTAAATTTCGCTACGCCAGAAGTTTGTTTAAGACAAAGTAGTTCAGCAAGCATTCGCCATATTGGATGTAGGCCAAGAACAGAACCACTTATATCTCCCCAAGAGAGTTTATTAAGTGGCGAAAGGATTTTTGTAGCTTTTGTTTGAGAAATATTCTTTACGTCTGAAATAGAAACGTTTGAATAGTAAGATATTAGCAGTTGCAAAAGTTCAGCAAAGAGGATTTTTATCAGACTAAGTTGAGATAAAATTTTATGTTTTGACAAAATATCGCTTGCTATTATAAACCTTGTATGAAATATCACAGACACTGATGAAATATAACTGAGATAATATTTTCATATAACGAACTGTAATATGAAATATATCCAGTAATCTAAAATATTATAAAATATTATAGTATCTTCGCCGTCTGTGTCGCCCTTAAAAGTGCGATCAAATAATAAATAGCAAATGAATAAATACATTAAAACTCATTATCACTGACAAGTCAGGTCCACGCTAATGAGGTTAAGGGTACCTATTCAATGTGAGAAGGATTAGGTTAGAAAAGATAGCTTTCCTGCTAGCCTACAGTGGGTTAGCAGCTTGCATTTAATACTATCAGTAAGCTTTAACCAAACAGGTTAGTTTCTAACGATGTTTGATTCTTAACCATTAGAGCGCCCTGCCAAACCTGCTACCGCTTGTGTCAAAAATGCCTCTTAAAATCAGAATGTCACAAATTTACAAACTACAAAAAGCGATGCAAGCGATGAACTTCCACGTAATATGTAATGCAAAAGTTGGTTTAGCCCTACCTCCCCGATTACAAACGCAGCTACAACTTCAGGAATTAACTCGTTCCTTGTGGCCGCAGTTAATTAACGATTTCGCTCCGCTTCGGGACTTCGCTCTGCAACTTCGCCTCGCTTCGGGAACGCAGGCTTCGCCTCTTAGGTGTTGCTCATACGAGCTTTTATACGATAAAGTATTAAGATTTTCATGTTTTATGACTGAGGTAAGTTATTTTTACAGTTGTACCTAGTAGTGTAATTGAATTTAAAAATTAATTTTTATTCTCTTTCTACGTTACCGGCTATTACGGCAATGTTTAAATCATAAATGTATAATAATTTATATACTCGTAATCATTATCCCTGAAGAACAACAAAGAAACATACAAAGAAACAAACATTTTGATATAAGGTATTAACAAATCTTTCCTCTTTATAATATTTGTATAAAAAATGTAAAGATGGAAATATACAAAATAAACGTGCCGAAAAACAAGAATAAAAGCTTGTTTGACACTGTTCTATCTACTTACAATCTACAAAACCCTTAAACTTGAAAAGCTTTCTTGTTAACTGTTCCTAATATAAACATGGCGCTCAAGCGGCCAATATTACATTATTAGATATAGCAACTTTATTGTAAGCGTATATCTTATTCAAGGCTGAGCAAGCACCTACCTCATACACCTATATCATATTTCCCAAGGGAGCAACCCGGACGAAGCTTTTATTTAATAAAACTTTTACTACACCTTCATATTTAAGACGAGTTATTATAGGCTTCATTTGCCCTGTTATTTTTTGATAGTGTTAAAGTGTGATAAAATATTTTTTAACACACGACGACATAAGTTGTAGTTTTTTTTGTTGGATGTTTTTTTTGTTTAGTTTAGTTTGACGTGTCTGTGTGTACCTGTCTGTGGCATCGTAGCTCTCAAACGGATGAACCGATTTTGATCAACTTTTTTTTTTGTTTGAGAGCTGACACGATTGAAAGTGTTCTCAGCTATAATTCATCATCATCAGCTAGCTCACAGCTTGGCAATTCCGGGGTTACTTATTTACTCATAATGTTACACTCTACTTCAACAGGAACCACATTTTTTCCGGGATAAAAAGTTGCCATGTAATGCGTGAAATAGTGACAAACACACCACACATCTTTATAAATTTTCAATAAAAGATAAGATACCAGGAGTATATAAATCCAATATAAAAAAATATTTTTGTAAAATATTGCAAAAACTGAATTACTTGTAGAAACTTTGGGAATAAACCCCGGAGTTGTAGTTCCCTTGTCCAATACTTTAGTAATTCATATTTCTTACTATTCTACCTATACCCTTACCAATAGGGTAAAACCAGGATATATGCCAGGATATATGCGAGAACACAGTAACTTACACTAAAGACTACTTCCGATATAGATAAATAATAAAATATACTCCAAACTTCAGACAGATAATTCGCAACAAAAAATGACATTTTTCGCATTGATACCTATGTAACAAAATACCTTTGTTATTTCCTTAATTACATTTGTTTAATAAATATTTTTTCTTATAAATAAAATGTGCGGACCTCCATGGTCATTTCATTTCTTAAAACGGACCCCGAGCGAAATTTAATTGGGGACCACTGTTCTATAGCATGGGAAGGCAAAATGCGATCAAAGCTTTGCAGGGATACTTGCCTCGTTTCGAGAGAGAGCCTTTATCCTATACGGGACTTGCATGAATTAGGCTACTATCCCGTACGTGGGATAGACGTCACAAAATTAAGAGGACTGCTAAAATCGCTAATATTCCGAAAATATTCAAGGAAATGTTTTTTACTTTTTTTAAATAAAAACCCGAAGTACCGGCTGGTTTAATAAATAAAGCATTTAACTTTATTTAAAAAGACATATGGAGTGTTTTCCCCTAATATTATACATGCGAACATCAGTTTGTTTGTTTGGTTGTTACGCTTTCACGTAAAAACGACGTAATCGATTGCCATGAAATTTGGCACAGACATTGAGTAGACCACGGAGAAGGACAAAGGCTACTTTTTACAGGCTTTTTATATGCTACTTTATTTCGCGGGAAAATGTATGATTCCTGTGGGATATTGTATTTACGCTTACACTAAAACTACTTAACCGATTATCATGAAATTTGGCACAGATATAGAGTAGATGACGGAGAAGGACATAGGCTACTTTTATCGCGAGAAAATATAAGATATGTTATTGATTGTACTGTAGGTTCTTGGTGGAAATTCATGTTTCACAGTAATAACACACAGGACTTCTTGCACTATTTCCACTTTAATAGGTATTTTACATTAATTTTAATATATTACACGACCGGTTTCGACAAAGTCATCATCAGGTGTAGGTAGATTAAAATTTTTAAAAAATTGTAAACATTGTGCAAAGGGTTGTCAGCATCATGAAATTTTTACAATTTTGTGCAACGTAATTTAAATTTTTATACCAACTTATTCTATTTTCTACTGTATATCACAAATTAATATTAGTAAAAAATTATAACAAATTAGATTGATAAATTAATAACTTATTGATTTGTAATTTCATAGAATTATGTAATTATATAGAATGGATGTCAGAATATAAAATTAAAAGTACTACTATCATCAATGATTCAATTAAATTAAAAATGTCCTTAATACATAAGAATCTAAGATATTATAAATAATGGCAAATAAATTATATGAAATTAAAACATATCAAAATTAAAATTAATAAATTATGTCAAAAATTCATCCAAAATTAATTCCAATGTCAAAAGGTCACAACAAAAGAACATAGTATAACCTATAAATAATAATTAAATTAAATGTCTTGCAATAATATGGAACTCGAAAGGCATGTCTGGTCATTTAGTAAGATCCCACATTTTTTGTGTCTGTTAATTTCAAGCGCTTCTAATGCGTCCATCTTCCTGCTTTTTGGTAATATATGTAAATATCTTATATTTTTATCAGGGTCAAAGTTGTGTCCATTACTATTTAGATGTTCGGCAAACGTAGATCTTTCAGTATTTTTCTTCCAAGCAGTTATATGTTCTTTTATTCTAGTTTTAAACTTTCGCCCTGTCTGACCTATATACACTCCTCCACATGTATCACAAGTGAGACTGTAAATACCGCTATTGTCCGTGATTTTAAACTTATCTTTATTATTGCACAGTAATTTTTTTAGTGATCCTGTAGTGTAGAACGCCACTCTAGTCTCCTTGTTTTGTATAATCCTCTGGAATCTGTAGGAAGATGGGCCGATGTATGGGATTTTTACCCACATCTTTCTTGTTTTTTCTCTGTCTTCCGTCTGATTGTACAGCATTTTTTCTGTCATTTTCTTTCTCGCTCTTCTTAAAATTGTGTCAATCAACTCGCTTTTGTAGCCATTGTTTACGGCGATATGTTTAATGGTGTTTAGTTCTGCCCTGAAATAGTTTGCGTCTAGGGGTACATTCAGTAGTCGGTGTACAAAAGCATGAAACGAAGCATTTGTACACCGACTACTGAATGTACCCCTAGACGCAAACTATTTCAGGGCAGAACTAAACACCATTAAACATATCGCCGTAAACAATGGCTACAAAAGCGAGTTGATTGACACAATTTTAAGAAGAGCGAGAAAGAAAATGACAGAAAAAATGCTGTACAATCAGACGGAAGACAGAGAAAAAACAAGAAAGATGTGGGTAAAAATCCCATACATCGGCCCATCTTCCTACAGATTCCAGAGGATTATACAAAACAAGGAGACTAGAGTGGCGTTCTACACTACAGGATCACTAAAAAAATTACTGTGCAATAATAAAGATAAGTTTAAAATCACGGACAATAGCGGTATTTACAGTCTCACTTGTGATACATGTGGAGGAGTGTATATAGGTCAGACAGGGCGAAAGTTTAAAACTAGAATAAAAGAACATATAACTGCTTGGAAGAAAAATACTGAAAGATCTACGTTTGCCGAACATCTAAATAGTAATGGACACAACTTTGACCCTGATAAAAATATAAGATATTTACATATATTACCAAAAAGCAGGAAGATGGACGCATTAGAAGCGCTTGAAATTAACAGACACAAAAAATGTGGGATCTTACTAAATGACCAGACATGCCTTTCGAGTTCCATATTATTGCAAGACATTTAATTTAATTATTATTTATAGGTTATACTATGTTCTTTTGTTGTGACCTTTTGACATTGGGATTAATTTTGGATGAATTTTTGACATAATTTATTAATTTTAATTTTGATATGTTTTAATTTCATATAATTTATTTGCCATTATTTATAATATCTTAGATTCTTATGTATTAAGGACATTTTTAATTTAATTGAATCATTGATGATAGTAGTACTTTTAATTTTATATTCTGACATCCATTCTATATAATTACATAATTCTATGAAATTACAAATCAATAAGTTATTAATTTATCAATCTAATTTGTTATAATTTTTTACTAATATTAATTTGTGATATACAGTAGAAAATAGAATAAGTTGGTATAAAAATTTAAATTACGTTGCACAAAATTGTAAAAATTTCATGATGCTGACAACCCTTTGCACAATGTTTACAATTTTTTAAAAATTTTAATCTACCTACACCTGATGATGACTTTGTCGAAACCGGTCGTGTAATATATTAAAATTAATGTAAAATACCTATTAAAGTGGAAATAGTGTAAGAAGTCCTGTGTGTTATTACTGAGAAAATATAAGGTTCTTTTGGGATACTGTATTAACGCGGGTGAAACCGCGGGCATAAAGCTAGTATTATATAAAATGAACCCCTATTTTGACTCACTATAACTTGAGAACAGCTGGAACGATTTGTCTAATAATAATTGTGGAAGTTCAGGGATGATTTAAACGGTGACAAATATTGGAAATATTGCGGGGAAAATGCTAAAAACAAGAAAACAACTAATTAATTTTCCCATACTGTCTGTTCACTGTGTTCAATTTGTCACTTGACTGTCAAGTATTTGTGGGTGCGTTCAGTTTACCAGAGTGCTAAGTGTGAGTTTTCCTTTTCGCATTCGATCGTGAGCGCGTTTGGCGTTTACTAGGAATTTGTATGTGATTTGTACAGCGCCACCTAATTGTAAACGCGACAACTAGGTCATATCACATACAAATTCCTAGTTAGTAATACTCAATTACTAACTAATATCAATTAATAACAATTACTAATAGTAATACTCACGACCGAATGCGAAAAGAAAAACTCACACTTAACACTCTGTTTGATTTATTTCAAGAAAATCGGCCGGCCCCAGTTGTTTGGTAGATCTAGATGTATGCGTAAGTGTCGGTGTGTAGTGAAGTTATTCGTTTATTCCATTTTAAAGTTATGATAGAACGTGTGTTGGGATAGCTAGTTAAAATAATACAAATGAATCACTCCAAGTCGACCTTTATTTCATTTGGGAACAAGTGGAAAATGACTGGCTCAGAGGAGGCGCGGGAACGGATGAGTGATGGAGCACCGGGGAATAGACGGGATTGGGAACTGGGAACGCATTCCTATCACATAAATATATATATTTATCAATGTATTGAAGTACGAAAAATGTACCAGTTAGGATAATATAAACAAAAAAAACGCGAATCTATACAAATAGAAGTAGTAATTACTCGTGTTACTGTGTGCTATAGATTTTGCGAAGTATAAAATGGTCGATGTATTTGTTCACAAGTTGGAATAAGAATATAGATACGTGCACAGTGAAACCAAACAACTCGGCAATCTACGTTTGTCTATGAAAATGACGGTGTATAAAACACGGCGATTCCCGAAAGCCATTGAGATCGTGGTCGTACTGTACCTACTTATTTTTACTTATATTGAGGTACTCGTTGCTACGGAAGAAGCTAAATTCTTCATGATATATATTTAATTTCAGTAATCGGAGTTTTCGTCGTCTGTCATTGCAATAGAAAAACAATGATTGCCGAATGACATTATTAATTTAATGCACTGTATAAGACATTCCTCTGAAATAATTAATTTTGATAACCAAAATATACCTGCACATTATTCGTCATGTCCACAGCATTCCGTCGCGGAGCACTCATATTTAATTTTGTATGCGAATATTTGTACAGTAAATAAAATAAAGCAGATACTGCATTTTAATTTAATACAGCCAGTTGATTTATACTGCAGTAAGTGAATCCGATGAACGTCGTGAAATGACTGTGGGTTGCACAATTACTTTATAATTTTATCCAGGCATATGTATTTAAACAAACGAAAAAAACATTCAGATTTTGGGTGTAAAAAAACCGAATGTGGCGTACTAAATTACTAAGTTGGCGAAAGACTGTCAAGTCAAAAAAAAAACAACGTTGGCCAGTTTTGTTTACTGAATATCCAAACCACCAGAGAGTTAATATTTTGACGAACAATTAACCGTCTCGGCAAAATTTACACACATTTAATTGATGGGCATATATTTTTCCATATATAATATTAAATAAACCAAGATGGCGGACATTTATTCTTAATAAAATTAATAAATTGGTGTCCTTTACTAGGTTTCTGAGGGTATAGATTACAGAAAAATCAATTCATTTTGTAATTTCAAAATGTCGGATATTCATTTTATGTAAAATTGATATGGGTGTCGTTTTCCAGGTTTTTGGGGATGCTGAATAAGAAAATGACATTCATTTTCAAACATCAAGATGTCCTTTCCGTTTTAGGTTTCTGGGAGTGTAGACAATATAGACTACTTTTTATCCCAGCAAAATATACTGTTCCCGCGAGATTTCTTTTTGCGCGTACGAAGTTACGGGAAACATCTAGTACATAATATATTACTAACGTACTGAGGTGATAATTATTATTTACGTAATTGTTTTTTTTGTTTTTTGGCGTTGCATGCTGCTGGATTCGCGCGACTGTTCTTTAGGCATTAGTTATTAATATTCATAACCGATGGGAAAGCCACTCTTCGGTGTGAACATTCTGAGAAATACTATGGCCTCAAAGAATATATGCGTGAAATTACAACCCGGTTTTGGCGGGGATGTAACGTTATAGTTGTTTTTTTTAATTTCTTCCTTTAATTTGTGTTATTTTCGTTATAATTGGTAGAAAGTTTTCGTTAACGCGCACAAGTGTGGGCAAGTAGTACTTCTTCCAACAGCGTATTATATTATGTTCTTTCCAAAACTCCCAAGGAAATTTCAGTAAAGCGTCTACCACTTTTCTGAATCAACTGACTTGACGCATTGACGATTTATTTGGACTTTGACTAGACTTTGGACTCGACGATTTATATTTTAGAAAAACAGTGAACGAAAATTTTTATTTTACCGCCTTTTTATCTTGACACTGGCAATGGTTTTATTTGTTGTTATGTTTCGCTTAATTGCGGTAACTTCGGCAACACCCTCCTCTTTATTATTGCGGTTGTCCAAATATGGGAGTAGTCGCCATAATAAGGTAAATTTTCTGCTTGCTAAGCAGTCTTATTCCTTAAAAAAATCTGGTTTTGGAGAGTAAAATAAAAATTTCCCAAGTTTCCTACAAAACGTGGCGTTAATTTTGTCATTGAACAAGGGATTAACAGAAGTACACGAAAATGGATTTGGACGGATTTTCTGAATCCCTTAAATCTGATATCGTATAACATACATAATACTGTATTTATTTTTACTGTTACTTTAGCTATTCTCCAGTAATATAATAAATATATGAACCTATGAATTATATTTTGTAGTGAATTTAAATGTTATTATCACCGCTTCTGAAAAAAATAAAGTAGGGAAAAATATTAACAGTTTATGCTTCGACAAAAACTGCAAGAAAGTCTTATTACACCTAGTGCATCTCTTATTAAGACGAAGACTGTGGAAACCTTTGTAAGCAGTCAGATAAAAACCAAAAAGATCAAACCCTATCGCGTATTTACTACGTTTCTGGACAGACAACAATTTTATAACATAACAAAATTCTAAGCATACGGACCTTAGTCACTGCATATCACGCTCATGTCGAATCGGTACTTCTGGGGAAACTCTACACATAAATACTCGGTATTTAAAGCTCAAAAATGTGTGCGAGCAATGTGCAAAATAAAAAGAACTGACAGCTGTAAATCTTGCATTATAAAACTAGAATTACCAACATTCCCCTGTTTGTATATCCTTGAAATAATAATGTTTATAAAACGTAACTTAAAAGATTATGATAGATTTAAAAGTATCAGAAACAAACATCGAATCTGTTATCCTCCGGCAAAAACAGCTTTGTTTTTTAAAAGTTGTCTAGGAATATCAATACAATTGTATAATAAATTACCAAAGGACATAATATTGGAAATAGGGACTTTACAAATATTTAAAAAGAGGATCAAAGCAATATTAATTAGAAAAGCTTATTATAATATAAATGAATTTTTAATTTACCAAAATGTTAAATACACAACGCACAGAACAAATAGAATAGATAAATAATTGTGGTAAAATTATTAATGTAATTTATAATTTTAATGTAATGATACTTCAATGCATAATGTAATAGAATCTTTATTATAATATAATCAATATTTGAAATGTGTAACTTATAATAATATGACAATGACATTTCCATGCCTCACACGGTTTAGAATAAGTTGTACCTCCATTAAAAGCTGTAACATCCATTTATAATATACGTACATAATCTGCAAATAAATAATTTAATTCGATTTGATTCGATAACACTAGTCACTTACTGCTGGAGATTTTATGTCGTCTCAAATTGAAACTGTAAACAAGTATAAGGAGATTACCCCGGGAGGTCCCCCCCCTCCATTTTCAGTAAATTATCCGTCGTAAGACCACTTGACCCAATTGGTTCAAGTGCTTAGCGTTTGCTTTTAGCTGGAATTTCCACATTAGCCTTATGTCCTAAGTTTCTGATTTCGATACTAAAGAATAAAGATATTTGCTGAGATGCTTACCAAGGCATGCAGAAAATTGGTGTGTAACGCTTCGTGTTTCACCGAATTAAACTGGCGACGCACTTGTAGCTTCTAGACCTTTAGTGAAGAATCAAGATGCGTTCAATAATTTCGACGGCCAAGTTCAAAAACAGAATGTATGACTTAGCGATGACTTAATATGTCGAATTCCAAACATTTTTGATTTCGAACTTCGCCGTCGAAAATATCGAATGCATCTTGACTATATTATCTATAAACTCTATTGTATCTGGCTGTAAATTTTCCATGTATTTTTAAATGAAATAAAGGCTTGGACCCTGGTGACTAAATAAGTATGGAAAAATAATAAGTAGATGTACTAATTAGCATTTTAATGGAACAGGGGCACATTATTATTACGTATACTTTTCAATTCGTTATTAAAAATTAAATAACATTTTTGTGTGCTGTTTAATTTGTCATAATTACATAAACTTCTATATTTTTTATCAAAATAATATATCTACAGTATCCAATTCTGATTGTCTGATCCTTCGTCTAATCCACTGCGTCAGAATAAATATATTGTTGAACCTTTTAAGATCACGAGAACTTTGATAAAAACGACGGGTTTCATAAATTATTATTTATTAGGTAGGTACTATTTTATTAATATAGCTCCCCACACCGATGTCGGTGACGGTGGCCGGTTCCATTGAAACCAGGCCAGCTACGCAGGAGTTATTTAAAGTGCCCAAGTGTGTGCGCAGTACACAAGAGCACTCTCTCTTCCTTTACTCTTAAAACCTAGACTGGCGGGAGATCAGGCGCAGGACCGACTTTTTACATGCCCATCCGACGCATGGATCATTTTTCTTGTCAGACAATAAGGTGATCAGCTTTCATTGTCCTAAGCAAACCAGGAAACAACCTTTTTTGTTGTTCCAACGCGAGAATCGAACCCACGACCTCCGAGTGCCATGCTCTAAGCCACTGGACCACGGAGGCTGTTTAATTTTAAAGTGAACATAATAATTATAATTATTTATTGATTTCTTAAATGTTTAAGCATAAAATATGTGATTAAAACAATATTACAATATTATATTAAAATACAATGTTTTGTATAACGATGAAAAAAAAATTCGACAATTTATTATTTATCAAATATTTATAAAAACAAACAGACAGCAGTTATTAGTAGGGGGGTTAATGTATAACATCTGAAGCCCAATTCTCTAAACTATTTTCAATATAATCTCGGTTCGGTCAACGCGCTCACTCATTACCAAACGCGTAATATCGCGCGCGCGGGACAGCCTGAACATCTAAACGAGATTTATTCGATAATAATTACGAGGTATCTGACATTTGACGTAACTTAGTACTGCCTACTTTACCGATCGCTACACAAAACTTTACACGCAATAAGCTGTGTTTTAAGTGTATCACTCACATCATTCCAGTTACCATAGTAACTACGGTCTGATGATGATTAGGGGCATCACACATGGTGAAGATACTACAACATTTTATGTAAAGATAAAATATCGCTTGCTACACTAGTTTGTTTGAACTATTACAGAAGGCTAAGATACTATATATTGTCATAATACGTTTAATTATTGTAATATGTAATAAATCTAAAGATAAAATATTAAAGTATCTTCGCCGTCTTCACAGACGCATTTCACGCCCTTAAGACTGAAATCTATTCTACCTTTCTTCGTTATATTTTTCGATTACAATTTGAGTGGACCATAATCAAATCTTGAGAGTTGAGACCCATTGAAAATTTAATTACATATTGAAACATACCCTCGATACTCACGGGGGTCTAGATCGAGAAACATTTTCAATCAATTTTTTAAGCATTTTTTTATGCTAACAGGGGCAAATAAACAGAGGAATCACCTGATGTTAAGTATCCACCATCCATGGACGCATGTTACCTATCACCAAAAACCTTAATCCTACTCCCTCACTGATAAAACGAACCGGAATTCCTTTCGAAAAGAACAACGTTAAGTTTAACGCCAATTTTCTACAAACCCATGGTATCGTTTCTACTTTAATCAAACTGGCCTTAATTATATGGCTATCGGGCTTAGCTTTTTCCCCGTAATTCCTGAAAAAAGAAAAAAAGTGTATTTTCCTAGGTATTTCTCATTTCTTTTTTTTTTTACTGAGGGTAGGTAGTTGTTTGCTATACTCGAACAACCGTCCTGTTCCTCATTTAGTTCAGAGCAATATGTTGATATTTGATTCTACCTGGGAAAAAGAAAACTTTAGTCGGGATGGGTATGATGCTAATCTCTTCGGACAAAGCCCTCGTATAATTATGATAGAACTTCACTTCAGATAAGTTTGTTTAATCATTAATTATACTCATGCTTTGTCCTCGAGAATAGCATTAGGTTTACATGTAGATGTTGAGAGAGAGAAAAATATCAACTATAATAACATGTTTTATTTGTATGTAACATAACAAAAGGTATTTATGTACCTTAATCACCAGGTACCTACACAAAAATTAAAGGTATCCGTCTAGAATATTATAATCAAGTAGTTAAATAATCATTCATTATACTCTCTGCAAAGGAAACATAATCTACATCCTGAATCACAATTCTGTTATAAAATCTACCAAAGATATGCGAGTTACCACTCCAACCTGCGGTTTTCCTAATAGTGTTTAAATTAATACCTAGCTGATGTGCCCTAGAAGTTGCAGCGTGTCTAGTGCTGTGGGTAATGAATACTGACACGTCGATTCCACTACTGGCCAAAGTTAGTTTTATCCATCTGCTTAACGTTTGTGAAGAGATGGTTCATGCGGCTTTTTAGTGCTAATAAATAGGTTATCTTTTTTTTTACTTGGTCCCCCAACCGTAAGCCGGGACAATTATTTTCTTTGTTTATTTTTTATGTTTGTATAATTATTCACTAGTTACATTTGTTTTTTCCGCTTATTGGTTTTACATTTTTTCCGCTTATTTTACTTCTATTTTACAGTTTCAAACCCAATACATTCCAATATTTTAGAGACCTAGTTTAACATTTTTTGCTTTTACACCTTTACTTTCTTAAGTCTATTTAGTATTTTAACATTTCCTTTGTATTATTATGTACACATTATTATATATTTTGCTAGTACATTAATTTCCTTATTCTTAACATGTTTTCCATTTCTTTCTCATACTTATCTACATCATTTCTATATTCTACCTACATTTATTTCAATTTCACAATTTGCATTTAACTCTACACATCCAATACTACACTTTTTTAATCTACTGTCTTATTTTCTTCTACTTATTTTATATTTGTTTGTCGCTACTCACATTTTGCTTTGCTTCATTAACTTTATCTTGTATTTACACTTTAATTTTATAATCTTTTCTTTTGTTTTTCCTACCTTACTTTAACATTTCTGCTTACACTTTTGCTTTTTTAAAACTATTTAATATTTTTAACATTTCTTTTACTGTATCATTATATTTTACATTGTCTTATTTTATCCAATTTTTAGTTGTTCACATTTTGTTTTGCTGCATTATCCTATCTTCCATAAAAACTGACACATTCATTTTTATTTTTCTTGTTACATTACTATTCACTTATTACTTGTTTTATTTGTTTCAGTTTATATTTGTATATATTCTATATTTTTTACTATTACATTTTTCCTATTTATCATCACATTTTACATTCCTTTTACATTCTTCTTCCACACTTATTTATATTATTTCTATACAATGCTTAGTTTTCAGTTTCAGTCTAATTACAGTCTCCTCGTCTATTCCCTCAGGTCGAAGTGTCCGTCCCGATAATTCGTATGCTCAGGATTCATACTCATATGGATCCTTTGCATACTTTGTGAGACTCCATGGCGTTCGCATACGCTAATAGTACCAGTTTTCGGTTGCTATGGCTATATATGCTATCTTATGTCACCATAATCATACATATTCCTAGCTTCCCCCAACAGTGTCGCACCGTCCACTTGTTTTGTGTATAATTGGTGTTTTAAAACGCAGTTTAAATTACATCTAATTTACTCTGGACAGTGCTGACACTATTGGTCTTCTGGACTATATGCGACTGTTGCGCGCGCCATGGCGTCCCACTTTTGCCGGACCGGGCACTCCGCACTGAACGCATTGTGATCGGTGTTTTGCGACTCTTCCTTTTTGCAGTTGATGCAACAGGCCTTGTTTCCAGCCTTCAATCCCTCACACTGAGACTGGTGGTGCGACCCAGAGCAGTGGCAGCACTTCTACTCGGCGGTGCCGCAGAATCGCTTCCTATGTCCATACTTTAAACAGCGCGAGCAGTGTATTAGGGGGGACTGGTCCGCGACTCTAACTCGCTGCGTGTCAATATATAAATGACCCGCCTTGGTGAAGCACTCCCACACCGCCGGTGACACAGTCAGCACCACGTGCTCAGCGTGATCATCCTTTCCCCGCTTAATAGGTTATCATTGCTGCGTAATGATTATGTTTTATTAAGGTAACAGCGTAATGTAACTACCGGGCAAATTTCAGGACGTTTAAGGAAGAAGGGAAGAACTAAAATTGGTTGTCGAGCACCAGGACGTGAAGTTTTTAATAAGTCTGGAATTTTAATCTGAATTTTATCAGAGAAGGCTTCACTATTTTTAACGTTGATTTTTGAAAATGTTTAAACCATATGTGCCGTAATTAGAGCAAGTAGGGTTGCCAACTTTTTTGATAATTCTTCAAGATTTGAATTGTCATTTGAATACAAACTCCCTAAGTAATTTAAAACGACCGTCGTATCCCATGTAGTATGGTACTTCGGAACTGGCGGGCGCAGCCTAAAAACCCCTTTAAAGAAACGCCTTAATACGCTCGTCTCGTTACCGAGAATTAGAGATTGGGCTGACCTACAACAATTTAAAGTTCCAAATTGTGCTCCTGTTTCAAATAGTTGTGTGAAAAAGTTTAACAAATCTTCAATGGAAGCATTATATAAGTCAAAATTATTGGACTTGCAATAGACGAACCATTTTTTAAGGTCATACTGCTTTAGCGAATTGTTTGAAAGTGAAGCTAACATTATTGGTATAGAGGATACAGGTATGCCTCTTCTTACAAATGACGTCTTGATAACAGCCCGGCAACCAAGGTAACCTTCTGGTGAACATCTCGATTGCTGGAATGAGAATTAATCAAAGTTTGGTAGTTGGTTAAAAGACCAAGGGCTCCGTTAAGAGTAGGCTCTTAAATAAAGGGTTGCGTGGGACAAAGTGGTACAACCACTATAACCCGAGCTTCATCGTCAATAATTTTTCTCAGCGTTTTCAAAATTATAGCAAGAGAAGGGAAGCTATAAAAATAAAATTTAGACCACGATAACGTAAATGCAATTGCAATTATTTATCCTACTGGCAAATAAGTCAATTTCTGGAATACCAAAATGATTTATAATTTTTTGGAAGGCTAATTCCCACTCAATGTCGGGGTGAACACGCCGTGGTTCTCTGTCTGCAAGGAAATTATCAGTTGAGCTGATATATGATGCAAAACGATTTAATTACTTCTTCTTTCTTACTTCACGCCATTGCCACAATTGTCGAGTGATGTTTGTCAGGTGGGGAAACTGCACGCCGCCCATTCGGTTTATGTAAGATACTGCTGTGGTGTTATCTATTCGCAAAAGAATGTGGCAGTCTCGATAACTTTTGGCAAAAACCTTTAGACCGAAAAAGGCAGCTAAAATTTCAAGGTAATTAATATGCAGTGAACTTTCATTGTCAGTCCACATACCACTAGCGCGTTCACCACCACAGGCGGCCCGTGCCGCCACATCGCGTTGTTCGTCACGGGGCCACCCCATCCCGTTGTTAAGGCATCGCTGTAATTTTCTAAGCAAAAATTATTTTGTTTGATTTCATTAGTGGGACTATTAATTGCATTAACCCACCACTGAAGGTCTGGTAATAATGATAGTCGTAAGTTCATGCGATTATCGTAGTTATCATCATTTTTTAAATTTTAATATTTACACCGCTCTAATTCCTTCGTATATAACCAGCCGTACTTAACGGCGTAACAAGCAGAGGTGAGTAGCCCTACTAGACGTGCAAATTCCCGGACTTTACAATGTTTTATTGTTAAAAATTTACTAATTTCAGTTTTAATTTGTAAATCTTTTCTTGAGGTAAATTAACTTGTAATTTATGAGAATCTATGACAATTCCCAGGAATTTGCATCTAGTAGAAGGTGTTGAATTTTTTTTTCAGTATTTATAATGAACCCAAGGGCTTCTAATCTAATAATCTAGTAGCGTCTGCGATGTTTTCTAGACACGATTTTAAAGGTATCCCCGAATCAAAAAAATGTCATCCAAATAAATTGTGGATAAATGTCCACGTGATCGTAGTAGACTAAACACGGGTTTCATTACTTTTGTGAATACGAATGGTGCAGTATTAAGGCCAAATGGCATGACATTAAATTCATAAAGTTTTGTGTTATAATGGAACCGGAGATATTTTTTAAAATCATTGTGTATGTGTATTCAAAAATATGCGTCTTTTAGGTCAATCGTACTCATGTAACAACGTTTTGAAATAAGTTTTCAAGGTTTCCGCTAGCTTCTCACCAAATAGGAGCTTGTCAATCTTGGTGGCCTGAAGCTGATCCTTCAGATCTTTTTTGAGGCCATTGAGGATAAAGCTTCTACGCATTATTGAGTCTGTGGCTTGATTATCACATATGAGCTTAGTTGCATCCATTAACAATTTAATAATGGTGGTGTTTTTTGGTTCCGATGCCATCAATAGAGTGAGAGCTTCCGCTATGCATGACACCGCAGAGGCCCGTTGCTTTTGTCTAAGCTCAATGCCTTTGTCTCTTTTGAGGACAGCGTCTGATTATCGCATATACTGCTTCCGGATTCAAGGCGGGTGCGTCTATCAATACACAATTGGCCGGTGGTAAATATTTATGAAGAAGCTCCTTGCGTGCTTCCTTAGTCAATCCAGATGCGGCTATGTGTGTAACCTGACCGCGAGGTCGTTTTGAATATCTTTACCATAGGTTTTTATCTGTGATGGATCTTCTCCTAATATTTGTAAGATCTCGTCATCGAGTTCTGGAGGTTGTTCTTCAAGACCGTGGGTCTGTTTGAAAGCAGCTGACAAGGCCGAGTCAGTATCCGTAGTTGGCAATATGGTCATATTGGGTATGTACTCAACCTGCCTAGCAGTACCACTGATTGAAAATAGAGGTTCGGCGGCTGCTGCGCTAGTCGAAGGTATTGGATCATACGCCTCAGCGCTTGTGGACGGCCGAGGGCTGATTGCTCCGTCAGCAGAACCCGGCAGGGTTGTAGGCACTTCTTCAATAAAATAAACGCTTTGTTAATTTTATTGGTTAAGCCCCAGAGGCAGCCCGCAATACCAATTTTATAAGCAAATAATAATAAAGTGACAACCCGTGATGGCTGACCGCATTAGTAATTTATTGGTTTTATCTTTAAACGACAAGGTGACATTCCCAAAAAGTGCCCGCACTGTCGGTAATTGTAAAGTGTTAGCCCCAGAGACTAACCGCATTACATATTAAAGGTAAAATTTACCTATTATAACACATTAGTTTATTATGCAGTGTGACCTCAAGGTCACCTTGGATTAACTATATTTGTGGGTAGCGAACTAATAACAGGTTCGCTAATTGCAAGTAACACATCTGTTACTAACCTTCAATATTTGGCTGCTCGGGCAACGACGGAAGCGCGTCGGATGTCCGCGACCGCGACCTTGAACGCAATGAAACCGATGAAGGTGTCTCCGACGAGGACGATGAAGACGAGGATGGATTCCGTTGTCATCTATCACGATCTCTGCGTCTTGCACGCTTGTATTTTTCTTCTAATTTTTTAATTGTTTGAACAATAAACTTAAAATCCTCGTAACTATCACGTGTAACGTACATATGCCCAAATATCCTATATTACATATGCCCAACATATCAAATAGTGCCCATATTTGGTAGAAAAAACAATAAGCGCGATCGTGGAACGTGCAGTCTGGCGAAGAACTGAATGTGTAATGAGGAACAGGACGGTTGTTCGAGTATAGCAAACAACTACCTACCCTCAATAAAAAAAAAGAAGAGAAATATCTCAAATACAGTGCAGAATGGCGATACCGTGTGTTTACTACATGTAAACCTAATGCTAATCTCGAGGACAAAGCCTGAGTATAATTTAGATATACTTACAGTAAAAGAGCGCTCGGTTGTGGTCCGAAATACAGATATTTTATCTAGTTCGGACACAGCCGTCTCATTATATTTTTGACCTAGGCTAGATGACGGTTTATGTTATTGCATAAATAAATAGTACTCTTAAATATGAGTAACTTCTCTGAAGAAACAGTATATCAAAAGTCGATATTTTCATAGGTATAGCGTGAATAGGTATAGCGTATATTTCATGACAGCGTTTTAGTATACAACATTTCGCAAGTCTCGTGAAAACGCTCCATACTAAAGTCGTACCTGGCTGTGACGTATAAGGCCGCAGGAACATAATATTTGTAAATATCTCCAATATTTATGTCTTTAAGTACTACTTATTTACCGTAATAAATGTTTTTGTATATAAACTAATGATGTAGGTTTTGTTTACTAATTTAGCAAAAAAAAACCATTTTGTACTTTTTAGATGTACCTAATAATAAACCATAAAATATTATATTTTTTTACATTAACCAAGTAGTAATGCCTCAATATTTGTGAGTTTATTAATGAAACTAAATATTTAAAAAGTAGTCATCTCCCCTGTAGTCATATTCTTGTGTGCTATTTCGACTCATGCACTATTTTTTTATGAATAAATAAGTTTGAATAGATAAATTCCTAAACCTAACAGCAGTATTATACCCTACCCATATTCCTTAGAGATTACTATGGACAGTTATAATAAATTCATTAGGTCCGACGGTACCTTCGGTTTTATTAATTACTCAGTGTTGAATATCAGCCGTTTATTTAGGCCCTAATCCGTCATTTAATCAAAATTGAAGAAACATGATAAGGCGATTTCTGTGTGATTTGTTAATGTTATCAAAACTTACTGTTTTCTTTTGAAATTCGATGTTGTGATGGCTATCAAGCCAGGTACAACATTGACATAGTTTCTGGTCGACCAGTTCCATAACATATTTCTTTGCACTAGGACACCTCAAAATATTTAAACGCAATGGAAGTGACCGCGACACCTGCAGACGTGGTTGAACTACGTATTTACACGTGAGCATGTGTGCGTGCCCACGATCCAACGGCGGTGTTAAGCGATTTTCATCTTATGCCTCGTCGAGCGATAACTTGTTCAACAGTACGATGAGTTGAAATTTGCTGCTCATTGCAAGTATAAGTTGGAAATTATTGCAAGAGTTCATAATTATATTCTGTACACTAATATTATAAAACGGAATGATTTGTTTGCTTACATTTAATGGGCTCCGAAAGTACTGGACCGATTTTGATGAAATTTGACAGAATAGACCACGGGGAAGGACATTTATGCACATTTTTAATCCCTATAAAATAGGTACAGTATCAGTGGGATACTGTATTAACGATGGCGGACTTCTAGTTTATTCTTCATTTTTTTATTACGGAACAATATATCACATTGTTTTTATTATGGAACAATACTGGTGACAACACCCGCAGCACCAGAGGAGCTGCAAGTGCTGTTCACGTGCTGAATCTTGGGTTCTTCCATGATAAAATGGTTTCAAAATACTTAACCAAGCAATAATAGCTCCCCACACTGATTTCGGTGACGGTGGCCGGTGTCATTGAAACCAAGCCAGCTACGCAGAACATATTTTTTAGTGCTCTTGTGTTCATTTACTCTCGAAACCTAGTGGGACGGATAAACGACACAACTGGCAAGAGATCAGGCGCAGGTCCGACTTTTTACACGCCCGACCGACGCATGGATCATCTTTCTTGTCAGACAATCGGGTGATCAGTCTGCATTGTCCTAACCAAACTTGGAAACAAAATTTTTTGTTGTTCCAACGCGGGAATCGAACCTACGACCTCGGAGTCGACAGCCAAGCTCTAATCCACTGGAAGAATAAAATCCACACGAAGGCTGTTTAACCAAACCCATGACAACGACGTGGTTTTATTGTATACAAATGGAATGTGAAATTTGCAACAGTTTAACGACATTGTATGCAAACGTTTATGTTGCGAGCACGTAAGCAAAACTCTATCCGACGACGGTTTAAAAACAATTACGCGGTACAAAAATTCCTATTTCGCTTACGAAGTTGGATCTAAATGTCTGGCTGTAAAATTTTAAACCCGAATACAAAGCAATGATACAAGTTAAATTTCACAAATTGTAAATAAACTGTTTCGTATATGGTGGTTTACAGTAGCAAGGCGTCTATACAACTCGGCATGTTATTGGCTTCCCTTATTTACTACTTACTAGCTTTTGGCCGTGGCGCGGATTTGTTTTGATCCAGAGTCTAAACTACTACGATACGAATTTTTATCGAAATTCGTTCAGTATCTTGAGAGAATAACAACAATCCATCTATCCATCCATCCATCCTTACAAACTTTCATATTTGGTCATTACATATGAAATTGGCGTTTTGAATAGGAGGAACATAAAGTCGATTTTTTTAAAACACAATATATTTATTTAATCAAAGTATAAGTATACCATTGCTATCTATCCACTTTTGCCCTCTCATAGGTAGTTCATTGATTCCTTTACTAAAAAACCATTCGGACAGGAATCAATAAAATCTTTGTAGGCGCTTTGGACTGCCCCATCGGAGTTGAATTTTTCCCTTGCAAGAAGTTATCCAAATTTCGAAAAAAATGGTAATCTGTTGGAGCAAGGTCCGGGGAGTACGGTGGATGTCTTAGAGATTCCAATTGAAGCTCCTCTAATTTGGTAGCCGTCTGTTGTGCAGTGTGTGGTCTAGCGTTGTCCTGAAGCAACAGTGGCCTAGAGCGAATGACCAACTTCGGTTGTTTAGCAGCTAGATTTTCCATCACGATTTGCAGTTGCTGGCCGTAATCTGCCGTAATCGTCTGGCCAGATTTAAGAAAGATGTAGTGAGCGACACCGGCACTAGTCCACCAAACGCTCACAAATAACTTTTTTTGAGTCAATTTTCGCTTGGGGCAGGCTTTGGCTGGTTCGCCAGGGTTAAGTCATTGCGATGAGCGTTTCCGATTGTCGTACAGGATCTACTTTTAATCATAGGTAATGATTTGATTTAAAATTCCTTCATTATTGTGCCGGATGGGTAATGTAACGCAGGAGTCGACGCGCGGTTTTCGGTTTGCTGCACTCAATTCATGAGGTACCTTTACCTTTACTTTTTGTACCTTTCAAGCTTTTTCACCTTCCCAATTTGCTTCAATTGGATTAAAACAGTTTTATCACTAACACCGCAGCCTGCAGCTAACTAGAACGTGATTTGCGATGGATCCGCTTCCACAATAGCCTTCAATTCTTCATTATGAACTTTGGTCTCCGGCCGTCCACGTGGCTTGTTCTGCAGGTCGAAATTTCCAGAACTAAGACGTTGGAACCAAAAACGCACTGTGTTTTCTTTTGCGTTACCGCCGCCATTAATCCTTCGAGCCGTTTCTGCAGCACTGGTGCCACGGTGGAACTCGTACTCGAAAATAATACGATATTTCAAGTTTTCCATTTGGTAAACAGAGTGACGCAAAGAAAAAAACCACGAATGAATGAATGAATGAAATGAATCACGGTTTTCAAAACACAAATGCATGAGTAAATAGCGGTATAAATTATAAAATTGGAATTCCTAACCAAATAAGATATATTTGAAACACACGGTAGTGCCCCATCCAGGACGAGCTAAGCGAAGTGAATTTTCCCAATGATACGAAGCGTTTTGTCGATTTTTTGAACCCTCATAACTTGGGTTCGGATTATAACAGTTACACAAAATGTTCAGTATATTATGTTTCCAGTACCAGATTAATTAAAAATGTAAAGTTTTGATTGCACTGGTATTACTTTAGATTTTATTGATATATAAAATCCTTTAATTTCGTCAGTAACTCACTGACGATCAACAAAATTATAGGGTACTTCCGGATGTCCTAGAAAGCTGAAATTTGGTATGTAAGCTAGTATTAGCACATAAACAACATAAAAAACGTGTGCGTCTCGGGACGCCCGACAGAAGTGATAACTTAAACTAATCTAAACAAAAAGATAGGAGACCGTCTTTAAATTCTCTAGAAAAATAAAAAATAATAGTGCGAGAAAATATCTAAATTATAAAAGAAAAAGGAATAAATAAAAATCGTGTGTCCGAGATTTGAACACGAGACCAATTGGTCAAAACTCCAAGTGTCTATTTATCTGCACTATGCGTATCTGACATTAGTATTTGAAATTATTCATATCTTATTTGGCGCCATAACGCGTTATGTAACGTAGTGGTAAAATCGTTAAGCTTGGAACTTTTATCCTCCAACCCCTTAACTCAGGGGATGAAAATTTGTAAGAGACTTACCTACGCAAATTTTTACTCCAGAGGTCTGAAAACTAATGTAGGGATATGGCTAGTTATGTGGCTTAGCTGTTTCGTTCCTGCAAGAATAGTATATCAGAAAAACAGTCCGTCAATTTTTCACCTTACTCCCAGCGAATGTAGCGAAATGGCCAGGCCACATATTTTGACTAAGGTGTAGAGTTTGTGAAGTTAGGGTTGTAGAGTTAAGGCGAAGAATTAGAAGTTTGGTAGAGTCAGATGCTTGGTTTTACATGAGATTTGATAGCTATTGACAATGCGAGTCATATGGTATCGCCTTGGCATCACTTTACATGAAAATAGTTTTGGCGGGATAGTAATAATCTCGATGTCCTTTCGGCTTACCATGACCCTTCGTCTTAAATGTATCATGGGAGACTGTAATCCTTTATCCGATATAGTTATTTTTTCGAAGGCTTTCGCGGGGTCGGACGGTTACTTGTGTTCGGAATCAAATGATAAGAGAGTGGTTAATGTTTGTTTAGGATTTATTTTACATTTTTACATTTTGTAAAAAATAAGCAACGATTGCCATATTACTTTCGATTGACATAACATTTTGCTCTGCTCGCTGAAGTGACAGAGAAATATGTAAGTCTATTTTTATGGAATGGACCAGAAACGAGCAGACGGATCGCTTGATGGAGAGTGGTTACTGCCGCCCATGATCATCCGCTATATCTGCAGTTACAAGTGCGTTCCCGGTTCCGGAGGCTTCCGGGGTCTCTTAACTAAACATATCTTAATAAAACTATAATACCTATTTTTGCAGGTTCAAAACTACCTGTTAGCCAGCCATTAATACGATACTATAATAAGCGTAGAACACCTATTTTTGCGTGTTTCCTAGATTTATCTTAAGCATTTGAATTGGTTTCCTATGATATATTAAGGAAAAAGCTTGAAAACCTACATTTACCTACAGAGCTAATAAAAATCTTTAAATACTGGTATGGAAACCAAGTCAACTGTGTCAGATGGGACGGTGCATTGTCTGCGCCGTACCTTTTGGAGTGCGGTGTTTAACAGGGGGGATCGAGGTCACTAACTCTTTTTAATATATTATATGTTAACGAGCTCATTGGCGAGCTCAGCAGCACCAGAGTCGGTTGTTATATAGATGGCGTTAGTGTTAACAACATTAGTTACGCGGACGGCATGGTGCTGCTGAGTGCGTCAGTGTGTGGGCTTAGGAGGCTGATAGCCATATGTGTATCATATGCTTCAGCACATGGACTATCCTACAATTAAAAAAAATGTGGTCATGGTCTTTAAGGACGGAAGTAAACGCAGGTCTGATGTACCCTCAGTATATATTAATAACTGGGTGTTTCAGAGGGTACAGAATGTAAAATATTTAGGACTCATGCTGACTTCCGACCTCAAGGATGATGACGACATAGAAAGAGAACGAAGGGCGTTGTCGATTCGTGCGAATATGTTGGTCCGCAGATTTTCTCGATGTTCACGGGTGGTCAAAATTACTCTTTTCAGAACGTTTTGTACCACTTTCTACACGTGCACCCTGTGGGCCTCATACACACTTAGAGCCTACAGCTCCCTTCGAATACGGTTTAATATTGCGTTTAGGATGCTGTTGGGCTGCTGTAGTGCATCAGGGATGTTTGCAGAAGCACGAGTGGATTGCTTTTACGCTACCATGCGCAAAAGATGTGCATCTCTGGAGCGCAGGGTGAGGGGAAGCGCCAACAGCATTCTGACCATGGTTGCGGGTCGGCTTAACTGCCCTTACGTTCGTCACTGCTGCGCCGTATCTAACGGCATGGTGCAGAAGTGATGCATGTAATCAACAAAATAGTTATATTATCAAATTTATTTATTAACCTTTAAATTACAACATACATTATAAGTTTTATCCAACATTAATCAATATGAGTGTATGTAACTTTAATAAATAAATAATTCATTCATTCATTCATTAAACAGTAGGTAAGTAGTATATAAAACTCTTCCTTTTTAACCATCGCATAAAGTAACACGAAACTGCAGTGTTCTTCGGTGATATCTAATCACCTCACGCTTAATCTCATCCGCTTTATTACAGCGATGAAACGGATATTCTTAGTTATAAAAGCTCGGTGATCGATCTTCGTATTGTCTTAGTTCGCAATAAATTCCCGTAAGTTCCGAGCCAGTGGTCGTCCGATAATGAAGTGCGGAAGACATCGGTTCGGTGCAACCGGACAAAATCGGATGAAACCGGACAGGAGCGGACGAAACCGGATGAAGCGGGCAGCCGGATGCCGGTGTCGCACGATAATATATTACGAGGAAACTGTTAGCGTATCACGTAAGAAATAGCTGGTTTTATGCGGTTAAGACTTACCTAAGCCGCGTTAATGTCATTTCACACCAAGACACGACGCGACGCGGCGTTTCATTTTTAAGATATCGATTCAAAATTGAACTTTATTCACTACACAATACTAAATAACTTTATTCACTAAATAATACAAAATACAAGTAACAATTTCATTTAATTCAAATTCAATTTTGAATCAATATCTTAAAAATGCAACGCCGCGTCCGTATCGCATCTCGGTGTGAGATGACCCTTAAGTTTTTGTTTTTATTTCTACTATTGGTTGCAAGGGCTTTTATGTGTTGTATGGTTTTACTAGAACGAAACCGGAAATCTTAACAGTGGCTTATAATAGGTACATATTATGCTACCTAAAATAGGTACTTTAATACGATAATATACTTTGGTCAAAGCCAAGCCACACAAACACATTAAAACTACGACTAATTATTCATTCATACGACTATAATGCTAACATATCAACGAGCACTTCGCACAATAAAGTTTCATATTGTACAAAGGATTACCATAGTATTTACGGAACAATGCGGCTCATTAAAACGGAGTGGCCACGCTCACCGCTTACATGGATTAGCCTTAAATATAATTTGGCCGCAAACCAAATTCTCTAATCGGACTTCGATTTGATTATTCATTTCGGTTGTATGTGACTTTAATTGTTTTAAAAGTCGATAAATAATTTGGTAAACAAATATTATGTACAAAATGATAATTTGTGAAATAAATCATAAGATTTATTTTAGAATATTAGATTATTCTAATGATTTCATCTTTCAGCTTCTAGGGAAATAATGAGCGATAAGGCCAGCACAGTTGTTCTCGAAAATCTCAAAATAAATAAAGATTCGTCGAATTGCGCTAGGCCGGCTAGATAAAGAAAGAAATTAATTATTTTATTAAAAACGTAAACCCGACAACGTAAATAAAACATTGGCTAATGTTACCCGGGATATTATAACGAATTTTCTAGTCATCCGATTTCATTCATAAAAAAACGGTTGTCTGTAAAGTCGGTTTACTGACGATAGTTGAACGTGACAACGTCATAAGAAATGGAACAGAGCGAGGTAACGCCGCATGAGTCATGTTTAGCGAGGTAACGCCGGTAACGCCGCATGAGTCATGTTTTTCATGCGTGCAGCCGGCTCCATCGAATTATAAGACGTTATCACGTCAAAATCCAACTCGTCCAATTTTTATGAGTAAGGTGTTAAGCTGTAGTTTAGGCTGTTCGGTGGAACAAACACACATACATGCTTACATAGACTGCCAAAATCATTACCCTTCCTTTTGACTTCGCCGTAGTCGGGTGAAAATACACAGCAATTTTCGTGTAATAGATGAAATAGCGTCTATAGGAAAACTCATAGAGCAAAGTTTCGATGGCCCATTAAGTCCAGTCACGTAAGGCCAACACAAACTTGTGCAAACTATCGTATTGAGATTTCAATTTAGGGTTTATGTGGTTGGGCATAAGGGCCACTAATCCTTCCAACATTAAAGAGGTAAAACTTTTTAATTGAGTTTGTTTTCATCACGCAGTGTATCTATAAAGTTTGATCATTGTTATACATAAATCACACACAATATAATATTATTATGTACTTTCATAATAATAATAATTGATAGTTATTAATAGTTGTAGGCGTCGAGCCCCGGGGGTAGACACTAAACAGATACCACAAAGCAAATCTGTTGCTATCATTGTTTTTGAGTTTCTAGTTGCAACAATTATATTCATCCACACATCTGAATCTTTAGCCAAGTTGCTATCGCTAATTACGACGAAGAAGTTGGAAAAAATAGTGACATAGCGATCGCTTGTCAATTAGCGATGCCTACGTCAAATCCCATAATTTATATTTTCAAAGTTCGCTGTCGTAAAAAAATTTAATAAATTTAATTTGACTCAATTACAGCCACAAGATCTCATATTGTATGACATTTTTGAACAGTTTTTTAACAATAGCTCCCCACACCGATTTCGGTGACGGTTATTGAAACCAGGCCAGCTACGCCGGAGTTATTTTATAGTGCCCAAGTGTGTGCACAGTACACAAGAGCACTCTCTTTTCCTTTACTCTCGAAACCCAGTGGGACGGACAGACCGACACGACTGGCAAGAGAGACCGCAGGTCCGGCTTTTTACATGCCCACCCGACGCATGGATCATCTTTCTTGTCAGACAATCGGGTGATCAGCCTGCATTGTCTAACCAACATTTTTTGTTATTCCAATGCGGGAATCGAACCCACGAGTCGAGAGCCAAGCTCTAAGCCACTGGACCACGGAGGCTGTTAAGCAGTTTATATTTTTAAACAGTTTTTTATTACAATATCATACCTGCTATTACAATCAAAGTTCTTTTTGCTCAGAACAAATAAAAAAGTGAAGACGAGTTCTACTAACCACACAACAAGGCCGGTCTAAACTACGCCTCGCCGTGTATGTCGTGTGTGTACACAGTGTCACGCACACACGTGCAACGAAACTACGCCTTACCTTGTAAGGCGAGATGTCACGGTGTGTGGTTTTTATGTATGTACCTAGTGCGTAGCTACTACACGTGCACTACATACATAACAAACCGCCCTCGGTTTTTTTTTAACAAAGCTCTGTCTTCAGTTTTTTCTTTGGTATATGAACATAATTTTCTCAGACGTCGTTTATCGCGACGTATTTTCAACTAGAATATCTAAGAGCCCTATTGCATAGAAATAATAGAATAGAATCGAACGATAATTTGACGTGAGAATGGCTTATAGCTTGTTTTGCTGATAAAAGCAAAGAAAATTGAATACGCCGACACGTTAAATAATAGGTTTTCAAGAAAATGTCAAATTGTCGGGAAAAGAACAAGCGGAGCTGATAGCAGATAGAACAGAGCTGATAAAACGCTGTGTTTATTGAAATATTAATGAGAAAAATTAAAATACAAGACAAAAATAGAAATACGTGAACATTACGAATAATTTTTTTTTTGTGTTGCAGGTGCTTTTGTAGGTCACAAATTTTTAAGTTTTTTTTAGTATACCTGTACTAATTGTATGAATTGTGCTTGGCACGCCACTAAATGACGTAATATTATCGTATATCGTATATCGTATATCGTATCTCATTATCGTAACGTGATAACTTAGTAATATACCTTGTACCGTGAACAGTTCGGTTATCTTGGGGCGAAATCATTTCGGCGTGAGCAAAAATACCCCCTACCTTTTTCAGGTTGTTACTGAATTAAGACTTCAGGTTAAGAGGAAAACAGGCTGTTAATAATTATTATTTTTATTGTTCAATTTATTTAGTCTCGTTGATTTTGTTTTTAATTTTCATCATTTACTTATATAGATTACTGGCACATTCTATTTTTATTTTTTAATGTTTTTCTTATTTAGAAGACTAATGTCAAATTTTTTCATTAAATATTTTGTCTGATATTGAACACATTAAGTTTTGTAAAGCATTCGACCTAATTAATAAACGTTACTATTTGAAGAACTATTATTATTTGAAACCGTATGAAACTTTCAAAAACCCAGATATATCTTCTGTCCTGAAGACAGGTTTCTGGTTACTAGGACCGGATGCCATTTACAATATATCTTTGGCCAAGACGAGCTCTCTCAGTGCGTCCCTTTCTGTGTAACAGTTCGATGACAAGTGAAATGGAATTGTATACGGTGGTCCAATTTACTAACAATTCAAACAATTTCCCAAATTCTGTCCACAAACTTAGCTAGAGCGATTCAAATCTAGGTTTAGGATGCGTCCTAAATTTGAATCGCTCTAGCTAATCATTAGCACACTAGAGATACAAAATAGTGACTTATAATAGCTTCTACTAGCTTTTTGCTGACTAATATCAAATCAGGAAGATTTGATATTAGTCAGCAAGGTGTTATTCGTGCCTTAACCCAACACAAAACACGAATAAATTAGTATGTAATAGCAATTGGATCATCATCATCGAGAAAAAATATGGTTGTCTGTTAAGTCGGTTTCCGGATGATAATTTGCCGTGATAACGTCATCACAAGCCGAAGGCTTAGGCCGATCGTGCCTCTCTATCGCTTGTTCCGCGCTCTCGCTTGCACGCTCGGCTCAGGCGGAACGTGACCTCAAACGTGACAATCAGGCGGAACGTGACAATATTTCGTGCGTGTAACCGGCGTCCATCGATTTATATCGATGGACTGATGGATTCGTTATCACGTCAAAAAAACTTATGTAATCACAAATATTTTAAAAGTTATTAGAAGTCACAGTTTTGTATCTTCAGTGAACTACTATTTCAAAATATTTTAATTTTTCAGATATTTAATTTACGGCCACTCACAGCACGGTGGAGGCTGTGGTGAGGATTGTGTGCATATGTGGCACGGCCAGCGATTGCAGCCATCGGTCCATTTACACCGAGCCATAGATTTTTACCCGACCATACACTTTGCTTTCGCTTAGTATGACATGGGGTAATCTTTATTCCCGTGGTGCTCCCCTTTGGTTCTTTGACTTTTTGGTCATTGCGACTTTACGCTGTCTCCCGCTTTGCTTGGGGAGGGAATTTGGAATTCTTCCTGCTCCTCCAAACTTTCTTTGGTTGCTTTTTGCCGCTGTCGATTCTGGCTCACAGAAGTTGCAACGGTGAAAATGTGTTGTGGGCCAATACCCGTTAAAAAAATACCCGACCACGGCGAGGCCAAAGGAAAAGGTAATGATTTTGTTATTTAAATTATGAGTATAAAATTAGGTAATTAAGATTTATTCTCTCAATAATATCGACTCTTTAAATTTTACGCACAAATTAACAGTATCATAAAATCCGGACAGCCCTAGAATAATAAATCAATACTTTCATTGGACTCATTACGATGATGAGACCACGGTTGTCGCTCCCTCTGATTGTTATATTACTCTGTGAACATGTTTTATGGACTTTACTGAAGCCATCGATGTTTAACGTAAAATATATCCTACTAATGTTATAAATGTAAAAGTTGTGAGGATAGATGGATGTTTGTTACTCTTTCACGCAAAAACTAGGTACTGAACGGATTTTTATGAAATTTGGTATGGTAGCTTCAGCTCTGGATTAACGCATAGGATACCTTTTTGTCCCGAAAAAGTACAGTGCTACCGTGGGATTGTAATTACGCGGGTGGAGCTGCATGCAAAAGTTCTATTAAAAATTGGAAATTAAATTGAAAACAAAATTTTTGTTGTTCCAACGCGGGGATCGAATCCAAGTTGTAGTAGGTTTAGAGCCAAACTCTAAACCTACTACAACTACTGGACTACGGATGCATCTCTTAAAAAATAATACCTATGTAATATATAAAAGGCAAAGCTATAAAAGGCGAAGTTTGAAATTTTGCAGACATATTATCTCATATAACGTAGACATCCACTAAGGAAGGATTTTTCAAAATTCCACCACCAAGGGGTTTTTTTTTTCATTTATTTTAAAGAGGCGTAAAGCCTTTGGGCTATGTCAGTCTCATCGTACATTCACTATATTAATTACATAAATATTCTACTGAGTTCTTAATTTTAAACAATTATTAACAAATGTGACTATGTTCTAAAAATCAGTATGCGGAATATCTTATAAAACTAAACATTAAACCTGCATGATACAAATTAACTTTAAAAAACTGAAACAATTCTAATCTGAAGGCTTCATACCGAACACGCTCCATGAACATAGTATGATGGACATCCTCGGTAACACCACGTATATCACAATTCGGGGACGCTACCTTTCGCATTAAGCCATCAAGGGGGTAAACAGGGGATAAAAGTTTGTATGAAACTTTTTACTCCTTGGCCATATTTGCATAATATTTCGTATGAATTGAGTACGAAAAAAATAATGAGTTACGTATTTCGGCGTTTTCTAAAATTCTGCCCCTAGGAGGGTAAAATAATGGATGAAAGTTTTAAATTACTATAAATATATCGTTTAAAAACTAATGTCATGCGGGCGAAGCCGCGTGCTCCTGCTATTAATATTTATAAAGAGCAACCGGATTTTATATTTAGTTTAATTTTGATTAATTTTCGTGTGTCTTTTATATGAAACATCGATGTTCGAACCCTCTCGATGGATTCGAGCAGATGGTATGTTTTATCACATCTCCAGCGAAATTGTCACTCGTCTACTTACTCGGCTATTTTGTTCACATTCATTTGAATCAAAGTTGATGAGCATGATTTTTATTCACTTCAAAGACGAAAAACATCTTGACTAAGAAATATCCGAGAGTGGACAGGGATAAAGTCTGTAGAAGAAATTTTCACTTAAGCTTGACTGCCAACCTTCAGTGATTGGACAGGTATTTGACGAAGAAGAAGATTTATACTAAGACAATTACTGAACTGGAATATATGAATAACTACACCTACAGCTACAACCTACACCTACACTTACTACATTACTTCTATACGTACACCTTTTCGAACATAGTATTTTCTCACCGTTTAAACCTTCCTTGGAACTCCACAATTATTTCAAGACCAAAATAAGCCAAATCGGTCCAGCCGTTTTTTGAGTTTTAGCGAAACATTGGAATCGTAATCCATTTTTATAGAATTATCCAAAAGAAAGAATAATAACTACCTATTTTAATTCACAATATTATTAAAATGCAAAAGTTTGTAAGGATGTGTGTGTTTGTTAGTCTGTTACTCGATCATATTTAACCGCCAAACAGGAATTTTTAGAAATTTTGTCACAGATAATATTTTTATCCCAGAAAATGTACGAATAGAAAAACTTTCCTTCTGAGCGAACAGAATCACCATTATATATCACTAGCTGGTGCTTACGTAGACCTATTAATGGAAACTGAACTCTTTTTCTAAACGTAATCCTAATATAAAAGTAGCTTAAGTTCATCAGCTTTCTGCATATGAAAGTCCAGTGAAAATCGCTCCACCCGTTTCAGAGATTAGCCGGAACAAACAAACAGACACACAGGCAAACTTTTGAAAATACGATATTTTGGTGTAGGTATCGTATATACTATCATATGCATTTGGTGCAAAGTGTAGCGGGCTACGACCTCTTGATTTGTATGTCCTTCTTACGCTTGAGTGGTGATGATAATAATACAGCAACAATTCTTATATTCTCCTTTATTGGTGCTTAACACAGATACGTATTACATATGAGATATGCCTAACACAATCAATCTGTGAATATGAAATTACAGGCGCTTCAATTTTATTTATAAGTAATAATAATAGAGCTCCCCACACCGATTTCGGTGACAGAGGCCCGTTTCATTGAAACCAGGCCATAAACGCAGGTTTATATTTATAGTACCCAAGTGTGTGCGCAGTACACAAGAGCACTCTCTCCTCTTTTACTCTCCCAACTCAGTGGGATGATGACCGATACGACTGGCGAGTGATCAGGCTCAGGACCGACTTTTTACATGCCCATCCGACGCATGGATCATCTTTCTTGTCAGACAATCAGGCGATCAGCCTGCATTGTCCTAACCAAACTTGGAAACAGCATTTTTTGATGTTCCAACGTTTCTCACGTTGCCGAAGCCACGGCCTCCGAGTCGAGAGCCAAGCTCAAACTACTGGACCACGGAGGCTGCTTATGACTAGTAGGATTTTATGTAACATATTATAAGATTCAATCAACCCACAACCTAACCCGCTGATCGTAGAGACCTGAAACTTGGAGGGTGGGTTCTTTATATAACGTAGGCATCCGTTTAGAAAGTATTTCCGAAATTCCACCCCTAAGGGGGTGAAAAAGGAGGGCAAAGTTTGTATGGTCCAATCTACTTCAAACGTTGCATAAACATTTTATTACAACCATTCCCTACTTCTTCGCGGACGAAGAATCTTGTATAGAAGATAACATTTTACTGAATGACATTTTCGCTTGTATTGCGTTTCCTTCTCGTTGAACTTATAGAGATATTTTATTTTAATAATAACATCTAAACAAAAATACTTCAACCACTTCCAATCTAAATATCCGTTGGCAATATTTTGTTATTTCTATTATATCTGATTGTAATACGCCGGGCGGCGTGCCAAAAGACTCAAGATACAAATAAGAAATTGAAACCAACATTCAATTTGTTTCGAACTAATATAATATTAATGAATATTTAGATGTTTGTTACACCCCAAGGGATAAAGGGATTGGAAGAGGCTCGAATATTATCAAATAAAAGTGGAATTTATACCCATGTTAGAGTCGAGTCACAACTATTTTTTATACAATTTGTATTGTTATTCTACTATTATAGTCAAATTAAATTCTTTTTTATTCAGAATTGGTATTTTTATGTATTTTCTGAACGTCGGTCTACGTGATGCCTACCACCGGCTCGGAAATAAGCCCGGCGAGAAGAACCGGCGTAAGAAGAGTACGGGGCCACCTTTTAGGAAAAAGATGGGAAAATTGATATTTTTAAAATAAATATTTTTACAATGTACTAACTTATTCTATATAACAGAAGTTATAAGTACATACTCAAGTATATAGAAGCAGCCTTGCAGGGTACCATAAATGTGAAAGTTTGTGGATGGATGGATGTATTTATGTTCGTTACTCTCTCACGCATAAACTACTGAACGGATTTCGATGAAATTTGGTATGGTAGTAGTTTTAGCTCTATATTAACGCAATGATACTTTCTAACCCGTTAAAGTACAGTGTACTCGTAAAATACTGTAAATTAAATATTTTATACTGTAATATGTATGTACAGGCTGTTTGGTAAACTTAAACTGTATAATATTAATAATTAAAGCAAATAAACGAACCTATTCTTACGAAAATTATGCGTACGGAAGAGTATGAAATTTGGAACAGTTCAAGTTTATATGGAAAATGAGTGAGCTGTACTAAAATATATTAAATTAATAAAAATAGCTTAAGATTAAATCCACTTAAGATTATTTACTCACACTACTAGTTATGCGTTGGATACAATTATTTCACGCTTTTGTCAATCTGTATTTCAGCATAGACCACGCGAACACTAGTAATTACAATTACTTTGTAAAGTTATCATGGGGATTTTACTCATAGATACATCGCGCTGATAGATGGCGATCTAGTCCTATATCTTTACTAACCCAACAGCCTCCGTGGTCCATAGGCTTACAGCTTGGCTCTCTACTCGGAGGTCGTAAGCTCGATTCCGGCGTTGGAACAACAAAAAATGTTGTTTCTCACCGTGATCATCTGATTATCTGACAAGAAATATGTCGGATATATCTATGCGTTGGATGGGCATGTAAAAAGTCGGACCTGCGCCTGATTGTTGTGTCGGTTATGCGTCCCACTAGGTTCTTGATGCCCTATTCTCGTATTTAACTTAGACTTTCAACTTACCATCAATTCATTATAAATTAATCATCCTGTTATCATAAATTTACCGTAAATCGATATTCTACGACACTATTTTAGTACATTTAAGGTCCCAACACAGTCATTTTGAAATTACATTGACTACAATTCATAATTATAGCGAGTAAAAAGACAGCTGTTGCTTGACGTTTGTACGATCCAGTGTTGCCAATTATTGTCAGTTAAGGCGCGTCTCCTGCTCGTATTTTTTTGAAACATTACACAAAATCATCGAAATTGGGTCGTGGCTATGCAAATTTGTGTACGCATACACAATGTTTTTTGTCTTCCGAGACGGACGGAAAATATTCCCCGCGCGGGTAGAGAGGGGAAGGCAAAAAAAGTGATTTGTGTGTAAAAGAAATATTTTTATGTTATGAAAGTGAAAAAAATCGGTTGACCGTTCGGTTCGAGTCAAATTGGAGTCAAGTTTATGAAGATAAGAGAATACCGTTTTCTATAGATAAGTCAATCTACAATCGAGCTTCGATACAATAATAATTGCATCACCGTGAAATTCGTTGTTTGACGTTTGTTCAAAGTTAAATAGAATAACGTTTGCCGTTTGATAGTATCCGGACTATATCGAACAAGTATCAAAACTGCATTATTGTATTCAACAACTATACAAAATAGCAGAATCGACCGTCTGGTTTCAATGAAACCGGCCACCGTCGCCGAAATCGGTGTGGGGAGCAATTAGTATACCTTTACTCTTCTTTGGGGCACTTATCTATCCTACCTAATATAAAGATATAAACTAGATAAATGAATAATATTCATTATTTTATATAAAGAAACTTGCACAGTTTCAGAACTATTTCCAAATAAACGTTGAATTTCCTCGTGCATAGAATTATCTTGGTTATAATGTACAATTGTATACTGTATTGATATAAGGAGCACTGTCTCACAAAGCCCTGTTTGATGTGATTATAGCTGTGGCACAGATCGGCAGGTGGGTTTAAGCCGACCGCAGAGGCACGCCATATAAAGCCGTCTGCACACGAAGCGACAGTTTAATCTATATTAGTGATTGGCAACAAAACAATATTAACGGCAAACGTCGTTACCCCACGACAATTTAATGAATGAAGTTTATTAATGGGTGCACCGGTTTAAATGCGCTGGCTTATAATTATTGACATTAGGTGTTTAAGAAAAATAGAACGCTAAACTTTTCTTAAACATAATATTATTGTTTATATACTCATAAAGCTTAAAGATTTTACTCAAAGTTCTTCATCAGACTAATTTCATATTAATGAAATGTCTGTAAAAGCCCTTATATTCTTAATAACTTAATTAGATGATACGATATAGGGGGCTGATTAAGTAACTTAGTAATATCATTAGAAAATTAAAGTAAAACGTGCTATAAAATGAATAGCATAATATTATATTTTTCGTAAAAATATTATATATATATTATATATAAAACAACTTCTTACTCAAAGTCTCCTGTACCTATGTGTGTGCAAAATATCCTTTTGCGATATTGCTTTTTGCGATTTGCACTACGTCGCGCTGCACGGCGCCGCTCTTCCAATGAAACGTGTTTCAATTTGTTTAGTGAATAAAGTTCAAATTTGAATCGCGTCTCGGTGTGAGCTGCCCCTTAATTTTGATAATCATCATCAGCCAACCCTGCAATATATCAATACTAAAATCGAACCCCTAAAGTCTAAAGGGATTGAAATAGCGGCTGCTTTGAAAGAATATCCAAAAATTCACTATTGAGCTGATGAAACGGGGTCTAAAATTTGTATTGGAGCATTCCAATTTAACTCGGCGAAACCGCGGACCAAAGCTACATTTATAAATCGGTTTTGTCAATAATCCGGTGCGAATGTACAATGTGTGATTCAATTTCAAACGATTTCACAACGGAACATGAAATACGGCCACGAATGGGCCACGATTTTTCTAGCGCACGTGGCCGGATTTTAGATGAGCGAATTTGTCGCATTTTGGCCGAAAATGGCCGAGTAATGGATGAAAATTAAAACGTCAAAAAGTCCGGTTAGTAAACCCGTTTAAAAGATCAGTTTTTTTTTTCGTGGAATGGGATGGCCTGGCCTGCCTTTGGAAAATCGGCCTTATAGAAAACTGATTTAACTTTAACTGATAGAAACTGAACTAATGAACTCGGCTTAGCATAACGCTTACGTTATGCTAAGCCGAGTGAGTGAGGACTATATAATTCGGAATACCGAAGGCTGAGGAAAATTCATGGCATTGAAAATAGAACTCTGGACAAATATTACAGAGTTGAAAATCGAACATACGAGTGTCAAGTCAAAGTTCTATGTCAAATCTGACAACTTAATACTCAAGTGCTCGATTGTCAACTCTATTGTATTAATCCAGAGTTCTATTTTTAATGCTCTGAATTTTCTCCGGCCTTCGGGATTCAGGACAATATAATCCCAGCCTGAGGGTACCGGATGCCCACGCTGGCAATACTTATGTGCTCTGATGTCCATTGGTGGCGGTAATCGCTGACAATAAGGGTCAGTTCACACCGCGAGACACGAAGAAGATACACGGTTCATTGCGAGAGTTTGAATGTCAAGTAAATCAAAGTCAATGTAGAAGGCACCGCATCAGTTGCCGTCTTGCAATGAAACGCGTATATTTTTGTGTAATGGATAAAGTTCAATTTGAATAGCTTTCTTATAAATGCAGCACCGCGTCGCGTCGCGTATCGTCGCGTATCGACGCAGTGTGAATTGACCCTAAGGCGATCTATCTGCTAAATATGAGCATGACGTCTTATTCCATATAAGGTTTTACAATACTTGAATCAGTAGGAAAATCAAAACGTTGGCTTAACTGTAACAAATTTTTTCCTCTAAACTCATTCCCTGGCATTTTGGTGATAGTATAGAGCCGGAATTGCCTTATGTATACAGGGTGTTTTTCAGTCAGTGGCCAAACTTTCAAGAGTTAATATTATACTCTTGAATATAAACAACTTTTACTATGGAATCAACTTTCCTACTTGGAAAAAAAACAGCTTTTTCCTACATAAGTGCTATATGATTGTACTTTTGGAAGCTGATTCTATATTAAAGTTTCTTATATTCAAGAGCATTCACTCTTGAAAGTTTGGCCACTGACTGAAAAAATATCCTGTATACATAAGGCAATTCCTGTTATTCCCTGTAAAATATGTACTGTGTAATTTTCTAAATTTTAGCCTCGGCGCCTCATAAGGCGGGTGGAGTTTGGAATGAATAATTTCTTGTATAACATTTAAATTATTTTATTGCCGTCTTGTTTATATTGTTTGCGAACAATGCGAAGTTGCGAAGTGAATTAAGTCGTCTCATAACTTCGTCAGCGTTTAAGTTGTATGCAATTTATGTGCTTAGCTTTACCCGCGATTTTGTGTGGAAACGGATTTTTGTCGGATGATGTAATTTAACTAAATACCCATAATGGATATACCCGATTTAAAAATATAGACAATGGGCGAAACTTAGTGTAAATAAATAAATATTGATAGCGTTAAAGTTTGTTAATAATTTGGGCGAACATAATATTATGTATAATGATGTTGTATTGGAGTCCACGTACTTAACATCCATCAATGTTCATATGTTTTCTGGCTGCCACAGCCTAGATGCCGCAGCCTAGCTGGGCTAGTGCGCGCTCAGCCTTAAATAATAACGGCTCCGCGCAAACGAGCTGCCGACTACTGCGACTGGTCGCCCTGACTACATTGTCGCTATCTGTGCTATACCTATTACCTACCAAAAGAAATCCTGGAATACAACCTCCTCAAACACAAATCATGATGCCTCTTAAAACATAGATCTAGACACAGTGGAGTAGATGACGGGCTAAACAAGTCCTGGATAAATATAGCATAGATAGTAACAATGTATCCAGGGCAACCAGTCGCAATCGTCGGCAGCTCGTTTGCGCGAGGCCGTAATTATATAGACCGAGCGCAGACTTGTTTGGCCCCTTATCACCTATACACTATATAGCGCCTAGTGTAGAGGTGACGACGGGCCAAACAAGTCCAGAACACCAATTCTCGTATTTAACCTATACTTTCAATTTACTATCAATGAATTGTAAATTAGTCATCCTGACATTATAAACTGATTTTGGAGTTTGGACCAATCAAAACGAGTTTGACAATAGATTGACGTTTATGTGAATACCATTTTGCAGATTTAACATATCGAGTCTGCATCGAAACTGTATTAATGTAAGATTTAATTAGCAGAATCGACCTACAGAGTTTTAGGTGTGAGTTTTTCTTTTCGCATTCGATCGCGAGTGCGTTTGGCGCTTACTAGGGATTTGTATGTGATTTGGACAGCGCCACCTAGTTGTAAACGCGACAACTAGGTCAAATCACATACAAATTCCTAGTAAACGTCAAACGCGCTCACGATCGAATGCGAAAAGAAAAACTCACACTTAGCACTCTGGATAATTATCTAACCGTCATTACTATCTAACAGCTGGACTACCTAATGACGCTACAATTGACTAAAGAAGAATTTTAAAAGATCTGAAACCTTTTTGGCACAATTATAATAAAATGTTTGATGTAAAAATACTTTAGAATTAAAGTAGAGAATGGCACGGACCACCACCAGACCACCCTGGTCTGCGGAAAAGAAGATAAAAAAAATATATAAAATAACCTAACCAAGAGCATGTCAGGTCATCATGTTTAAGGAGGGTTCCGTAACTATCAACGTGCAAGGTTTTCTTTGATATACTTCAAAAGTTATTGTCTGATTTCACTCGAAATAATTTTCCTAAAGAGTTTTAAGCATGATCTATCAGCATGGAAACTTACAAGTTTCTATCTCCTATAGCTTAGAAATGCCAAGGGGGGACCAACTAGGAATCCACTTTGGAGGCCGAGTACTGAACCTTGCCTTTATTTATTAAAATGCCTATTTAACGATACTCGATTCACGATATGGGGTAGAATGAAAAATATTTTTCATCCCCACTTCATAATATGTATGGGGAGCCATCCCCAAAATATAAAATTATTATTAGTTTTTGATTCCAAAACTGAGATCTATACGTTTTTTATAACTATACCAAATTTTGTCCATTTATATTCACAATTACAGAAGCTAGGAGAGCGGACAGATAGACAGACAAACAAACGGAGCGAAACTATAAGGGTTCCTTGAGTACAACGGTGGCCGGTGACAACCGACCAAATGAACGAATGGCTGACATACTTTAACACTTTGAGCCGCAAATATACAAAATCATGGCGGTTATAATATTTTATGAATTACCAGGTGGCGGAGATAAAATCGCCTGACGTAGGTTTAGTACCGGTTTAGAGGTTACGATGTCGTACCGTACGAAGTGCGTCATAAACCCTACAAATGTTGTCATATATTTCACATACACCCCATGTAACGTAGAATTAGCATGTGCGTTGCCTGCCAGTAATTCCTACATTCAAAAGTTAGGCGATTCTTAATTTTTAGGCACCGAGCCCAAATTCTCGTATTTAACTTAGATTTTCTTAACTTAGATTTGTATCAGTAATGAATCGTCTTCATATCATAAAGTGATTTTGGAATTTAAATCAATTAAAACGACGTTGGTTTGATGTTTATGAGAATACCATTTTTCTGTTTTAACATAATATTGCGACTGCATCGCACCTTGCGATTGCGTGAGTGAGTTTGCGTATTTTGCCAGTGTCCGCGGTGCCATCAGATTCCGCACCGTGGTCCCCGACGTAGACGTGGACGTAAATGGGGTAACAAGCAAAAATATAACTTGACGAAATAGTTATAAATTACATGCAATGAATCCGATCCGAGAAATTCAAAATCTGAAACGAACTACATGAATGAACGAAAATAATGTTTAGGGGAAAACCAGGATAGTTGCCCCAATTTTGAAATCACTCCATATCTCTTATAAAGTTAAATGCTTTATTTATTTAACTTGCCGGTACTTCGGGTTTTCATTGTACAATTTGTAAAAAGTAAAAAATATTTCCTTGAATATTTTCGGAGTATTAGCGATTTTAGCAGACCTCTTTATTTTGTGTCATCTATCCCACGTATGGGATAGTAGCCGGATTCATATAAATCCCGTCTCTCGAAACGAGGTAAGTATCTCTGCAAAGTTTTGATCGCATTTTGCCTTCCCATGCAATTACATAGAGACGTACAACAGACCGAACATAGTGGTAGCTGAAAAGTATTTCAATAAATAATTGAAACAGAATACAATTCATTCGCAAAACTAGAGTTATTAAAATCGGGGCAACTATACTCCTGGAGCAACTATCCTAGTTTTACCCTACTTATCTTAACTTATACTATTGATTAACTATAATATAATGTACCTGGATAACCGAGCTTTCCTCGGAGTTCTGATAAATTTAAAAAATAAAAAGAATCACAAAAATATTTTTCTGACCGAGATTCGAACCCACCACATTCCGATTTTCGAACACAGCAAAAATTATACATACGCATACCAAACTGCCAATCGGACTGACATAATATAGTCGCAATTATTGATATATTGTTGCACGACGAAAGGAAAAAACAGATATAGGTAGCTTAAAAATGCTCAGTTTCCAGGGATAAGACCTAGCTATAGCGATTTTTCTCCTCCAAAACTCCCTGCATACTAAATTTCATGGTAATACTTGCAGCTGTTTTCGAGAAACCCATTATATATATATATACAAGATTGTCCCAACTCAGTGCTTGTATAGTTGATAATAGTATCCCTTGAGTGCCTCTGGCCTCGACCAATTTATCAAAAAGGATGGGCTATGACGTACATTGGATGGACAAAATATTCATACAAGAAAAAGTTACGCCATCTTGATTTGAAATGATTTTCCACGCGGACTGATTAAACTGCGGAAAGCAATTAATGTCAAGATGACAAGTGTCAAACCTCAACTGCCCCGAACAATATTTAAGTGGTGACTTGATTGTACGTCCTGATGTGTGTCTGAGTGGTGATGATAATAATACAGCAACAATTATTATATTCTCCTTTATTGGTGCTTAACACTGATTACGTATTACATATGAGGTATATGCCTAACATAACAATATACCTACGTCTACACTATTTATAGCCTTTTGGCCAACTGAAATAAACTAACTAAATAGGTTTTACTTCATGACATCTGTCAATGTCAAAAATGACATTGACACTTACTTTTGTCAATATGCAACATCTCCCTTTTCGAGAAAAAAGCAAACTAATATTAGTATTAAGTAACTTACATAACTAATAACAGTACATTACTTATCTACTCAAATTTCTCATGTATGTACAATTTAGGACGTCTCACACTTCTACCAGACCTGGTTACGTAACCGGTATTTTCTAGACTTTCCATAGGAACACAGTTATCATCGATAATGCAATTTTGAACAGGACCGTCTCCGAGCTGTGCCGAACTCATGGGATCTATACTGTCCTGTATGGGAGGCATATTGTTAGTGCTGCCGTTGCCATAAAAAGAAGGTGGAGGATTTGTATTTTTTAAATTCTTTTTTCTAGGTCTAATGTGTCCCCTATTCCTCCTATACATAACACCATTTGGATCCACTACATAATATGATCTACCACAACCTAATTTCTCTTTAATTATTCCCGGAGACCAAAAAGATTTAGGATTTTTTTTGAAATAAATGTCATCTCCAGGCTGAAACAAATAAGATGTATACTTCGCATTCCTGTCAAAATAAAAAGACATTCTGTCTCTGCTTTGATTATGACATCTTTCAAATGTCGAAAATTTTACAACTTTTGGTCTGAGTTTTCTGTTTAGAATTGGTAAATTTACTCGCAAGTTTCTAGACTCCCACTTCTGACACCATGTAGCGGACTACGACCTCTTGATTGTACGTCCTGATGTGTGTCTGAGTGGTGATGATAATAATACAGCAACAATTCTTATATTCTCCTTTATTGGTGCTTAACACTGATTACGTATTACATATGAGGTATATGCCTAACATAACAATATACCTACGTCTACACTATTTATAGCCTTTGGGCCAACTGAAATAAACTAACTAAATAGGCTTTACTTCATGACATCTGTCAATGTCAAAAATGACATTGACACTTACTTTTGTCAATATGCAACAATGCCTCATCTATACTTAAGATTATAAAGAAGACGGATTTGTTTGTTTGTTTGCATTGAAATACTGGACCGATTTCGATGAAATTCGGCACAGATATAGAGTAGACCACGAGGAAGTACATAACCTACTTTTTATCGCGACGAAACGTACGGTTCCTGCGGGATTTTCTTTTGCACGCGGGAAACATCTAGTCTATAATATATAGGTATATGGCCTCGACACTTGCGGTCTCATAGTACTTCAACTTTTAAGTCACAACTATGTTTGGCAGATTATACAGACATGTTAGGCCAAATCATCACTGAAATCTATAAATAATGATAATAAAAAACCAGAGATTATGTTACCCGAATGCGCCAGAAGGAGGGTTACATTTTTGTATTGTATGTATATTTCTTTGGCACGCTCTAGAGTCTAGACTCTAGAGCCTTGTCGCATTTGAGCTTGAGAGGTATTATTACATTTTTCAGTTGTGAGAGTAACACTGGATAGTAGGTACTTCAAAATTATTTGACGCCGTTGGGTTTTTGATTTTTTTACTAACGGTATTAATTTATTTACACTTACTTTGTATCTTAAATTAATATGAAAAGCTGTATTTCCATAGACTTTTTACACAAAATATTGTGTACCAGCATTTGACCGCGGCTTCGGTTGCGTCAAATTCGGTTTTAAAGTATATCTTTATAATAATATAATACGAATTTTCATGCAACTTTTGCATGCAAAATGTTTATGTCCAAGGAATAATAATAAAAAAGTTTCATAAAAACTTTTCATCTCCTATTTTACCCCTTGGGGGTTGAATTTTGAAAAATCGTTCCTTAGTGGATGCCTACGTCATAAGGGAAATATGTGTGCAAAAATTTAAATTTTGGCCCGTGCGTTGACACATCAGTCAATCAGCTTTGTCTTTTATGTATTTAAGATAAGCTGAACTGTTGTTGCATTGTCGGTAGAAATTTATTTATTTTTAGTCACAGAAACCCTTCAATAAGCAAACCATACATAATATTCCGGTTCCAAAGTAGCTTATGGCGCTTGATGTCAATTATTACTAAATTAAAATTCACTATAAATTACCGAGTCTCCTCCTCTTTGCTTCCTAAAAGCAATATTTGATGGGAATACATTTTTAATGACATTGAAACGGCTTCATAAACTTGAGTAAAGTTTTTATACTCTTTCTTGCCGATCTTAATGAATTTAATTGAAAATGAGCGGTGGACGCATTACGCAATATACTTAGTGCCTTTTCACAATCTTCAAATAAGTATCGAATAGCTTAGGGTCAATTCACACTGAAACGAAACGATACGCGACATGGCGCTGGATTTCGATCGTCAAAATCCAGCGCCATATCATAAAAGTTCGAATGCACGCAGCGCATGTGCAGTGTATGACTGATGTCATAATATGAAGTATATATTTTTTTAATAAAGTTAAATTTTGAATTGAAATCTTAAAAATGCTGCGCCGCGTATATTCTTCGTCTGATCTAACTGATCCTTATTCGGATTTTTTGTCGCTGCTTACTTTATATCAAGTGCACTTGATATAAAGTATCTCTGTCGCGACAGAGGCAAACGCAAAATAAGCTACCTGACACTTTAAGTCAGTGGATCACGAAATAGGCCCAAAGAGGTAAATAAATACGTAATACGTATTGGTAAGCTTTAGGGTCAGCTCACAACGAGACGTGACCCGGCGCTTTTTACTACCGATAGATAGATAGACAATTAGTACACGTTCGAATTCACAACATCAAGCTACAAATTTACAGAGGAAAAGCTGTATATAGGCCGAAACGTGGATTTCTGCGTGGAATTGTGATTGTCCGTGTTTTTTCGGACACGCCGTGAATTTTGCATGCGCATCTCTAATTTATCAATCGTCCCAATTGCTTTGAGCACAAACGAACGGCACAGAGAGATGCTAAATAAGAGTTCCGATACAAATACAGAGCGGCCAAGAGTGTTTCGGATATGTAATTTTGAACCGTAGCCGTTTCATCAGCTTTTAAAAATACTTATCTATAATTTTAACAACATTACTATGAATGACGATATATATTATATTTACAATTTAAAATACAAATTTCACAGTTTGAACTGATCAATGATCTAAATGTTACGCTTTAACATTATTAGCACGGGGGGGGAGTGGTGTGTAATACGACTTTCGCCGCACCGCATCATGGGGATACATGGGTTGAATAATATAATAGAAATACCTTTATATAATTTTACATTCTACATTTTATATAATACGGTATTTTCCTGTATTTATTTTATTACATAAATGAATAGTGCTCTGAAAAATAAGACAATTTACAAAAGTAATAGTATACTAAAAATCAAAATTTTCAAATACATTGCGGATTGTTTGAAGCACTTTTGTGAGTCTCGTGAAAACGCCCCATATAAAAGTCGCACTAGGAGGTGACGTCACACGCTAGTAAGTTGCTACGAAATGTGCCACACATTTCATATGCACAAAATTTCTGTGTTTCGTAATTTTGCGCGTTTCTGTTGATACATACCATAGATAGACCGTAGTATTTTTTTTCTACGTATGTAAACTAATTATGTAGGTTTTATACACTAATATTTTAAAAAAATATTTCATTTTCTGTGACTTCGAAATGCATATAATTACAAAACTATACATAAGGAAAGCCGATGTGATGTCGAGTTGTATACCTTGCTTCTTGCAGACAGTATACTGCACCAGCAAAAAACAAGAGATGCAATGAAAGAATTAATTATTAAATCGTACCTCATTTCCAGTACGACAAATTGCTTCCTCACTTTTTAATCCTAATTTCCTCGATAACAATTGTTATATTAAGTGCCATTGCACACGTACCGGTTGCCGGGTAGTCGCCGCCGACTGTCCGGTATCGGTCCAGGAGACATTCAGCTTCCACACGGCCCGCGAAGGCGACGTACTGGACGACTGACCGCCCGGCCCGGCCGGTGCGTATGAAAGCGTCCTGCGTGTTCCATACACCACTGTGAGTCCGGCCGTCGGCTAACCGATACCCGGCGATCGGACGCACAGTAGGGGACCCGGCGAGCACTCGGCGCTGGACCGGCCGAATAATTATGCCGTTACGTGTGAAAGCTATCGTACATGGACATACACTTCGCGACCGACTACCCGGCACCGGCTATCCGGCAACCGGGACGTGTACAACGGCACTAAACGAATTAATAACCAGCATTAGGACTAATGAGTGAAGTCGTTAGTGACTATCCAGTGACCAGTCATTACACGCGTCAGCATGGCGGTCACGTGCGAGGAATCTGACTTGGACAAAAGAAAATCTTTTGTTAGATTTATTCTCCCGATGCTAAATACCTAATGGAAGGCGCTCGGTGCATGAGAATTACTTTAATTGTTGGTTTAATTTGTTTTAAAATACGTTTTGTAACGGAGTTTTTTTTTATAAAATTGGATTTTGTGGGTGCGTATAATTTTTGGAACGAAGTTCCTTATGGCGCGTTGCGAGAGGGGGCTAGACGGAAAAAATTAAGACTAAAAGTTGTAACGACACTTTTTGCTATAGTTGTAAGCCGTGCGGCGTGCGCGTGTTTCTCTGTCTGTCTCTCACCCTCAATTATTACTAAAATTGAGCCTACTGATTAAGTTTATATTACATTATAATTGTTAATAATAGAAAACATATTATTATAACTTAAAAAAATATATTACAATTCCTTCACTAATTAATCGAAAGGAACTTCGTTCCATCCGGGTGTCTCTTGCCACCTCTCAAGTTTTTTTTTTAATAATTGCTTCCTACGCTCGGTAAGGTGGCCTAAATTATTTGGGTGTCGGTAATAATCTTTAGTTTAATGGCTATAATGCGTGTATCAGATCTTCTTCGTGCTCGTCTTGTAAAGTTCATTTCACTAGAGGCCGCCACCTGTGGTCGAAATTCGCCCATTTTTCATATAATTTTAAGTTTGAAGTTTGAATTTTAAAAGGATTCTTTTACCTCTTATATTGAAACAAATAAAAAAAAGGAAATCTTGTGACAGGTTGATAAACGGCAAACGCACGGTAGTGTGTGTTTAATCATTTTAGTTAGTGTGCGTTGTTGTTATTTTTATTATTAATTTTATATTATTTCTAAGCATTATTTAACGAAATATTAGCTTTCTGCACACATTCCTCCACACATTCCTCCACATAAACGTCAACTGTGACAAATATCATACTCCTCCGTTCACATAATTCTGGTAAAACTGTTCTGAAAGTTTTTGCTTCACGTATTAATATTATAATTCTTGTAATTATCAGTATGAGTCATTTATCGGTACAAATAATATTCGGTAGGAATGCCAAAATATGTAACCAAGATGCAATTCACCTGCCAGTAACTCCGGGCACTTGAGACGAGTCGAGAGGTCTCGCAGAGCCTTTGGGAACAGCCTTTTGCGCATTATGCCTTCGTTAGTGAACATCGGCATAGATGAGAGAAATATGCATAATGTCATAGTATGCAGATTGGAAAAATCCTGATATCTGCGTCAAACATAGACACTTTTTACATCTACCTAAGATGTAGCTTTTTTAACAAGCAATTGACTCACACAGACCCGTCACTACAACTTCTGTGTAGCCTCCTGGCTACGGTGGCAACCAACCAAAAAAACCCTTATGAACTCAGGGGCGCCCAAGGGACATGCAGAAATCTTTCTTGGGGCCCGCAACGAAATTAATCAGAGGAATAGTTCCAGTTTCCCACTTCAAGCAAAGCGATCTCAGCAAAGTTGTAATGACAAAAAAATCAAAACTAAAAGGGGAAGCAAAGTTATATGATTGTTCGCGCTTGCTCGACTAGATGACGCACTCCCTAATAAAAACAGCTTCGTAAATGCGGCAACTCATTATCGTAGTGTGTAAAGTGACAATTGAATTACATGTGACAAATTCTAGTGTGCGTGAAAAATTGTGATGCCAGCTACTCAACTTGTGCCCGATTTAATGGAAAAATATCTTGTGCTGTGGTCTATTAGTTCAGTTATTGGTTATACAATATGTAGCTAAGAAAATTCTTAAAAATTAGCATTTGCCCGCGGACCCGCCCGCGTATATACAGTATCGCACAGGAATTGCACTTTTAACTTTCACATTTATAAATAAAGTAGGAGGATAGTAGGATTAAAAATTAATTAAAAGCAAATGTACATATCAATATTATATTATTATTTTTTTATTTATTTATTAGTCAGGACAGAATAACGCGGCACCTAGTACGATAATAATATTACACATAACATATTTTAACTAAAATAATATAAAATATTCGGGATGTACCTACACCTGTCATAAAACTTTCAATATGACTGGCTCGGGTAAGCCGACCTCAGCTGAGTATTTATTGCAGAATTTGACAAGCACGTCTGCTCGGTCTGGTAGAGCGCCCAGCGAGACCAATGATTAGTCTAGGGGAAGCATCACGGGAATAATAAAAAATATGTCTACAAAACTAAATGTGTACAACGAGACATAACTGTATCGTTATATTGTATTGTAAGCTTTCGGTTTCGAAGAAAGATATGAACATATTTTTAACCAAGGATTAAACGTTAAGAAACTATATCAATATTACTCGTATTATAGGCGCTATGAATGTATATATAGCAAGCCAATGTTTTTATAGGTAAATGTAACATGTTTTGTATAAACAATATTTATATATTGTTTTGCACGTCTCATGAGCAGATGGACCACTATGCCACAGGTTAGAAGCGCCTTGGATACTTCTCCGAACCTACGTGACTGAACAGATTTAACTAAAATCTCAATCTAGATTTGTCTCGAAACTACGCCGGGCCGCCGGAGAACGTGTTTCTAGAACGTGACGCCTACTCCGCGAAAATGGATACAAATAGCGATAGAATAGAATAACGTGTTAAATATTTAGTTTAATTTAAATACTCAGAATTGTTGAGGTATAGTCTACTTGATAAACGTAAAAAATATAATATTTTATGCGTATTTTAGTAACTACTAAATATTAAATTATTAGAACAAAATACAAAAAAGTTGTAAGTTGAACTTAATCGCACAAATTTCGGAGATATTTACAAATATGTTCCTGCGGCCTTATAAGGCCATATTGTTGAAAAGTGTATGAAACATATTTCATACAATTTTACCTTAACATGACGTCACAGTTAGATACGACTATGAAATTATTGATTTTTAATATACAGGTTCCTCTGAGAAATTATTCACACTTAAGTGTTAGTACACTTCATCTATGCAATTAAAAAATCAGTTGTCTAGCCTTTATTTTAACTCTGAACAGCATTCGTCAGCAAAGAACACTGCAACTCAAAATTACGTTTAGGTGTATCACGTACATTATTATAGTCCGGAGTGCAAGAGTGCACACGCACCTTCTTTGCAATATTAGCAAAATACTAACTAACGATGATGATGATTTTATGAACTGTGGCGTCCAAATATATGCTGACTAATTTAACGAGATGGCTGCGTCAAATTATGCAACAGCATAATAATAAAGCACTGTTAACTTACTTTAAATGACGACGATGACGATGACGGAGAGCTTCCAACCCCAGTTCTTGCAACTTAGAGACCGTCTACTGTGCAGTATGAGGTCGCGCGTTGTCATGCAGGAGCAGCGGAGACGAGCGATTGACCAATGCTGGTTAGAGATGTGCCAGCTTCTCCATCATTGTGTTCAGTTCTTCACAGTACTCATCTGCAGTAATGCTCACCCCGTTTGGTAAGAAGCTGTGATGAATCACACCGGCGCTAGACCACCAAACAGTGACCATCACTTTTCTAGGGGTAAGTTTTCGTTTAGAGCATAGTTTAGGTGCTGAACCAGGATCCAACCAACTAGTTGAGCGCTTGCGGTTATCAAACAGAATCCATTTTTATCGCAGGTAACAATGCGGTTCAAAATTCCTTCTTTTGTGTGTCTGTTGAGCAGTGCAAGGCACGTCTCGACGCGTACTTCGCGCTGGCGATCATTGAGTTCGTGGGGCACCCATTTGTCAAGCTTTTTTACCTTGCCAATTTGACGCAAATGGACAAATATTATTTTGACGCTAACGTCGAAAGCTGCTGCTAATTCAGCCGTAGATTGTGTATCATCAGCTTCCACAATCGCCTTTAATTCGTCATTGTCGACCAAAGTCTTCGGACGACCGCGAGGTTCATTTTTCAGGTCGAAATTTTCAGAACGGAAGCGAGCAAACCAATAACAGGTAGTGCGTTGGTTTGTAGTGTTAGCTCCGTAAACGTCGTTGATGTTACGTGCCGCTTGTGCCGCGTTGCTGCCACGACGGTACTCATATTCCATAATTACTCGAATTTTTAACGTATCCATGATGACGAAAAAGATTGAAATGCGATGAAAATGTCACTAATCAATAAACAAATGACTACTTTTGGAAAAATAATTCCATGTTTTTAAAATAAAATTAATTTGAAATTAGAATTCTTAGCCAAACAAAAATTATTTTGATTTGATATGGCCAGTACTGCAGAATGGCAATTTCATAGCTAAAGACCTATTATTAGTAGGATAAGTGGTATCTCACACTTTGTTACACTCTGTTTCACTTCGTTATTTGCATGAAAGAAAAGGAAAATTGAACGAAGCTGACCGAAGTTGGCGCTCGCCCAGCCGGTCATTAGTTTGGCCACTCTAAGAGCGATAGCACACGGCGTATTTTAAGCGCGCAAAGAACGCGCGTTTTAGGTACTCGCGCTCCCGACGCCATAGATACTGATTGTAGGTAAAGAAATTCATTAGAACCTAGCTAAAAGGGTCATCTGCGCGTTTAAAATACGCCGTGTGCTATCGCTCTTAATTCACAGAGGTTGGAAATTCTACAACAAACGTACCTATCTCATTTGTCATTAATGTGTTTTATTAAAATTTAAACAGTGTTACGGTCTTATCTTCCTTATTAATTTGTACTAATAAACTTTTAATCGTATTATATACATAATTTTAAGTTCGAGGAACATATTATTTATTAGATACTATCATAATGAAGCTGAAAATAAAATAAGTAACTAGGTATTTAAACTTGAAAGTAGAAACCCACACTATGTTACACACACAAGAAGTATAGTGGGAGTTAATTGGTCGGTATAACTTTACTCGGGAGCGCGATATAATGAGATCCGTGGTCGGTCATGAGGTACTCGTGGCAATTACACTTCCTTTAACGATTCTATTGCTAGTTAACATGGACTTATTTATAAGGATAAGCTAAAATTGCATACATTTAGCCTAAACATTTCTTCATACAAGGAAAAAGACTTAATGACTTCCGTAACCTGTGACAACAGGCTTTAATATTAAAATTATTATGAAATACCTTATGAACTTTAATTGCAACAATATCTCGTCTATCTTTTTTTACTCGTTTGTCGTAATTTTACAGCGGCACACTGATCTCTATATTTTCATATTATGTAAAGCTAGAGTGCCCTAAGGAAGTACATTTTTAACCTCTATATGCTCCGTCTTTAATAAAAAAAATATCGAGCCTTACAGTATAATGTATAATATTTTATGAATATACTAAAGAAAATCACAATGCTTAGTACGATTTTCTAATATGATAAAAAAAATACGGAAAATTTTCAAATAAGCAGATAATAAGTGCATAGTGCAGAGCTTAAGTGACAGAAATCAACGTCAAAATTCGAATCTGACGGCCAACTCTACTACCGCGCGCTCATTCGTCAACTCAAATCTTCGCGCGTATGCTTCCGCGACTTCCTGTTACACACTTCCGTCCCATTTCACTAAATCACCCCCACAAATTCCAAGAAAGCGTTTACATAAGAAAACTTTTGTTTTTTGATACGGGTCTAAATGCATTTTTCCTTTGTAAATTTTAATATTATTTAATATACTAGCTTACTACATAATCCGTGCCGGTTTTAGCAATACCAGCGCCCTGGGCAATTACCCCCAATGTATACAATGAATGATGTTTTCATACTGCAAATATAAGATTAAAGTGACGCCCCTTTTTTATCCGGTGCCTACTGTACATAATATTAGGTCCTTACATATGGAATTGGCGTTTTGTCGTACGGGCCACTTTGATCTCAAATATGTCTTCTTTGGTTAGGAATTTCAAAATTATACCGCTATTTACTCATGCATTTGTATTTCGAAAATTGTAATTCATTTGTTTTTTCCTCTTTTTGTTTTTTCTTTGCGTCACTCTGTTTACAAAATGGAAAACTTGAAATATCGTATTATTTTCGAGTACGAGTTCCACCGTGGCACCAGTGCTGCAGAAACGGCTCGAAGGATTAATAATGTGTATGGCGGCGGTGTCGCAAAAGAAAACACAGTGCGTTTTTGGTTTCAATGTTTTCGTTCTGGAAATTTCGACCTGCAGAACAAGCCCCGTGGACGGCCGGAGACCAAAGTTGACAATGAAGAATTGAAGGCTATTGTGAAAGCGGATCCATCGCAAACCACGTCCAAGTTAGCTGCAGGCTGCGGTGTTAGTGATAAAACTGTTTTAATCCACTTGAACCCAATTAGGAAGGTGAAAAAGCCTAAAAGGTGGGTACCTCATGAATTGAGTGCAGCAAACCGACAAACGCGCGTCGACTGTTGCGTTACATTACTCAACTGGCACAATAATGAAAGAATTTTAAATCGAATCATTACCCGTGATGAAAAGTGGATCTTGTACCATAATCTGAAACGCTCATCGCAATGGCTAAACCTTGGCGAACCAGCCAAAGCCTGCCCCAAGCGAAAATTGACTCAAAAAAGTTAATTGTGAGCGTTTTGTGGACTAATGCCGGTGTCGTTCACTACAGCTTTCTTAAATCTGGCCAGACGATTACGGCGGATGTCTATTGCCAGCAACTGCAAATCATGATGGAAAATCTAGCTGCTAAACAACCGAGGTTGATCATTCGCTCTAGGCCACTGCTGGTTCAGGACAACGCTAGACCACACACTGCACAGTAGACGGCGACCAAATTAGAGGAACTTCAATTGGAATATTTAAGACATTCACCATACTCCCCGGACCTTACTCCAACAGACTACCATTTTTGTTCAAATTCAAAAACTTCTTGCAAGGGAAAAATTTCAACTCCGATGGGGCAGTCCAAAGCGCCTTCAAAGATTTTATTGATTCCTGTCCGAATGTTTTTTTAGTAAAGGAATCAATATAAAATCAATGTAAAACTACTTATGACGTGGCAAAAGTGCATACATAGCAATGGTATATACTTTGATTAAATAAATATATTATGTTTAAAAAAAATCTACTTTATGTTCCTCCTTTACAAAACGACAATTTCATATGTATTGACCTAATATTATGTCTGATGCCTGAAAATAATGCAAAATTAAAATTTTTAGGTAGCCCGGGGGAATGACGGGTCATTGTCAAGCTGTAAGCGAGCTGATGATGCTTAATAATAGCTAAAAACACTCAATCACGTCAGCTTTTAAACTAAAAACCTAAATCAAAATCGGTTCATCCGTTTGGGAACTACGATATACACACACACAGATAGACACGTCAAATTTATAAGCCCTCTCTGGGGTTGAAATTAAAAATTTCATAACTTTTGTAAATTGTAATGTCTTAAAGTAATGTTCCAAGTGCAAAAGTTTGTGATGACTGTTTGCATGTGATGAAGATTGTTAATAGTCATAGTACAATAAAATCTGTCTTCAAAGGCTTATTCACAGAGTGAAAGACCACAGTAAAGTTATCATAGACTCACAATCTTTCTAGTTTGGAAAAAGTCAGCTTACTCCAGTTGTTACTGTGGATAGTACAGGGTGTCGTTCACATTTATCTAAACATCCCTACAGCATCCCTTTTTGTGAAATGGGTGTTCTTATCTGCACCATGACAGTTGGGAGTATTATTCTTACAGTTGAATAAAAGGGCCATTCCAAACAAATAAATGTACTTGGAAAAACGGTATTTACCGCGAAATGGAACACATATCTGATATGATACTGTGACGTAGGTGTGCCATTGTTGTGTCTGCGAAATATAATTTCCATATTAAGTACTGGTAAAGAATAAAACTACCGTTTTTATTCTGTTTTTAAATTTAAATGAATCAGCCAATCAGAGCACACCGCGCTTAGCCTTTTAATGCGCTTGCGTCGGTAGAGGCATAGGCGCTTTCAGGCTGAAGTGCTTAAACAAGGTAACAAATATACAGAATAAAACAAGGAACAACAGCTATGAATTACTCTGTTTTATACTTGTTACATTGTGTGGTGAATTTGTCAACACGTTATATATAAAGTTTTATTATGTTTATAAATGTATTATTTTTCTATGTGACGTAATTGTCAAATAGACTTTGCAATACAAATTTGCTACGGATATAAAATATTAAAAGTAATTAAAATAAATGGTTCTAACCACTCGTGAGTCTTTTAGTGTCTATAAAATATAATATTAAGATAAACATTAGGTTCACAACACCTGGCGACCGTGAAAATATATATATATATATATATATATATATCAATAATAATATCAAAACTACACGTTTCAAGACGCTGTCGATGAAAGAAGACCTTAACCTACTACGTGAATATTATGAAGAGTTGTGCGTCGTACAAAAAAAATGCAGCATCGAAGACTGTAAGGACCTCAAGATGATGAGTAACATTGTGTGGTGAATTTGTCAACACGTTATATATAAAGTTTTATTATGTTTATAAATGTATTATTTTTCTATGTGACGTAATTGTCAAATAGACTTTGCAATACAAATTTGCTACGGATATAAAATATTAAAAGTAATTAAAATTAATGGTTCTAACCACTCGTGAGTCTTTTAGTGTCTATAAAATATAATATTAAGATAAACATTAGGTTCACAACACCTGGCGACCGTGAAAATATATATATATATATATATATATATATATATATATATATATATATATATATATATATATATATATATATATATATATATATATATATCAATAATAATATCAAAACTACACGTTTCAAGACGCTGTCGATGAAAGAAGACCTTAACCTACTACGTGAATATTATGAAGAGTTGTGCGTCGCACAAAAAAAATGCAGCATCGAAGACTGTAAGGACCTCAAGATGATGAGTAATAAGGAGGAGGTGGAGGTTGAGATACCATTTATGTTTATAAGCAACAGTGATGACGAGAGTTGGATTTTAAATAAATACTTTGACCAGTCATTTACAGAGGAGCTTTGCGCTGGATATCCTAAATGGGTGCTAGAGTTGAATAAATCTAAGATATTTCATGGTCCATTTACTCATGCATTTGTGTTTCGAAAATCGTAATTAATTTGTTTTTTCCTCTTTTGTTTTCTTTGCGTCACTCTGTTTACATTTTGTAAACAGAGTGAAAACATTTTGAAAACTTGAAATATCGTATTATTTTCGAGTACGAGTTCCACCGTGCCACCAGTGCTGCAGAAATGGCTCAAAGGATTAATAATGTGTATGGCGGCGGTGTCGCAAAAGAAAACACAGTCCGTTTTTGGTTCCAACGTTTTCGTTCTGGAAATTTCGACCTGCAGAACAAGCCCCGTGGACGGCCGGACACCAAAGTTAATAATGAAGAATTGAAGGCTATTGTAGAAGGGGATCCATCGCAAACCACGTCCGAGTTAGCTGCAGGCTGCGGTGTTGTGATAAAACTGTTTTAATCCACTTGAAGCAAATTGGGAAGGTTAAAAAGCTTGAATGGTGGGTACCTCATGAATTGAGTGCAGCAAACCGACAAACGCGCGTCATTACATTGCTCAACCGGCACAATAATGAAGGAATTCTGAAACGAATCATTACCTGTGATGATAAGTGGATCCTGTACGATAATTGGAAATGCTCATCGCAATGGCTGAACCCTGGCGAACTAGTCAAAGGCTGCCCCAAGCGAAAATTGACTAAAAAAATTACTTGTGAGCATTTGGAGGACTAGTGCCGGTGCCATTCACTACAGGTTTCTTAAATCTGACCAGACGATTACGGCAGATGTTTATTGCTAGCAACTGCAAATCATGATGGAAAAGCAAGCTGCTGAACAACCGAGGTTAGTCATTTGCTCTAGGCCACTGCTGCTTCAGGACAACGCTAGACCACACACCGTACAACAGACGGCTACCAAATTAGAGGAGCTTCAATTGGAATGTCTAAGACATCCGTATTCCCCAGACCTTGTTCAAACAGATTACCATTTTTTTCGAAATTTGAATAACTTCTTGCAAGGGAAAAAATTCAACTCCGATGTGGCAGTCCAAAGCACCTTCAAAGATTTGATTGATTCCTGTCCGAATGGTTTTTTTAGTAAAGGAATCAATGAACTACCTGTGAGTTGGCAAAAGTGTATAGACAGCAAAGGTATACTTTGATTAAATAAATATATTATGTTTAAAAAAAAATGACTTTATGTTCCTCCTTCACAAAATGCCAATTTCATCTGTAAGGACCTGTAAGGAATTTCATCTGTAAATTATTTACTCTGTATAGCTTGAAAGAGGGTTTTTCATATCTTTTTTGAAGTGGTACCTAACGAATACTGCCAAAATGAAAATGAAAAATTTTATGCTGTCAAGTGTCAAGGACTTGAAAAGTTCAAATCCATCAGACTCAATTCATCACTGTAATGCTATGCATCTCAAATAATTAATTAAGCTGCTACATACCACTGATTAGTGGATTTACATTATTCGCCGTAATATAATCGATCAGGTGATGAGCTTAACTGGTGTTACCAGATTAATATAATCTTCCTTTAATAATGTGTCTGTAATGTCTCAGTGACGCCTCTATGGTTCAGTAGTTTAGAGCTTGGCTTTCGATTCCTGAGGTCGTAGGTTGGAACAAAAAAAGATGTTTTCTAGTCTGGCTAGGACACAAGAAAAATGATCCATCCTTCGAATGGGCATGCAACGTCGATCCTGTGCCTGATCTCTCGCCAGGTGCCAGTCGTGTCGGTCATCTATCCCACTCGGTAACAAGAGTTAACAAAGAGAGAGTATTGTGCATACACTTCGGCACTATAAAATAACTCCTGCGTAGCTGGTCTGGTTTCAATGAAACCGGCTACCGCCACCGAGATCAGAGATCAGGGGTGCTATAATTAAAGTCTAACCCCCGTACTAATAAAAATATTTACTATTCAATGTTGTTGCCTTGTCTGTCAGGTGACTTTTCCAACGTATCAGCAATAGCTTATCCGTTATGTGAATAGTTTTATTTGTAAGTAAATAGCTATAGTAAGGGAAAATAAATACGTGAAAAATTTGCTAAACATACGTTTTATATGGCTGTTTAGCAGTTCGATCGTTATATTTTTATGTAATCGCTTGCCGTTGTGAAATCGTTTCTGATAAACACTTAATTTCCTAGGCTGTAGAAAAATGAATTTTTCGTGTCTCAAAAGACATATTTTTAATTAAAAGCTCACGGTATCTTCTATCGCTTCAGTGAAAACAATTATAGAAAACATACGTGCCTTATTGAATGTAAACCCATAAAATATTTGACGACCTATAAAAACGTGTATGTGATGTGAAAAACTAGACGGACATTTTTTTATTTCAGAGTAAACAAAGGTCGGATTTCAGAATGTGGATTGTAAAAATCGGTAAGAATAGGTGAAAATTAAAGTAACTATAATAATCTAAGCTCCGACTAGGTATAATACCTACAAAAGGATGATGGGTTGTGTTTCACTGAAAGGTAAAGATAGCAGAAGCCCGAAGATATTTGGGGTTTAAGAGACCGACAACGCAGGCCAACAAGGCGCAACCTCAAATGTTCTTACAGGAGCACACAGAAGATCAGGCACCACGGCTCTGGCTCGTCGAGTGGCTTCCCAATAAACATATGATATGGGCATTGCATAGCCTTAACCAGCTGTGCTAAAAACCTGAATTTATTTTTAAGTTGTAGTGAGTAATCGCTAATCATAGTTAAGAGGGATAATAATAGGAGGGCTATTCACAGGCTGTCGCTGTCTCTTTTAGCTGTGTTATGTTCCTGGTGTATTTAATAAATATATTTTTATTTATTTAATTATTACACGTGTCTACAATATACAACTGATGGTGAGCAGCAATCGTTCACCATCAGTTGATCCGTCTGTGCGTTTGCCCGTCCCACGCTTCTCAAATTTTAAAGGATTCCGAGACGATCAAGCAGCTTGACGGCAAGCACGTAGTTTTTGATTGCATCGAACATTTTGACTATCTACATTTACAAGCAAGCATTATGAGCCAAGCATTACGTGCTTGCTCCGCGCTTGATACGATTTTATAATTTTATAAGAGGTTTAACCATAGCCAACAATATTTCATAGGAACGATTTGCAGTACTCTTATTTAAAAATAGTACCTAGGAAACCGAGCTTTTCTCGATGTTTTAATAATAATATATTTTAATATAAATGATAAAAAAATATAAAATAAAAAGAAATTATAAGAAACACAAAAATATTTATTTTACCGGGATTTTATAAGAGGTTTAACCATAGCCAACAATATTTCATAGGAACGATTTGCAGTACCCTTATTTAAAAATAGTACCTGGGAAACCGAGCTTTTCTCGGTGTTTTAATAATAATATATTTTAATATAAATGATAAAAAAATATAAAATAAAAAGAAATTATAAGAAACACAAAAATATTTATTTTACCGAGATTCGAACCCACCACATTCTGAATTTCCAAACAATGCAAAAATTATACGTAGGTACGCATATATAAGCTGCCAATTAGACTGACGCAAGAGAGTTAAAATTATTGATATATTGTTGCACGACGAAATAAAAAAACATATATTGCTTAAAAATGTGCAGTTTCTAGGGATAAGACCTAAATAGATGGTTTTTTCTCCCCCAAAACTCCATGCATACTAAGTTTCATGGTAATACTTGTAGCCGTTGTTGAGATACAGGGTGACCTGAAATTCGATACATTCCTTTGAAAGACAGAAAGTAGACCTCATTTACAGTAATATTTTTCATGGCATCCCTTATCCGAAAGTTGATATTTACGAAGTTATTGAAATTTCAAAATTTTTTTCTTTATTTTCGACTTTTTGACTTTGACATGACGTATTTTTAAACATGTTTGTCTTTTTAGTGATTTTTTTATGTATTTTAACCGTCAATGAGTCAAATATTATTTTTAAGGAATAAATAGGGACAAACTAAGCGAGAATTTTTCATTATGAGACATGAAACAGAATTTTTTTTTAAGAAAAATGCACATTTTTTTAAAAAACAGGTGATTTTCTTAAAAAAATGTATGATACAATGCGTACAAATATTCTAAATAACTTCCTTATCTCATTAGCTTTCCAAAAAGGTGCAAATGTCTACATAAAAATATGACGTTGTAGTAAACATATTAGAAGTAAAATGAAATAATGTCTAAATCGATTTATTTGCGATAAGGTTAAAATAAAAGGAAAAACTTGAATTTAATTACGTTTATTGTGTTTAAAAAACATCAATGTTTAATTAAATTTAATAATAAATATTCTACTTTAGGTCTTGTTCAAAATGTGAACCTCTGTTTCTGATACAGGACCGTAGTCTTCTCCGTACCTCTGTTTTGATTATTCTGGTAGTAAGACTAGTTTTGATTTCTTCTGCTGCATTTCTTATGCGGCTTCTGAGCTCCTCTACAGTAGTTATGGGTGTAGTATACACCAAAGCCTTCATATGACCCCAAAGATAAAAATCACACGGGGTCAAATCGGGACATCGTGCTGGCCAAGGAATTGGCCCGCCTCGACCTATCCAGCGATGTGGGTAAGTTTGGTCTAGCCACTGGCGTACGCCGAGGCGGAAGTGGGCCGGGCAACCATCATGCTGGAAAATTATATTACGACGAGTTGCTATTGGCACATCTTCCATTAAACCAGTAATCTCCTCTCTTAGGAAATGTTCGTACATTTCACCATTTAAATTTTGAGGAAAAAAATGAGGTCCAACTAAATTATTATTAATTATACCCATCCAGACATTTAGACTGAATCTGGTTTGATGGGCCCTTTCTTTTTTCATCCTGGGGTTTTCTCCTTTTGGTGCCCAGTATTGTGTGTTGTGGAAATTGTTTATCCCGTCACGGTCAAATTTCGATTCATCCGTCCACAATATTCTTGAGAAGAAATTGCGATCCTCCATGTCTGCATTTATCATAAAACGGCAGAATTCCATTCTTCTAACCGGGTCTCCCTCTTCCAACGCTTGGACAGGTGTGTAGTAAAATGGATGTAGACGCGCTGTGTGTACTGTAAACCACACCTTCCATTGACTCAATCCAAGTATTCTAGCTGCCGCTCTTGTAGAAATAGAAGGATCATTTTGAAAAAGCGTTAAAATTTCTTCTTCTTCTTCTGGAGCATACAAACGAGGTCTGCCTGAATCGCCACGTCTTCTATCAACACGGCCGCTTTCCCGAATTCGTCGAAATGTTGTTGAAAACACTCTAACGTTTGGCACTCGTCGATTCGGAAAACGTTCAATGTATGTTCTTCGTGCAGCAGCAGCATTACCATTACAAAGTCCGTAACAAAACAAGATGTCAGCGTATTCATCGTACTCAAAAGCTGCCATCGCGATACAAAAAAATCACAAGTAGAAGTAAGGGTGTAGTTTAAAGCAACAATACGTCCGTACACGGCAATAGTTGACTTAAAACTAATATTAGCTACTAAATTTGCTCTCTAAGCCAGTCCGTAACTCATTGACAAAGGGCCGCGACGACAGTAGCCGAAACATCCCGAAGTTTGAACAAAGGAAACAATTGAAAAAAAAGGTCGCCTCAGGTAGAGTAATTCTTGAGATAACGTTACCTGATGATTGTTTTGTCTTTGTTTATTACATGTTCATATTTTTATGTACATATTTGTACCTTTTTTGGAAGCTTATGAGGTAAGAAAGTTATTTAAGGTATTTGTATGCATTGTATCATACATTTTTTTAAGAAAATCACCTGTTTTTAAGAAAAATGTGCATTTTTCTTAAAAGAAAATTCTGTTTCATGTCTCATAATGAAAAATTCTCGCTTAGTTTGTCCCTATTTATTCCTTAAAAATAATATTTGACTCATTGACGGTTAAAATACATAAAAAAATCACTAAAAAGACAAACATTTTTAAAAATGCGTCATGTCAAAGTCAAAAAGTCGAAAATGAAGAAAAAATTTTTGAAATTTCAATAACTTTGTAAATATCAACTTTCGGATAGGGGATGCCATGAAAAATATTACTGTAAATGAGGTCTACTTTCTGTCTTTCAAAGGAATGTATCGAATTTCAGGTAACCCTGTATACAAGATCGTCTCGTTTAAAGTATTAAAGTATAAGATATAAATAACTAGTTATCCCGACACACGTTGTTCTGTCTCAAATATGAACTGGAATAAATAACTATACATACACCTACAACCGACATCAACATCTACACCGACATGTACACCTACATCTACAGTATTTTCTCTAAAATTTTTCCAATATTTCTCACCGTTTAAACCTTCCCTGAACTTCCACAATTATTTCAAGAACAAAATTTGCCAAATCGGTCTAGCCATTCTTGAGTTTTAGCTAGACATTGGAATTGCAATCAATTTTTAGGGTTCCGTAATACTTAAAGAACCCTTATAGTTTCGCTCTGTCCATCCGTCTGTCTGTCTGTCTGATAAAAGTATCCAATGTTCGTCTCCTGGTTCTAAGCTACCTCCCCACCAATTTCCAGCGAAATCGGTTCAGCCGTTCTTGAGTTATAATAATAGTGTAACTAACACCGACTTACCTTTATATATATATATATATATATATGTATATGTATATGTATATGTAGTCTTTGTAAATACGTTTCATTCTAGACACCAAATGCGTTTCTTTTTCTTTTTCTTATTTTTATTTCTTCATGCTAATATAACAGCTAGAAATGCTTTACTATTCTTTGAATCCATTTTGCACAATCAGGAAAATCACGATCGAAATGAGGAAAATGGGTCTTGCTGGTCAAGCTCCTTGACAGGCGTAAACTAGCGTATCAATATGTTTGAACAAGCAACAAAATATTACGTGCCAAGCTGCTTGATCGTCTCGGAACTCCTTTAGGCCCTGAAATAGTGATGGACTGTCACTCACTATCTGGCAACGATAGCGTGTGACATGAGAGGCCCTTATTTTAAAAAGCGTTTACCTATTGCCGAATAATCAACGGCAATAGGTACTCCATAAGTAATCCATGGTTTCAGCTGCATTCTTTCTCATCAGCATAGCCCTAGCGGACGTCAGCAATAAGGATAACCTCCCCGTGCTCGAGTACCTCGGCTGCGACGAGTGTCTACCTGTCTACGCGCCGGTCTGCGGGACAGACGGGATGACATACACCAACGTGTGCCGACTCAACTGCGCCAACAGTCTGCGCAAGAGGGACGAATATGTTATGATTGACAGGTTTTATTATATTTTAACCCTGCTACTAATTAAAATAATACATATAATATAACACAACTGATTAGCTATCCAATGGTGCTGTATTTGTATGTCAAGTAACTTTTACAACATATTAGACAAAGACAGCAACATTGTACCGTGTAATTTTGTAACTTAACAAATCGATTATCTTATACTTCAAACGAGAAAATCTTGTATCTATATAATTGTAATCTGGAAAACGGCTGGAAGTCTTACCATGAAATTTAGTTTGCAGGGAGTTTTGGGGGAGAAAAATCGATCTATCTAGGTCTTATCCCTGCGAAACTGTGCATTTTTAAACTACATATGTTTTTTCTTTCGTCTTGCGACAATTTATCAATAAATTCGACTCTCTACATAATAGATCGGTTACTCAGGTACTGTTATTAATATTATGATATCAAACTGACATGTCATTGACAATTATTGTATTGTGAGTTGTGACTTCATGTTGCTATTATAATACAAATAAATTATGAGACCACTCTACCTGCTCATGAATTAGGTTCCCTGATAGTACAATAAAATGTGCAATAAATATGTCTAAAGCCAAATGTATTTTTGTAATAAATGCGTATTTTATCGTTTCTTTTTTCAGATATGGTCCGTGTATAAGCTTTAATATCGAATTTGAACGCTGATCATACTGCTAACAAGACTATCCAAAGTTAAAGGAATCTATGTACGTTTGAAATTGTTTAAAAGTATTTATATACTAAATCCTTATTTTAGTCTCTAATATATTCTACTTAACCCGGCGAGAGTGAGGTCGAGTATGTCATACCCGAGTAAAATTTAAAAATGTATATTTTTTAAATGCTCGCCTAGCAACTCTAGTTTGCTCAGTAGCTGGAGGTAGGGGCATGCTGGAGGGGTAAGTGGCGTGATCTAAGAGTGGCACAGGCCACTAGCCGGGATAATCGGATGGAAACCCTACTAACCCTACCTAACCCTGGTATGTTATACCCTACCTCATAGGAAACGTCCCTTTTTTTGGCTAATTATCTTAACATATTACATCTTTTGGTTCATCAACGGTTTTTTTTTTTCAATTAGATATTATAAGTTTATTGTAATGATTTTAAAGAATACATTTGTTATTTATTCATTTATTGATATTGTTTTTAATTTTTGACCGAAATGCATATTTTCAGAATGAAAAAGAGGTGAGGTATCTGTAGGATGATAGAGTAGGTAGTAACTGATTTCTTTAGTGAATCTAGTTCAGAACAAGCAACTGATCACTGTAGTGTCCGTATGTAAGCATAATTTTTTACCCGTATGTTTTGGAGCATGCAAAATATTTTTGCGAAATATTTTTCTTACCTGGAGAGTAGTGATTAGTCATATTTTTAATTAAAAATAATAACATATAGTTTCTTAACAAGGAGTATCTCAATATATTTTAGTTTTCAATTGAGTAACATTCCACATAATTATTTTTTTGTTAAATTCTAAATAATTTGTTAACCTATAAACTTTTGGAGCTATAATTTCATAGTCAAATAAAACCCTAAATAAATGATATTAATGTTATAATTGAGAACTTTCTTCATTTATTTAATAATTTATTAATTATTGTGTAAAACTAAATCAACAAAATATCAATAATAATAATATTATCAATATTATAGCACTTTGAATTTTGGGTATGTCATACCCCACCTCAAGCTTGTTGCATCTTTTTTTCACCTCATCCACGACGGGTTAATTATATTATGACTTTATGGACTATATATAAAACCTAGAATAATATTATATATAAAGGTCTCAAAAATAGCATTAGCATTCGAATCACATATTTCTGTACGCGAAATATTGTCCGTAATCCTTTTATTCAGAAAAAACTCAATTTGCCTTCAGCATCCGAACTAAAATTTAGTATGCGGTGCTCATTTTACTAACAATGTTTTCTATTCACTAAGAAACTGAAGGCAAAATATATTTTAACCCCAGCTTTTGGGTGCCTTTTAAATGCTCTCTTTGAGCATTGTTCTTTTTATAAAAGAAAGTGTTTATGCAACAGCATTTCAATCGCCTAATGTATAATACGTATAAATTCTAATACCTATTAAGTATTAAGTCTTGTTTTACGTAGATAGAAGAAATATGGGTACACAACAGACTAATTATTGTCTGTTAATACGCGCGAAAAAATTGCGTTTCTAGATATTTCTATACAATCAATGTTTAAAAATTATGTAAGCTAAAATGTGAAAGCTAAAATTAACACATATAATTTAAAATAGGGTATGGAGCAATTATACAAATCGTTGTTCATAAAAAAATTATGACCGGTTCTTATTTATTTACGAGCCATTAAATCAGTTCACCCATAAACTTAAAAGTGGAGCGTTTGAATAGGTCCAATTATATATGCAATTCCCGTATCAGGGTTTTTGAATGCGTTTTAATAGTACTTGTGTAATAAAAAAATTATAGTTATACCTGTACTTGCAAATGTAATTTTTAACCCCCGACGCAAAAAGTGGCGTGTTGTTAGTTAAATGTGTCTGTACCTATATACCTATATCAGTGTCCCTGTGTCTGGCTTCGAAACTCCTAAGCGAATAGATAGAATTTGCATTTAGACATTCCGATATCACGAAAAAGTGCGAGCCCCTTATATCTTGGAGAGTTGAGAAGACACGACATTAAAAAATGCGTATTCTTAAGAGCTTTATAGCTCATCGTAGGTGTAAAAATAATTATTCGAGAAAATAAAAAACGAAGAAAAGTTATGGCCGAAATAGTGAAAAAAAAAATTTTTTTTTCGATTTTTTTTATTTCAGCGCTCGGTATTTTAGAAACGAAGAATGATATCGAAAATTTGAGGAAAATTCCTCTGGAAAATTTAGTCAGCAACAATTTGAGCCTAAAACAAAGACTATCGGGTTAAGGGTTTGCCCTGTAGCCTAACTTTTTTGCGACAATATATTTTCGAATTCAGTAGAATCATTTCCAATGTGCTCGATAGTCGTGTGAGGCACGAATTTTTTTTTTCATTTAAAAGCTACATTGATCGAGATTGTTCTTAATTTTAGATTTAACTCATCATCTAATGATGTTTGAATGCACGCCCACTCTTTGACAATCTTGTGCATTTTAACCGACTTCCAAAGAAAGGAGGAGGTTAGATATTCGACTCTTTTTTGTTTGTTTTTTATTTTTGTATGGTCTACCTTTTTTCGTTGCATAGGGTTTTCTTCATATGTTGTAAAATACTTGCTAGGAAGATGGATATGACAATGACCTTTACCACATAGTCTTCATTTAAAATAAAACTTTTGAAATAAAGAAAAACGTTACTTAGCTCTTAAAATATATTATAGGTAGTACAAGTGCGTTTTATCGTGTGTAAGAGCGGTTTCACATTACGCGATGCGATATCGCTTATCGCGCCGATAATTACAAAAACATGATAAAGACATGTTTGTTCTTCAGGCACGAGAGTATTTTTGGATTTTAAATAATAAATTATGTTTCAATTCTGCCACGTGTGCTCTATACATATCATTTTTTTATACGCAACACATACCTGTCTTTATCATTATCGGCACAATATCGAATATCAGATTGATTAGTGAGAAAACACACTTATGCCGACGACATACGAGCGTTTCCGGTCCGATAAGCGATATCTCTATCGCGTAATGTAAATACGCTCTATATAGGTCGTACACTATTTCCGTACACCTGCGGCTGACATTCATTATATTTCTTTCATTCGAAGTTTGCATTAAATCGAGGAGTTTTCTAAGAGAAAACTTCACAAAAATTTAATGTTATAAAATATTTATGCATATTTTCATTAATTTTTTTTATATATAAGTCACTATATTATGATGGTTGATACCCACGATACCAGAGGAGTTACAAGTGTATTGCCGTTTTATATCTCCCATGCTTTATTCCTATTCGACAAAACACTACACAACGTTGATTTACGCCTGCTTTCGGGATGACCGTTGTATGCCAAAGCATGGCTTTTCCAGCAGAGTTGTAAATGCCGAAAATATTTTAAATATTTTGTGTACTGCCATCTTAAAAAGTCCCTAACAGGATGAAAATATTCATGAAAAGGAACAACCCCGGGGGTCCAAATGTGGAAAAACCGGGCTTTGAAAGGTCATAATATAGTTTCCTGTTCACTGAGATATGCGAAAATATATTTTATTTTCATATTTGCGAAAATGTGCCACCAAAAATGGTATGCCACAGGGGTCAATATTTGGGTCATTTCGAAAACATAATAATTTTACTCTTTCGTGTAATAACATAATATAATAATAATAGGTAATAACCTAGTCTTGCCATAAATAATGAAACAAAGAAAAAAAATTATTGCAAATAACATTTATTACTTTTACAGTGTGTTAGTTTAATACATAAAATATAAAACAATTTAAAATTATTTAAAAGCTTATTCGAAGTGGTCTCCATTGGCTGTAATACAGTCCTTTAAACGTTGAGGCCAGTTATTAATAGAAGCACGCACTCTTTCCATGGGAAAATTCTTCACTGCCAATCGTACGGATTGTTTTAGGGACTCCAAATTATCATGGTGTTGTTAGAGCAAGCCGTACTCTCTAATACTGAACATAAATCATAATCCAGCGGATTAAGATCGGGACTAGACGACGGCCAGTCTTCAGCTCTGGTGAAGTCCAAAACGTTCGTTTCCAACCAAGAATGCGTAGACCGGGCTTTATGAACCGGCGCCGAGTCTTGCTGGGAGGACCGTTCTTGGTTATTGAACATGGTGTTGTTAAGGGGACTCACTACCTTCTGAAGAATGGTCTTCTCAAGAATCTTGATACACTTGTGCCGATGTGTGGGATGAGTGGATGCCCCAAAGGGAGGTCTCCGACCGAGCGAGGTGGTATGCTCGGTCAGGCCGAAGCCCACTTGAATTGTAAGAGAAGGAGACTCTTCTCTCTCGCGCTGGGCCCCTGAAAAGGGCCTTGGGCGGGGAACCAAAACCAGGGGCATAGCCCCTCTACTTGGGGTGGGATGACGCGCCCAGTACGAGTACTGAGCGTATGAGTCTTAGTTTTAAGGGAAGACCCCCCGCGGCAGAACGCGGAACGCGGGGGAAACCCATGGGGGGGCACCAACAAAGCCAAGGGAGTGTCGATTGCCTATCCAGGCACAACCAGCCGACCGACCAGCGGTCGGCTCCAAACGGCGCGCGGGGATCCCGACCCGGGGGCCGAGAAACGTGTTTGGGTCCACTCCCTCACGCGCCGCGTTTACCGGACCGCGGAAACGAACTATCTGGGGAAAAGGGGGGAAGATAAACTTCCGGTTCCCGACTTTTAGTGTCGGGGGGAAGGTGCACCAAGGAGGCGACGGGGTGGCAAGACAAGGGCTGCCACTCCGACAGGCCCCAGGTGATTGTGTGAAGATTTACGCCGGCATCTGGTTTGCCGGCGTAAGGAAAGGTGTGGGGGGATACGATCCCGCGATGGGTGGGGCGCTGTTGCGCCGGGGCGCATCATTGCGCTTGGGTGTGGCGCATCAGTGCGTCAGGGCTCCTCCTCTTCGGGGGCGGTGGGGCGGGCTGCTTGGCTCCGCTGGGTCCTCCGGAGGGACGGCATCTCTTGGCAGGCGGTGTCGGTCGGGCGGGCGGGCATGCCACGGCGCCAGGTCGGTCAGCTCGACCAGGCGCGAGGCATCCGCTCGCGCGAACAGTTTTGCGGAGAGCTGGGCCACGAAGGCCTCCACGCTCTCCACCCTGAGGTCCCTCGTGATGGTGGAGTTGCGGACGTACCACGGTGCGTCCGCAATACGGCGCAGCACTCGGTTTTGGGCCCTCTGCAACAACCCTTTCTGGGGTGCAGAGAGCAGGTGGTGCCACGCGGGTGCCGCGTACGTAAGGCGGGACCGTACGTACGTCCGGTAGAGGGCGGTGCGCATCCTCAGGGGGATTTGCGGGGATGCGTAGGCCGGGCGCAGCAACGCTACCGCCGCGTTCGCCTTCGCCACCGCTGATGCACATTGGGCGGCCATGGAGAGTCGGCGGTCCAGGGTGACCCCGAGGTACTTTGCTGTCCTCCCCTACGGGATCACAGCGTCACCAATCTTCAGAGGCGCCGGAAGGTAGCACCTCGTGCTGACGGCGAGCGCCTGGGACTTGCCTGCGTTGACAGATAGTCGCCAGTTGCTCAGCCAGTCAGGGAGGAGATCCAGCGTCCTCTGAATCTTGATGGCAGCATGCTCGGTGGTCAGCGAAGAGGTAAAGTACGCCGTGTCGTCGGCGTACAGCGCCACGGTGGTGCCCTGGTCCGCGAGCACATCGCTGGCGTAGAAGTTGTAGAGCCCTGGAGAGAGAACACTACCTTGCGGTACGCCAGCGGTGATGGGACGCTCGCCGGAGAGGACTCCGTCGACGCGCATCCTGAAGGTCCTGCCAGAGAGAAAAGAAGCCAGAAGCCTTACCAGAGGCGAAGGTACGATGGCCCGGATGAGCTTGTAGAGCAGACCCTCATGCCAGACACTGTCGAACGCCTTCTCCATGTCCAGGAAGACAGCGACCGACGATCCTTTTTTGGTTGCCGCAATGGACAGATGGTGAACAACACGTACCAGCTGGAGGGTGGTACTCAGGTGGGACCTGAACCCGAATTGTTCCTCACGAGGAGGGAGGTATGGAGAGAGATGTTTAAGGAGGAGAAGTTCAAACACTTTGGATAGGGTAGAAAGGAGGGTAATGGGCCGGTAGCCCTCAGCCTTCCTTAAGTTTTTATGGGGTTTGGGGATGGTTACTACCAGGCCCATTTTACAGGGGCAGGGAAAGTGGCCGGTCCTGACGATGCCGTTATATAGGCGAGTCAGGGCGGCAACTGTCCTGAAGGGAAGGTGGCGGAGTGCGGAGTTTGGGATGCCGTCTGCACCGGGGACATTTTTGGGTTTAAGGCGACTGAGGGTCTTTTGGACCACCCTCGGTGAGAAGGAGAAATTCGGAGGGGAGGGGGGAAAAGTAGGAAAACCTTTACCTCCTCGGAGACCACTCGGGCGTGTCCCGTTGCGGTCGTCGGCAGCGGAGAGAATTGGCGTTCTAGGTGCTCGGCATGGATGTCCGCTCTATCCTCTGCACGGTACCTAAGATTACCATCTGGATGAAGCAGGGGGCATACAGGGGCTGTGGCTCCGGTGAGGCTGCGACAGAAGCGGTGAAGGGAGGACTAGTCCTCTCCCGCCTCCTGGATGCGTCGGGTCCAGTCGGCAGCATTTAGGTCCTCGAGCGCGGCTTTCACCTCTGCTGTGAGGCGGTTTAGTCGCGCCTTCTGAGTGGGGCATCTTGTGCGTTGCCATCTGCGGCACAGGCGCTTTTTCTCCACAATGAGGTTAGCGATGTGGCGGGGGAGAGGGGGCCGCTTGAAATGGCGGCGGGTGGGCGGCTGGGTCGCCGCGTCCATTGTAGCTGCTATCGCCTCGGTGATCTGCAGCGTCATGGTTTCGACGGTCTCTACAGAGTCAACCGGGAAATTGGGCGTGGACTGGTGCAGCTGCAATGTAAAAGCGTTCCAGTCGCGGACTGGGTAGGGTGGGGGAGGGGGGACGCACATGGGATTGGCGCGTAGGATAGCCAGGACAGGCAGGTGGTCGGACCCAAAGGCCACATCGAGAACCTCCTGGTGGAGATCGCCTGGGAGCTGGTGAGAGATAGCCACGTCGAGAACGTCAGGGGAGTGTAGAGGGTTCTCGGGGTAATGGGTGGGCGAATATGTGCCCACCACAGAATATCAGACTCGAACCGAGTCTGCATGCAGACTCGGTTCGAGTCGGATGCAGAGTCTGCATCCTCGATTGAGTGAGAGCCCCATCCGGGGTGCTTACAATTTAGATCTCCGGCAATCACAGTCGGCTCTTCTGATAGGAGCCTGTGGATGTCGGAGATATCTAAACGCGACCCCGGGGGTTTGTAGCACGCATAGATGTGAGTGCGGTGCGAGCCGAGGAGTACTTCCACTCCAAGGGCATACAGCGACGAAACTGAGGGAGGGGGGAGGAGTTGGTGCAGAATTCTCCTGCCGACCAGAACGGCGAGGCCTCTGCACACCCGCTCACCCCTCAGATTATCCTGGCGGTAAACGTGGTAGCCGGGGGCACTGAAACGGTCCTGAGGGGACAGGCGAGTTTCGCTCAGCAAGGCGACATCCACCTCATACTCCCGAAGGAGGTGGCGAATCGAGGCCACCTTGTCGCGGACCCCCCGGACGTTCCAGTGGACAACCTTTAAACAAATTGGGGCGTGGGAATCCATTGGGAAATCAAATTGGTAAAGAGGGAGGCCCCTTCGGGGAGGACCCTTAAGAGGGTTTGGAGGATTTCTTCCCCGGCCATGATTCTATTAAAGACATCCAGGGCCAGGGAGAGCAAAGCTTGGATAAGCTGGGCCGTGGTCGTAAAGGACTCACGGCGATGAGAAGAAGGGGGGGCCCGTGAGGGCAGAGTGGCGGTTGAAACCACCGGGTTTGCGGGCTCAGTGCAGACCTCGGTCACCTCGGGTTTGGTGACCGGCTGCACGGGACGTTTGGTGCGCGAGGCGCGAGGGGGGCGCGGGGTGCGCTGAGGTAGGGAGGGCGGGGGGGGGGGGGGGGGGGGTTTGAATGGCATCAACGACTGGCGGGGCGGTTTCAACAGGGGGGAAGGGGAGGGCGAGGGGCTCGAACTACGAGTCCGTAGCGGCATTTGAGGTCGCGAAGGATTTGGCCCTCTTTTTGGTCCTAGTCCTGGTCCGTTTCCGCTGCTTCGGGGAAGATGGGGGGGCGGGGGGGGGGGGGGTCATTTGCCTCCGCCATTAGAGATGTGGCGGTAGGCGGCGGCGGGGCAACCTCTCTCTCCAAAATAGTGGGGGCGTTACTTACCCGGTTTGTGGTCCGGGTTGTGCGGGCTATGGGACCCGCGCGGCGGTTGTTGGTCTCCCGGCGGAAGACCGGGCAGTTCCGACTGTTGGCGGGGTGGGGGCCCTTGCAGTTGATGCAAGTGGGCTGGTCCTGTACGGTTCGTACACCTTGAGATGCTGTTGCTGCTATAGATGCTGCTGTTTGCTGAGTAAAACTAAGTTGCTGCTGCTAATATGTATATTTGCTAAATGCTGATAAAATGCTAATGCTATATGCTAATGAGTTACACTAGTCCGCATTGCGCGATGGTTATGCGTGAACTGACTTAAACCTAAAATATATCTAAAATGAGCGTACGCGTGAAATGTACAAAATGCTGATGATGCTCTGTACGGTTGTTGCACCGTACATGCTCCCGGGCGACAGAAGCGGTGGGTGCTGGATGATGAGATGGTCGATGAGCTAACCTAATAACAAGGTGATGGAACAATAATATACTAAAGCTATTACAGGTGATGCCCGACAATAGTATTATTATTGATCGCTCTTAAAACTACACCGTTCTAGTTTCGGAGATGTGCTTTTGTTCACTGACACTAACACTCGGGTCAATGCTGGTGCGCAGTTGCGCAAACGGAGAGGATGCCGGGGCGGCTGGCGCAGCTTGCACCGCCAGCGCCGGCGCCGCTGACCGCGGCTCGACCGGGGATAGTGCGGTCGGCGCGGCTGGCGCAGCTTGCACCGCCAGCGCCGGCCCCGCTGACCGCTGCCGATAGGCGCACCACAGGCCCACTGCTGCTGCTAAAGCTACTGCTGCTAAACAGTATATGGCGGCGTAGTGGTGAATGTCGTGTGACGACAACTCCGTCTCCATTTGCTCCGAAACTGCTTTCATCTGCTTGATGCGCTCCCCGAGAGCAAGCAGGGAGTGGTTGTAGCTCCCGCTTTCTTCGTGCGTAATCGGGGGCAACGATATGTTGATTAAGTGATTTAAGGGTGCGATTTCTGGTGCATAGACTACCGGCTCGTTATTAATTATATTAGAAAGCTGTTTGTGTGAATTAATAGTAAAAGTCGCGCTCTTAATCGTGCATTCGTCCCACAAAGTGATGACGTTGGCGCCAGTCATCTGTTCGCTGGAAACTTGATCCTTGCATATGAAACGTAGTGTACAATGACCGCAACAATTTATTAAGAATGTATTTGTTTTAATAGGTGTCCATGCCGACTGGCACTCGCTAAGTGTCGTCTTACACACGTGGCTTTGTTTATCTTTGATACACAGGTTGTTGTCCGACTGTCGTTGGTAGACGGGCATTTGTAATGCACAAAGGTACGCATTACTTGATGTGTATAGAAAACATTTATCAAAGTCGCTGTCAGATATTGGTATAAAAGTATCTTTTCTGAAATTCATAGCGACGTGCTTGGCTATAGGTATTACGCTGACCATAGAATTGCCCATCAATTGTGGCAGGGGAAACATCGTGTAAACTTCATAGCTTTCCTTATTGATGAGGGGAATTTCAATTTCAAAAATAAAATATTGCTGTGTCATTCTTACTTTAACTGTCATTATTTTATAAATCGACGATAGCTCGGCTTGTAAGTTGGTGACTGGTAACGCTAAGTCCTTGGGCAGCTGCCCACTAAGTGTGTTGAGCTCGCTAAGAAGCTGGGAAGGGCTGAGAAGATGGACGTTAAATCGTTTCATATTTGTAATGGTATCGAGTAATGCATCTTGAATTCCTTTTAAACTTGAGAGTATATTATTAGCGATGATGCTTGTTAAAATAAAATCGTTGGCTGCTTGTGTTTCGCTTATTTCCGTCCGTAAAATAGATGTTGTTATGTCTAAATTGTTTAAATGCTGATTAAACATTTTCTGCTGATTCTCCCTTCTTCCTTCTATTATCTGCAGTAAACTATTTTCTGCTTCTATAACTGACGTTTGATTTTTCCAAAGCCCTAATAAATGTTTTTGATTGTTTGTAACTAAAGTAATATCTCGCTCATACTGTTGTGCAAATCGCTCGTCTAAGACGCCAAACAATGAATTCGCTACATAGCCGATCCCATTGACGTGTCCTCGTCGCGTGCGCCGCGGCGCGTCAAAATGTTGATTCAGCAACATACGGTCATAGAACTTTAGCTCGTCGCAGCCGTGATGTAATTGAAGTAATACGATATTACAGTGGCTATATAATTGTTTGTTAGAGGCGCACATATTTTCTAAATGATCGATGTAATTATCGAGCGTTTTAGAACCTTTCCAATACGGTTTCATATTGTAGTAGGCGATTAATTTCCATCTGTTCTCTATAAAATGCATGGTGCCCAGTTTATTAAAGAATATGCGTTTATCGTCACTTATTCTTGTAACATTAAAGGGATTGCTTAGAGTCGTGTTAACCGCTGACGTAAACATTAAAATAAGCAAAGTAAATAAAGATAAAAATTGTATGTTGAATATTTTGTTCGGAACATGCTTATGTCTGTTCCGAGGCGACGCCCTGGGTTGGTATTGCAGATCTTGCTGATGTTCGCTATTTACTGGTAAAACAGAGAGTTTAACTATAGGTCGTTTTATTATGCCGCTTTTTGTTTTCAAGCTTACGACCCTGATGAATCCGTCAGCTCCAGGATGTAATTCAATTACACGCCCGAGTGCCCATTTTCCTGGTGGTAGGCAAGCGTCGTGAATGATGGCAATGTCATTTACTTGGATGTTAGGTTTAGCTGCTTTCCATAATCCTCCCGCACTCGGCCAAGAAGGAGCGTTGAAATGCCACTCAATTTGCATTTCGCTAAGGTCTCTATAGAATTGCTTAGTTAAGATAGATTTCAGGTCGACCAATTCTCTATCTTAGATCTTGCTAGCTCCTACGAAGTTCGTTCCATTGTCGCTGTAAATGTGACGAGGACTACCTCTTCGTGCTGATAAACGACGTAAAGCTGCTAGGAATGTAGATGATGATAAGTCGGACACCAATTCTAAATGGACAGCTTTTGTGACCATACATACGAATACAGCCACATATCCTTTGGTAGTTTTGATGCCGCGACCTTTGCTAGATTTTACGTGTACAAATCCCGTAAAGTCCACCCCAGTATGATAAAACGGTCTAGTAGGGTTTATTCTAGCTCCGGGCAAATCTCCCATCATTTGTGCTTGCTTGATTGGCTTAAGTCTCCTACATTTTATACATTGATGTAAACGCTTTTTGACTGCTCTATTACCACGGATAATCCAGTATTGCTGACGTAACCAAGATAGTGTCAGTCTAGCTCCTCCGTGATACGTTGCTTTGTGCGCTAGGTCTATTAATAAATTTGTTAAATGGCTGCTGTGTGGCATAATAAAAGGATGTCTCATATCATAAGTCAAATTGCTATTCTTGAGTCTACCTCCGACTCTTAATAGACCCTGGTCATCTAAGAACGGGTTGAGACATAATAGTTTGCTCTTACAATCCAAACGTCCGACGCCTTTTAAGTCATGTATTTCCTGAGAAAATTCAAAATGCTGCATATCTTTTATTAATTTTAATTCGGTGCTGCGTAATTCTGAAACCGATAAATACGATGTTTTTTGCTTTGCCGAAAAGGCTCTCATTATCCATGCTAAAATCCGTGTGGCGTGAGTAAAGCTGCTATATTTTTTCAGGAAATTGCTGACGAAGGTTGATGTATGTTGCTCGGTTTTGATAGCGATATTTGCTAGTACATTCTTAGTTTTCTAAATTTGTGTCATAATTTTGACATAATTGCAGCTTCAGAGAACTTACTGCTGCTGTTTTACGTAACCAGGTGGGACCGTTCCACCATAGGTTATGTTTTAGTAGTTTCTCGATGCTAATGCCCCTACTAGCACAATCAGCTGGATTTTCGTTGAATTTGACGTAGCTCCACGTGTTTGCTGGTAAAATCGGAGTAATTTTCTTAACTCGATTTGCTACGAATGGCTTCCATCGGCATGGATCTCCGTGCAGCCAGCCGAGTACAGCTGTCGAATCACGCCACGCATAAATCTTCAAATCATGACTGCTAAGGCTTTGCTTAATTTTTGTCATTAATTTCGAAAGTAGGAATGCTCCGCATAACTCCAATCGTGGCAAAGAAACGTCGCTTTTCGTTGAGCTAGAAGTTTTGCTGACGGGTACAAGTTTAGTTTTCGCTGCTAGTAATGTAATATGGATTTGATTTTCACATATGATGCGTGAATAAATTACGCAGGCGTAAGCTTTTAAAGATGCGTCGCAAAATCCGTGAAGTTCTATGCTGCTGTCCCTTCCAGATCCAATCCACCGTGGGATTACTACGTCCTTAATATTCTCTATATCCAAACGCAATTTACACCAATCCGAGTACAGACTGTCCGGTATGACGTCATCCCCTCCTAAATTTAGTAGCCATACGCTTTGGAATAGCAATTTAAGTTGGACTACCGCTGGTGCTAGCCATCCCAACGGATCAAAGACTTTGGATATTTCTCCTAAGAGGACGTGTTTTGTTGGCCTGTAATCTAATTCTGTACTTAACTTATACATGTAGCGAAAGTTGTCTTGTGAAGCCTTCCAGCTTAGACCGAGAGCTTTAGTAGACTCTTGATGTTTGAAATCGTATGTGTTCGGTATGCTTTGGGCTACATCCACATTTTCTAACAATGATGGCTCGTTCGCTGACCATTTTCTAAGACTGAATCCTCCTTCTTTTAGAAGTTCGATTAAATCATGCTGAAGCTGCTTCGCTGATGTGACGTCATACTCTCCACTAAGGACATCATCCATATATAATTCTTCCTCTAGGACCCTGGCTGCTAAAGGATAACGATGACCTTCGTCCTTTGCTAATTGTTTTAAGGTCATCATCGCTAGAAAAGGAGCTGCTTTTGTCCCATATGTTACAGTCGACAGAGTATATTCCTGAAGTGTATGGTTAGGATCTTCCCTCAATACTATTTGCTGGTACCGACAATTTTGCTTATTCAGCAGGATTTGTCTATACATTTTTTCTACATCCGCTGTATACGCATAAGGATATTGTCGCCACCGTATGATTAACAGTAGAATGTCCTGCTGTAAATTCGGACCTCGGTACATGACGTCATTCAGGCTATATCCAGAAGATGTTTTACTAGACGCGTTAAAGACGACTCGTAATGACGTAGTTGATGAGTCAGTCCGATGAACTCCGTGGTGCGGCATAAAGTAAACAAGTTTCATGTTACGTTCTATTGTTAAGTGCATGTGTCCTAAGGATATGTATTCATTGATAAATGTTTTATATTTTTCGATTAAGTTATTATCTTTTTGCAGCTTTCTTTCTAGTTGATAAAACTGAGCGCATGCTTTTTGTTTTGAGAACCCTAATTTTTCATCAGCGTCGTGATGTAAGGGAAGATGAACAACGTATCTTCCATCCACCTGCCTTGCTGTTGTATTTTTGTATTGCTGAATACATAATAAATCCTCTTGCGACATATTATCTGTTTCTTCTCCAACATCTTCGATCGACCAAAATTTTTGGATGCTGCCGATGTCGACCATGACTACATTACAATGGAAAGATCGTATATTTCCGCATAGAATCCATCCAAAGTGAGTTTGCTGGGCCACTGGAAGGGATTCGTTTTGCTTTATGATGCCGTCCATGATTATAGCTGAGTAGACATCGGCGCCTAATAATAGGTCAACTTGACGGCGTCGATAAAACTCAGGATCGGCTGAATGTTATCAATGAAAGACCACGAAGGTTTGATGAAAGACTTATTTGGCAGGTTGTTGACCGCGTGGTTCATTATGAATACCCCAGTATTTAAAGTATAATCGCTGTAATTTGAACCTATGGTAATATTCATAACACCTTTGCAAGAGTTCTCTTTTGCTCCTAATCCTAAAATGATTCCTTTACATTGCTGTCGTGGTAATCCTAATCTTTGGGCGGCGTTTTCGGTAATTACAGATGTTTGCGAGCCTTGGTCGATAAGCACACGCATAATTAACGAATTGCCCTCTGCGGCTTGGACTACTACTAAAGCCGTTGCTAATAAAGTTTCTTGTGTATCTTCTAAGGACACGTTTGAGTTGCTTCTATGCTGTTTTGATGGTCTGCTTGCTGATGAAATATTTTGTAATTTTTGCACTGAAAATGCGTCATGGATTAAAGTGTGATGATTTAAATTGCATATTTTGCATCTTTTATTTGAAAAACAATTATTGCCATTATGATCGTTAGATGTCGGGGGCAGTCGGAGGCGGCGTGCTCCTCGCCGCATCTGACGCACGCCAGCTTGCGGTGGCAGTTCCGGCTGGAGTGCCTGAACTGCTGGCAGCGGTGGCACTGGGCAGGACCACTCTTCCCACGCCAGGCTTCCACCTTGATATTCGGCATATTGAGTATTTCGGTTACCTGGTAGATGCCTGGTACCAGGTTCGGGGTGCGTTTCAGTAACACGAAGTAGGCGCACCCGGGGCGGTCCTTCCGGGCGAGGATTCGAGACACGTGTTCTACCTCGAATCCTTTGGCGGCGAGATGTGCAGCTATCCTGTCAGTAGGCGTATTGACCGGTAGGCCGTGAAGGTAGGCATACCTTTAAGCCGCGGTCCTGGGGCAGCGCGTAGGAGTACCAGCTGACCTGATTGGACTCGCTCAGGTCAGCTAGGTACCGCTGCACGTACCGGTACTCCTTTTCGACCGCTGGGGAGAATTTTACCCCCTGGCCGTACGTCTTCGCGTTCGGGGCGTGCCCCAGGAGGTCCCTGAGGCGGCTGAAGTGGTCAATCCAGTCGTCTAATTTCTCCACAATGATTGGAATGTATGTATGTAATGAATGCACCGGGGGGTGCTTTTGGCGGCGGTGGAGACGCGTTCGCTGCGGGGGTGACGGAGGTTACCAGATTCACGTCAATCGGCGAAGGGGCCCTCGAGGTAGAGGCCACTGGGGGTCCGGGCGGCGCGGGGGCGGTGGTCGCTGCGGCGTAGGTAGCCGGGCGATCGGCACGCTTGGCAGGCGGTGAGACGTCGAAAGACGCCTCCTGACGCTGCCGTTTGGTGACCTGCACGGGAGCGGCAGGGGGCGGGGGCATGATGCTCGACGAGGGGGCCGGTACCGGGGCCTTCGGAGCAGGAACACTTACCCCTCTGCGATCTTCTTCCGGCGCGGAGGCCGGCGAGGCAGAGAGGGCGAGCTGTGGGCTCACTGCAGATGGTGCAGGCGATGGGCGCGGGGCGCTCACCTCCGCAGTGCGGCGCAAGGGGGCGCGGCGGAGAGGCCGAACCCTTATCGGCTGAGCGGGGCGGCGGCCCAGACTCGCGGCGGGTCGCCGTCGGAGGGCATTGGGGCGGGGGGGTGTCAGTACACCCCCGCGAGAATGCCGAGGGCGACCCGGGGCGAGCGGTATCCGTGCCGCTCAAGCTGGGCTCGGTGGCGGAATGGTATGCGCGCTCGGACGTGCGCGAGCTAGACCTAGATGAGGCTGCGCTGCGCGACGCGCCGGAGCCGGCGCGGGAGTGGCTGGGGCGGTCGCGGCTATGAGGCCGCGAACCACGGTCGGCCATGGTTTGGGTACGGTATGTACAGATGTACTATACGTACGTGGACATAACATACACTAATGTCACATAGTTATACACGCACAAAATACAATGTACATGTACAAGGAACAGTAGTAGAAAAAGTACTCACACAATAACACGGTACTGTTACGGGGTGGTTCAGGATTTAGTTTAAAAAAAAAAAACTATTTTAATTGACACACGAAAATATATTATAAAAAGAACTTAGAGAAAGACCTGCACCCGACGGAAGTCCAATTCAATCTGACTAAAAAACTATGTTTTTATTAAACGGATATAATATAGGTTTCCTATTGCATTAGCTATAATGCAATGGGAAACTCAGCAATTTTACTATACATATGAACTCATGCGACTTGCGGTATAAGAACCCCCACGTTAAGATCGATCATCACATCTCAAAGTGATGAGAGATTACGCTAAGATTAACGCGAGAGATTAGACTTTCGTTTGGAGTATACAAGGAAACAGCTAAATTACAAAAATATTTTATTTACTTAAATATATTCAAAATACTTAATTACCACAAATATTATTAGGATTTCTTAAGATATAGTTATTACATTATTGTATAAAATAAGTACCAATTATTATTATTGAGAATTAATGTATAATATTATTATATCTGCATTAATATTTAAATCATTTAACATTTACATTAAAATTCATGATCTTTTATTATATTGGTTAACACAACATTTCTTTTTAAAGGAATTGGCGTGTTAATAGACGTTTCTTCCAGCACAGAATCATTTTTAATACTATTATCCTTAAAGACAACAAGAGATGCTGGATGATCAGTGCGAGACTTGGAATTATGGCACTGATTAAAAATTTGAATACAGCAAGGCGATTTCTTACAAGTTATATTTTTTCGACATTTATACGTCAGATATATTATAAATATAATGCTGCTTAATAAGCTTAAGGAAATGTAGTGAATACCGTATGTCTCTAAGTGAGATGGGTTTTCTAATTTATTTAACTCATCTTCCATTGAGCGAAGATGGATGCTGGCATGTAGTAATGAGTTAAGATTGCCAATATTTTTTAAACTAGAGTGTGGAAGTTTTGCAAATGTTTTATTAATTTTTGAATGCTCACAACAATCGTCTAGTAATATTATGTTGAATTTTGACACTACGTTTGTTACGTTACCGAGTGGCGTTTCGCCAACTGCGGTGAACTGTAATGTTTTATAAAATGCTTTACAATATTTAGGTAAGGTCAGGATGCCAGTTCCGAATAATATAACATCTGAATTTACATCGGACTTTTCACAAGTAATATGGCATTTCCCTGGATCTGACTGAACAAAAATCCATCGATTAAAACTAAGTTTGTGGAATATATCTATAGAACCGTGAATTATTTTAGCTACACAGGAATCAGGGAGTTTAGTAACCACTTCACTTAATAAAGTTGTTTCACACGTAGGGTTGGCAACGACTGAAAATAAGTCGGTGAGCACACACACATAACACTTTTCACTGATTAGTTTACAATTGTCGATGTCCCTTAATATCGAGTAGAACATGCGATCACCTGTTACTGCTACATATGAGCTAGTTGGCTCGATTAGAATGTAGGTGTCTGGTTTCAATATATCATATGGAACTGGTAACGGTATTATATTATAAAGATTATAGGTTTGAGGTAGGACTAAAGGGATGTTGAGGACGAATATTATTTTATTTTGATGATAATAACAAATTAATTTGGAAATATCTGTTAGTTCTTGTATATTTTGTAGCGTTAATGGGACAGGCATGTCATAATGGCTAGGAAGTTTATTTCTATGTTTATCTAATTCATTATATAATTGGTAAGGACTCAGTACAGTCGGGTGTAAAACGGTAAGTTTTGCAAATAAAATAGCATTGTTTATGTCATCGATATAGAAAGATGACGTTAGGATTATAGCTTCTAAAGAATAAGATAAGGAGTTAATTTGAGATTTTAATGTAAGCTTATCGTTTGTGCTAGAAACCGAGTCTAATATTTTGTGTATTATTTCCATATTTTCTAAAAGATGTTTTTCATTTAAGTTAACTTTCGACATAGAATTATTAAATAATGAAATGGTAGATTGTATAACATGGATATTATCTTTCATAAGATGAGCGAGATGTTTTTCATCCGTCTGTACACTATTTATGGCTTCTGAATATTTGACAGCGTCTTCGGCGTCCAATGTACCGAAGACAGTTTTTAAGATAGATAAAACGCTCTTTAGTTTTATCATTATGGAGCAAATATGATACAGAAGAAAACTTGTTAACATTAATGAGATGCTGATTTTTCAGCGCCGAAAGTGAATTAATGCAGTCCGACTGTATCTTGGATGATGTAAGAGAGTTACAAAATACATTTAGCTTTTCTAATAAAAACTCTATTTTATCTAAGTTAGGTTGGATATGACTTATATCTAAATATGCTAAGACTTTCCAGTCGTTATTAGTAAACTTAAGATCTAAGAGCTTATCAAAATAAAGGCCCGGACTACTAATGATGGGCGATACGAAATCTGATCTAGCTAGCGGCGACAGCACGCATCTGAAATAGAATAAAAGAACTTATGTTACAATTACGTTATACTTACTATTGTTACTACTAACTTACTGACCTAGGACACTATGCTGTGTCGTCACTTGCCGGCTTTATTTCATCGAAATGATGACGAACGTGCTTACGATTAATTAATAGCGTTGCCGTATGATTACCATTTAGTTTTATTATTTTATATGGACCTTTCCACACTGGGGATAAGGCCTTATTTTGCTTGTGGTGGCAACGGACATACACCGTATCGCCAGCGTTGTATATAATAGGCTTTGTTCGAACATCATAATAATTTTTAGATTTTTCTTTCGACGTCTGAATATTTTGTAGAGCCTTTTGACGGCTATAATAAAGTCGATGATTTAGTGCTCGAATATAATCTGTATATGTGTTGTTATCAAGGACGTCTATGCTAGATGGTAAATAGGGTTTAAAGCCAAATAATAGTTCTAATGGGGAGTAACCTGTCGTACTATGCACATTTGAATTGTAAGCTATCATAGCGCTTGGGTTGTAAAGGTCCCAAGTGTTTTGATTTTCGCCTATATAGGACCTCAAATATTCTTTGAGGGTAGAGTGGCTCCTTTCTAGCGCGCCACAAATTTGGGGATGATATGGTGAAGCAAAAATGTGTTTGATACTGAATAACCTTGCTAGTTGCTTAAAAAGGTCAGAACAAAAGTTTGTGCCTTGGCCGGAGATGATCATTTTGGGTATTCCCATGTGTGAAATATAATTAACGAGTGTTCTAGCTGTGTCTTCAGCTGAACATGACTGCATAGGATAAGCTTGTGAAAATTTGAGGTCATCTTGTACGGTAAGTAAAAATTTATATTTATATTCATATGTTTCAGGAAGTGGACCGACCTGATCTAAATAGATTTTTTCGTTGGGTCGCGATGCTGTGGAGGTTATTATCATCGGAGCCCGATTGGTTTGTCGTAACGGCTTATTAATTTGACACGAACGACAATTTTTTACATAATCTTCTATGTCTCGCCTCATGTTTTTCCACCAAAATTGGGATTTGATTCTTTCTAGCATACGTGAGATACCTGGATGCCCAGTCAGAGGTGAGTCATGATTGTTTTTTAAGATTTGTTTGATTTCGCTCGGTTTTGGATATTTTATACAATTATGATAAATATGATTTTTTTATATTAGTGGTATGAAAAAGAAACGCAATAATATTATGTACTTTTGTAAACGAAAGCTTAGAGAACGGGTCTGTAAAATCTGATAGTGCTAATTCCTTCTCTTCAGAATACCAGTATTTTATCATGTCTCGATATTCACGGAGGACATTAAATATATCCTTGTAAGCCAATTCGTCAAAATGATTTAATTTAATAAACAAATGTGTGAATACATGGTTATCATTGGAAGTTGAATAATAGGTATGGAGTTCGCGTTCAATATTTCAAATGTTAGGGTCGCTAGTAGATGCGTTTATGATATCACTACAATATGGAATACATTCGTCTAAATCAATTGACGTTGGATACGCGATTAATTTTATTTTAGTTTTTAATAAACTTTCGTTATGTTCTTGAATAACGGTGTCGAAGGTAACATCGGGTTGTTTTGAGATTTGCAGAAATTGATTGTAAGTTTCAGATATTGACGGAAGATTATGAGAATCGATGTCACTTCCGGGTGACAGTGTAGGGTTACATATCATTGAATTATCAGTTTTATGTCCTCCTGAGATAGTCTGTGTTGAAATTCAACTGTGCTTTGTAATTGCTTATCTTTTAAATACTTTTTTATCTGAAATGTATAAACAATAGCACCTACATACATATCTTATATATTATAAATACTTCAACTACATTTATTTAATGCTTTATGCCTCAATCTTGATTGATCTCATTGAAGAGTTATATGTAGGTATTGGTATTAAGTAATTCATAAACCTTTGTTTACTTACATTTTCATTAGCAACATTCTGCCTGGTGGTTCTCTTAAGATTTAAATATGCCGAATGTAGCTGTTTTAGCGTGCGAGTGGTTGAATTAGTTTATCAACTATTATTATAACCAAAAAGCGTTACTATTGAATTCTAAAGCAATAGACTCCCAAGCTTCATGTTTTTGTACCACGCTCCCCGAGTTGGTACATTTGTTTTCTATTATGTGTTTATATCTAAAAAAATACAACAACAGATGCTTCATATTTCAAACAAATGAAGGTAAGTAATGTACTTAATACTAAAATCACATAATACTTTTCAGTAGGCACTTAGTTGGAAATGATTTCCATAAGCTGACATTTTTCTCTTTCGGTAAAATTTTTGCCTCGGGAACTCATTCTGAAATACTTCTATTGTAATAATAGGTATTTACCTATGAAATTGCCGTTCTGTAGTACTAGCCATTTCAAATCAAAATAATTTTTGTTTGGCTAAGAATTCTAATTTCAATTTAATTTTATTTTAAAAACATGGAATTCTTTTTCCAAAAGTAGTCATTTGTTTATTGATAAGTGTTACATTTTCATCGCATTTCAATCTTTTTCGTCATCATGGATACGTTAAAAATTCGAATAATTATGGAATATGAGTACCGTCGCGTCGTGGCAGCAACGCGGCACAAGCGGCACGTAACATTAACGACGTTTACGGAGCTAACACTACAAACCAACGCACCACCTGTTATTGGTTTGCTCGCTTCCGTTCTGGAAATTTCGATCTGAAAAATGAACCTCGCGGTCGTCCGAAGACTTTGGTCGACAATGGCGATTGTGGAAGCTGATAATACACAATCTACGGCTGAATTCGCAGCAGCTTTCGACGTTAGCGTCAAAACAATATTGGTCCATTTGCGTCAAATTAGCAAGGTAAAAAAGTTGACAAATGGGTGCCCCACGAACTTAATGATCGCCAGCGCGAAGTACGCGTCGAGACGTGCCTTGCACTGCTCAACAGACACACAAATGAAGGAATTTTGAACCGCATTGTTACCTGCGATGAAAAATGGATTCTGTTTGATAACCGCAAGCGATAGATTAAACATATGTGAAATAGATTTGACATATGTTTAATCTATGATTGCGCCTTAAATAGCTTTCCAGAAACCGAAAACAGAGTTTGACAATATGTGGTTTGGCATTAGTTTTCTTAACTAACATGATGATCAAATCAAACGACTGAACAAGCTTTATGCAACTCAATTTACACTTGACAAGAGATTTGACCGTTGATTAGTTAATTTTGGCGTTGATTAGCCGTCCAGAAACCGGGTTTCTGAAAGGCTAATCAACGCCAAAATATAATAACTTAATCTCAGATCATTTCTTTTCATTTACTATCTCTTTGTAAAAATAAGTCTACAGAAATATAAAAAGCATATTTGTATTCAGTTTTCCTGATCCCAACTCTAATCTGCGACGCGAAAAACGAAATGATACACAATATGTTTTTTCTACTACCAAAAAATGAAAGTTTGTAAGGATGGATGAATGGATATTTGTTATACTTTCACGCAAAAACTACTGAACAGACTTTGATGCAATTCGGTATAGTAGTTTAAACTCTGGAATAACATATAATATGCATCTTTTTATCCCGAAAAAGTACAGTGTTCACATGGGATACTGTATTTACGTGGGCGGAGTCGCGGGCAACGGCTAGTCTGAAATAAATATGTGGGAATAAAATGATTTGGTTCTGCCTGTTAGGTTTCCTTAACGAACTATTTCTTTAATTTATCAGCTATGGGCAAGTAACAGTTATTAATGCATTAGCTATAATAATTATTTTAACGACTAGATGTTGCCGGCGACATCGTGCGCGCAAAAGTTAATAAAAAACCGCACATTTTTCCGCGTTAAAAAGTAGCCTATGTCCTTCTCAGTGGTCTACTCTATTTCTGTGCCAAATTTTATATAAATTGGTCTAGTAGTTTCTGAGCCTATTCAATTCAAACAAACAAACTTTTCCTCTTTATAATACGAGTATTATTAGTATAGATTTTATGAACATGTTATGTAAAATTATACATCCACTTTTTTTTCTTCATTTTTCAAGATCATTTTCCGCGATTCGAGTTTGAGAAGTCGTTAAGGGCAGGTCTCTTAACTTCGAAGCTATCCAAAAACCCAGCCTTCATATCCGATAAAACTTTCAATGGAAAATGGTATACGTTCTCAAAATTCCTAATGAAACTGATCGTAAAGCCATTTTTAAATAATATTTTTACGAAGGTATTTGCAAAATGTTGTAATGCAAGCGAATTATTTTAACAGCTGTGCTAACATACTTTATCAATGCCACAATTTGGCTACAGTAGAGGGGAATTAAATTATTCGGTGATGTTTGTACGAATTACACCCTCTAAAATAGGTAAGTAATAAACAAAACATAACATATTATGACGGAAAACGTAACAATTAAATCAAATATAATTTAAAAAAAGTTTGTCAGAAGTGGGATTCGAACCCACGCCCTCAGAGAGGACCAGAACAGCTCGACCTACTGGGTAGGCAAGGGGACCTTGAGTCTGGCGCCTTAGACCGCTCGGCCATCCTGACTGACAATGCGTGATTTGAAATTAACGATTAGTTTGTATTTCTTATTAGTAATTAGATGATTTGATATCCATTATAAAACTATTAAAATATAATTTATCATTAAATAATATTAATTTTAGACTGCCATAATCATAACACGATAAAGGGCCTTTAAATAAATATTTAAAATATATAAACATAATTTGGTAACAAATGACAAAAAACAATTATCAAATGTAACAATTTTAAATTTTTCACAAATCAAGATAAGACTTGTAAGTTGCGAATCATAATAATAATAATTGGAATTTAAAATGCATTTCACTGTGGTCTAGTATCCCACGGGAACACTTAAATGTGTTAATGCAGAGTTTAAACTACTACCATACTAAATTTCGTCAAAATCCGTTCAGTATCTTTTGCCACTTACTTCCATAAATTTTAGATCCGTTTCTTATATTCATTTACGTAAATGATTTACATTATCTAGTAAAAGATAAGCACGAGATAGTACTTTTTGCCGATGATACTTAAAGTTTATCTTTAATGTGAAGCGATAACAGTCAAATTACAATGAAGTCAACAGTGCTCTCTCAAAAATAGTACTTTGGTTTAATGTTAATAATTTATAAATTTATTGATACGTGAAGCAAAAACTTTCAGTACAGTTTTACGAGAATTGTGCGTACGTAGAAGTATGAACTTTGGCACAGTGAACGTTTATATGGAGGTAGGTGTGTAGAGAGGCTAGAATCACATAAAATTATTAAAAATAACAACACATCTACCTCAGGTAATTATTAACACACACTACCGAGCGTTTGATAGATGCAGTTTTGTTATACATTGACGTTTGTCAATCTGTCAAAATTTAAAAAAATCTGTTTAGTGCAAAAATGCTTAAAATTTTGCCTGCCAAATGTTAGGAAAGTCGGACCAATTTAGTAATAAATGATGAGAAAATGAAATTGGGAATTCAACTGATTTACAGTTATATAACACTAAAAAGTAAATTACAGTTGGGTCCTCATATTGCTAATCTGGCGGATAGACTCAGTTCTGTAGCATACGCGTTTAGAAAAATTAGAGAAATCTCGGATGAAGACACGACACTTTTGACATTGGAAATGTCTTTTCGTTCGCTCCAGTATAGGCCCCGATTTCACGAAAAAGTGCGATCCCCTTATATCTCGGAGAGTTATAAATATATGATATTCAAAAAATGCTCAAAAGACGCGTATTCACGAGAGCTACAAGGTGAAAAAATAATTATTTGAGAAAGTAAAAAACGAATAAGTTATGGCCCAAAATAGCGAAAAAAAAATTATGTTTTTCCTAATTTTTGATCTGAACTATTTAGTCAGCTACAATTTGAGCCTTAACAAAGACGATCGGGTTAAGGGTTTGCCCTGTAGCCTAACCTTTTTGACAAATAAAAAGAAATATCTTATACTTTAAACGAGACAATCTTGTATATATTTAATCGAAATCTTGGCAACGGCTACAATGATTACTATTCAGTAATATGTGTAATATATTACTATGAAATTTAGTACCTATACAGTGAGTTTTGGAGGAGAAAAGTCGGTCTAGCTAGGTCTTATTCCTTAGAAATTGCGCATTTTTAAACAATATGTGTTTTTTTCTTTCGTCGTGCAACAATATATCAATAATTTCGATTCTTTTACATCAGTCTGATTGGCAGCTTGGTTTGCGTACCTATGTATATAATATTTGCATTGCTTGGAAATTTGGAATGTGTGGGTTCGAATCCCGGTTAGTTATCTAATCATATTTTTGTGAATCTTTTTTTTAATTTTATTTTAAATTTTTTAATTTTAATTATTTTATCGTTCTACTAGCGAGCTAAGCTCGGTCTCCCTGGTACTGTATACTTATGCGCCACGGCCACTTAAGATAATCTTCTATTAAATAAACTAACATGTCCTGACTGACTGATTCATCAACGCCGAGGCAGAACTACTGAAGCTACTTTTATGACGTATAGGTCCACTAAGTAGGGGTTTTCCCGAAACTTACCCCCTAAAGGGGTAAAAAGGGGATTTGTTTGTGGTCAGATCTGTTTGAAATTTCGTGATATTGCTCTTTGACATGATTTCCTAATACATTAATTCAATATTTCCTAAAATCAGATCTATTATTTGGTAAAAATTTTAAGGTAAATTATTGGTAATATTAATATTATTAATACTTTTTACTAATATTAATATTAATACTAATTACTTAATATTATTGGTAAAATATTAAGTGAGCATTTCGGTTTAAAAATGTGAATGTAGTCCTAAAAGAAAATAAGTAAACACGTATTTCACGATTTTTCAATATTCAACCCCAGGGGTATGAATGTATTTTTTTTCAGAGTCAGACTCATGCTTGACCATTTTACTATATTTGTTGTATTTTTTTGGAATATTCTCTTCAAACTCTTTATTTTGATACCCGTAGTATCCAGGGGCACACGAGCGGATGAGGTAAAGTCGTGTTTAAAGTCATCATACATACAAAAGATCGCATTAAAAATAACATAAGAGTCCATTTGAGAGGTGAACAGTCTACAGAACAGTTTTATGAATTGTTGCTTAAAATAGGAATCGGCGATTACTATACAATTGATGGTACAATTACAATACCGCAAAGTTTGGCAACAGTGATGACATCGCTTACAGAACTCACGAAGTTTACCCTGATGTCACCAATCTCATGACAAAGCTCATAGAAAGCGTGCAATTTTGACTCCAAGAAATAAAAACGTAGCCACAATAAATGAACTTTTACTCAAGCCATTTGAAGCAGATGAAGTACAATATTAGTCAGTGGATTCAGTAGTACAAACTGATGATGCAGTAAACTATCCCGTGGAGTTCCTTAATACTCTAAACCCAACTGGTCTTCCACCACATAATCCTCGTTTGAATATTGGAGCACCAGTTATGTTATTAAGAAATATTAAGCCTACGAAATTGTGTAATGGCACCAGACTCCAGATAAAAGTTCTCCATCGCAACATTGTCGAGGCTACTGTACTCACTAGATGTCCTCAAGGGGAAACTATTCATACCTAAAAGTCCATTGATCCCATCAGAGTATCCAATTTGTATTTAAAAGACTGCAGTTTCCCCTAAAACTATGCTTCGCCATGCCATGCCTACAAAGTTAATAATTGACATACCTACAACATTATAACCAATAAAAAGATTATCATTCTAATAAAAAAAACTAACAATGACATCACTAAAAAATATAGACATAAAATAAAATTATTTATAAGAGAAGACTAATGGAATACATGTTATATTTTTTTAGGTTAATATAAAAATGATAATAAATTAAAATTTCACACTATGAATTAAATACCTTAGAATGTTATCTATGTTTTTGTTTTAAATAATTATTATTTAAGTTGTAAAACAACAATAAGCAAGAACAGAATTTACAATTGTAACACCTTGAAATTGTACCTTATTTGAGCAAATAAACATTATCAATCTATCTTTTCAATAGGATCTTTCTGTTACATAATTTATATAACCGTACCTTACCTAACCAAGAGTACTTCTGTACGTACATTGTTATTTAGCGGCTTTGTTTGGTTGTAATATATTGGAAAAGAACATTTTTTCCATTCTTTTTGATAAAAGGTGGTCACGCCGAGTTTCTTACGCCAGTTCTTTTTGGTGGGTGAGGTCAGCGAACCAATTTTAACAGGGATTTTGCTTTGATATTCCATGAGAATATCTTTGTAGATATTTTTTATAATCCATCGATCCATCATCACGAACTTTCACATTTTTAATAGTAGTACGAAGTAAGATGACAGATTGTCTAGCTATATAGTTGAAATTTTAATTTCTCTAGAATTAAGTAATCTGTAAATCTAGTGAGCAGTCCGGAGACAAAAACATACAAATGACGTTCATACTGTACGAATCATACGGTGAGTGATGATTATTAAAAGTTATTTGCATCTGAACGCTCGGGTTGAGGGCTTTGAAGTCCTGAAGGTCCTCTGCGGTTCCTCACAGATCTCAGGCTATTAGATCACTTCAAAGACATATAGCGTTGGAATAATCAAAGATAATCCAAATTTAACCACCTGGAACTCGCGGAGAATTGAATCGTTTAAAAGCGACACTGAATCATTAATATATATTATTATGATTCAGTGTCGCTCGTTTCGCTTGCCTGTAATATACCATATAATAATATACCCTAAGTTTTTTCCTTCGGTGGCAATTTTTTTAAATCTTTTCTTACTTGATGTCTAATGTCAAATCTATTTGCTTGCCGAAAATTCAAAGCAATCCCTTATAGTTTCATTATAGATTCTTTATTGATGTTTTCAGTTTAGTTTTAACAACTTTGGAATAGTGAGTTGAGTCTGCAAAGAAATGCTTCTTTGTACGATGCCTTATTATGAACAGACCCTTAGTCCGTATGTAGTTCGTCTTAGCCACGTGCACTAAATTATCGTCTCGAATAATCTGGCCCCGTACATCCCGCACGCTCCGCTGACCTAATAGCCTTCGGGTTACCTTCACTTCATTAACTCACACTGATACACTTATCAATGGAAATTGTGAGCGGTTGATAATATTGAGAATAGGAAGTTCGTGCATGTCTCAGTTGGTTGCGATGACGCTATAAAAGATTAATGTTCAGATGACAGATCTAAATCAGTCTAAAAGTAAGTACTTAAGAATCAATAGCGCGCTATAATATTTCTGATTTAAGCATCAGTTATTTACATTATATAAATACAATAGCGCCCTGCACATGCAAAGTTCGGACCGCGGATCGAACTGCGGTTCGGCCTGCGGGTCGAGCTGTCGTGTTAATTACGACTAAAAATGCGTTACGGCTTGGACTACCGCCCTCGTACATATATTTACATAATACGTCCGCCCCGCGGTTCGTATTCTTTCGCAATACGTTCGGTTCGGAACACGGGCTTGGAACGGCGTGTTGGTCGAATGTCATCTTTTTTTTAATTACGTAATTTTGCATCCCGTATCTACTACGTAATAAAAACCACTAGGTACAATGGAACAATCTCCCGCTTGACCAGGCATAAGTTACAAATTGCCGACAAATCGTGCGCACGCACACAAACTCACGTGTAATTACGGGCTTCAACCACGGCTGCAGTCGATGTGGTCACTTACTTTGTGTTTATATACTTTTCGAGGTGTTCTAGTGCTAAGGAAAAAGTTTAGAAACTGGTCGTGCAGAAACTTGACCATGACCGTAACGTGCCGATATTGTACACAATATTTAATATTTATTTTATACTGCTTGTAACCTATGGCATTTTGCATGTGCAAAATTTACACGTAAAACAATATAATGCAAGCATAGAATGAAGAATCGATAGCTTGTTTAAGCAGATTGAACAAAGCATGCAAACACTTAAAACTTGCCATTGAATATTGATGGAAAATTGAAAATGAATGTTCATACAATGTTATAACACCGCGGCACCGCTTGAAATAACAGAGTGTATTCAAATTAGGGCAACGCACGCTGGCAGTAAAGCCGCCGCGCCGCCTCGAAATTCGCGATGTGCTATCTTCGAGCTCGGCAGATTCAGAGATTTCGAGATGTCAGCAGCGGCGACGCGCGCAGGCGGGAGCCATAGTCACCGCTTGTAAGGCTGGGACCATGAGGCCGGGGAAAAATCAGAGCCTTGAAAATAGAACTCTGCTATAACACAATAGAGATGGAAATCGAACACACGTGTGTCAAGTCAATTTTAAATCTGACAAACTCATCACGCATGTGTTCGATTTTCAACTTATAACGTATTTGTCCAGAGTTCTATTTCCAGAGATCATATTATAGTCCCAGCCTAAGAAATTGAATGCACTCCTGTCAAGCGGTGAGTATGGCGCCCGCCAGCGCGCGTCGCTGCTGCTTTTACTGCCCGCCGCCGCCGCGCCGCTTACCGCGAAATTCGAAGCAGCGGCCTCAAAGACAATGCCACGCAAGGATTACGGAAACTTTGAAAATTACTTATTGCTCCATGATAAACATAATATCGACAGCTGATGAAGTTCTTCAACTCTGTTTCAGAACATTCAAGGTTCATCTGATACTTTGAACGAGAAATTCTTGTAAATTTATATAGGTATAATCAGAATCTTTAAAATTATATAAAAAATATACTGCATAATATGATCCTAAAACCATTTTCTAACTATAAAATCTCACACGTGTATAAAATATAACGAAAATACAAATACCAAACAAACACCGCTACACCCTTAATTCCTCTTGTTTTCCCCAAAAAATCATACTTTTTATCACCCTTGCTCAAAGAAAATGTCAGTTGAAACCAAACAGATATGAAACGTCATGGAGTATACAAGATACAGACAAATAACTGTGGTACAGAAGACTGGCCCACCACAGTAAAGCTCGTCGAAACAAAGATTAATCTTGGAACTTCTGTAGTTTGTTGGTTTTATTTCAACAATATTTTAGAATGACAGGACTAGCTTGAAGCTTCACCACTAATGGAATGGTTTGAACGGAGACCATGGCCTGTCAGAAAATCGGCGTAAATTAACAACGCTTGCATTGTGCTTCGCCGAGTGACCTTAGGGGGTAATGATTTTGAGAGATCGGCAACACTTGTTTATGTCGATTCTGCTAATTGAATCTCACAATCATACAGTTTCGATGCAGTCTCATAAACGTCAAACCAACGTCGGTTTTGATTGGTACAAACTCCAAAAATCAAGACGATTCATATATCATAATAATTCCAAGTTAAATACGAGAATTGGGATTCTCCAGGTATTACGACTATCCACTAATCGGTAGTAATAACTCACCATTAGACGATAATATAAGTTCGGTAGCCGGTTAAGCTGTATATCACAGAATGGTCGACACGGGCAGGTACGCCTGAAGAGAAACCTAACAGCTACTCAAATTTGTATGAACATGTATTATAAGTTTTTTTTACATAGGAGATACTCAAACAAATGTTTCGACCGCCACTGTGGCGCTTTTGTATTCGGTCGTAAGTAATTACTGTGATATTATAATAGTAGGCAAGTTGAACGGATGTTTAACTAAAGATTACAAGCTCTGCAGCAGACGGGCGTGCAATAACGAGCGGCTAAGTTTACAGCTTGAATTATAGCGCTAAAACTCTTTGCACGACTTTTACGCGCTTAAAATTTGTTTATTTATGTTATAAGGACCTAGTGCCTAGTCCGAATTGAATTAGAGCTAGCTTATAGCCTATATTTATAAAGAACACAAAAATAAGACGAAGCTTTATCACGGACGATTATACATAATGGTATTAATAGGTACGCGGAAAAATCTCAAAGTGACCGTGCTTTTTCACGGCATTCGATGCGTCACAGTCCTCACTTAATGTATTGGAGACTTGGATCTGGCTATCCAGTGAATATCATTTTTGATGGAGATGATTAAATTATAGCTGCGGTACCTCGATTTATAATCATTCAATTTTATTTTAGAACAAATTTTAAAAACTTCTTCACATCAAAAGTGTACAAACTGAAAAATATTTTTTTATACACCATAAATAATCAAAGTATACAAATACCTACAATACAAATAAATACATCCTAGTAGTATTATAAATGTGAAAGTTTGTGAGGATGGACGGATGGATGGATGGATGTATGGACGGATGTTTGTTACTCTTTTACGGAAAAACTACTGAAAGAATTTTGATTAAATTTGATATGGTAGTAGTTTAAAGCTATGAATTAACACATATGATACTTTTTATCCCGAAAAAGTACAGTGTTCCTGTGGCATACTGTATTTACGCGAGTGGATCCGCGGGCAAAAGCTTGTATTTCATAAACCTTAAAGGTCATTCAATTGGAAGGACAAATATGTCAAAGTGCTTATAGTCTAGTCCAAAATATAGTCTAGCAGTAATTTAGATACTAAGATGGTGAAAACCAAGATGGCGTAACATTTTCTTGTATGAAGATTTGTTCTGTCAAATGTACGTCATAGCCTATCTTGAGTTTTGAAATCCTTGTGTAATACGATATGTTTTTTTTATTGGACTTAGCGCCATCTATTAAGGGAATTAATTCATAAGGGAAGCCGATATGTAATGTCGAGTTGTATACACGCCTCGCTACTGCTAAGGAATATTGTATAAAATCTATCCCATAAACTTTATTTGTTCCACTTCTTTTACTTGGTTACACTTTGCTCTCTATGACGTGGTGAAATTAGATTCAATTTAATAACACTTTCGGTATTTTATTTCAATAAAACTAAACCATCGTATTCCAATCGAATATTCGGTAATTTCAGCACACACAGTGTAATTATTGAAACATGTTCAATTGTTTATCGCAATATGTAATGCGTTTAGAATACAGGATTAGTGCGCCGCGCCTCCGTGTCGTGTCGGCGCGGACAACGCAAACGGTTATTCTGTTATATTATTTTGCATTCGACACATCACCGCGCCGTTCGGACTAATAAGCCTGTTTCATTAATCAACGTTAGTTTAGGTTATTGATGGGATCTAATGTGGATGATCACAAGCTGCTAGCATGGTGTGTCATTACAAAGGGCATTCCTTTGTAATGTCACACCATGCCAGCAGCTTGTGCCCATTTTGATGTACCTATTTAGCATCAGTATTTTGATTTGTAGATAATGTTAATCATTCACAATATATACCAGATATTCTTTAGTTTATAGCCTACAATGTTTCGTGGGTTAATGGTTTTATTTTTGTGACTGTAAAAAAATACAGAACATAACAATATAATAAAAAACAAAAGCTAACCGCATATTCACTTACCAACCAAGTAACATCGATTTCTAAATAATATCGCAAAAAAGTGAGAATCGTCATTGATCTTAATCGGTAATTCTGATTGAAAAACGATAAAATAAACATAAAAATGATTTTTAAATAGCTATTCAACGATACCCCGTTTGAAATACTTCGTCAATTTAATTTTTTTCTTTTTCACATTATGGCAATCAAAATCGGCCGTTTTGATTTTTCCAAATTTTTATGCTTTCTATGACATTTGCGCTGTCATAACTAATCAAACGATGTCTCATTTGTCAAAATCGGCATGCGCACAGAGTAAAAATACTTACGTACCTTTCATAGAACAATCTAAATTTTGTCAGGGTTGTCACAGAAGATAGACGTAAATTAAGCTAAGCCTAGCGTCAATACACGGTTATTGAGTAAGTCTTTATTCGTACATACCACAAACCGGCATCGAACCTGCACGCGTGAGCGTGTGACTCAGAGGGTATATTCACTAGATCATGGACGCTCTTATAATAAAGCAAGACATCTCCTAGAAAATGAAATATTTGATAGGTAAAATAAGACTGAAGAAATAATTATTTTTTTTCTTACACACAGTACAAGACAACCACTTTTTTGTTTGATATTGTTTGTATTTAATATTTATTATTAAGTTTAAACATTCATTGGACACAAATATAATATTTAAAAAAATGTTATTTTTCGTCGTGACAACCAACAACACGACATAAAAACTCTAACACGAAATTTGAAAATTTAGACTTTCTTTCGACGGCGCACAATCTTGACCGATTTTTCACACTATTGCCGTGTACGCGATAGGAGAATTGTGCACACGTCGTATGCTTGTAGTAGTGCAATCTAACCGAAAGTTAAGTATGTAGCTGTTTATCTGGACCTTTTTTTTTACGAGGGGCTATGCATACCACACGACCCCGGGGGAGGGTCGCAGTGTTATGTTGGACTCCGCAGTGCTTTGCACCGGTTTACCAACTAAAACCCCCCGATGTCCTTCTTCACACTATAGTCCATGGGAACTATTGTGACTATCACAACCCCGCTGACGTTTTTCCACATCGGGCATCATCTTATTATATATGACGGCGATGCTGCCATCTTCCTTCGATAAGGATTCCCCGGACATAAGGGAACCCTACATCTCCTGATCCTTCAGTAGGCGGCAACCCTCCAGATGCCGTCTACGGATCAATTTTACGGCGGTAATCTACTTAGAGCATTTAGGTGCGCTAAACGCCGCCGACCATGTCGTCTAGACGCATCGGGTGCGACCCTGCCGAAGCTTCACGCTCTCGCTCCGCCGCTTCTTATTTCATCATGACTACGGTACATAAAGTGGCAGCTGCGTCCCAAACTTCCTTGCTTTGACCACTCTACACAGGTTAGGTACTCACCAAAGCACCCCTGCCCTGTGAGCACCTGTGTAAGGTGATAATCTGGGAAGTTGCGTCCACACTCGAGTTAGTCTCGTAGGATGGATCGAACTGCAGCTACCAGCTGCCTACTTGCACCCGGGAGCCCAAGATCTTACTCCCATTTTTGGAAGAGGTCCTCGCGGGCGTCATCTCGCCAACGGGCGACCTCTTTTAGGTTAGGGCGGGTACCTCCTTCAAATGCCTCTATGCATCGCCTGTAGACCGCCACAAGAACTTGGTTGGGCCTCTAATTCCCACGGCGGGCTACCGGCGGTGATGCACGCCGCAGTCTTTTTATCTGGGCCTAGCTTTCTTTAATCTGTGCCACGCGTGTGTTCTAAATAAATAGGGCCACAAAAGTACAAAGAAAATACTTTCATACATACATAGGCTGATAAACACATTACCACTGCTTTGCGTCACGCAGTCGGGTAAAAAAGTACATGGGCTACGCTTTATGCTGTGGGCAAAACCTTTTAGTTTTATTGTTGAAAATTCCGGATTTTTTTTCTTTTCTTTTACAGAATAAACATCACTGTAGTAGCTTATCTACATTATGTTTAGTGTTGCATGTTTTATTTCTTGTCATGCGGTTAGTTTTACTATTCATATATCTCTACGGTTGACTGAGCTTGAAACATTGTTTCGTCGGTTAAGCATTTTTCTTGTACTTAACAAATAACTTTTACTACCGGAGATATTTTGAGGAAACTCTTCCTTATTACTTACAACGTTTTACTAGAAACTGATTCAAACAAATTTGAACTGTATGTAAAGTACATAATATAAATACAAAATTTGGCAGACACTGAAAAGTCTATAAAAGATCTAGAAATAAAGGTAGTGGCAAGGATGATCGCTTTTGCGACTCATTTTAAATTGTACGAAAATTCTTGGTTCAAACTACAAAATAATCTTAGAGAATTAAAAAGATTTAAGAAAACATTTCCAGGTAATACAAAATTATAGGTTAGTGTACACAGAATTTCTTGTGAATTTGTGCAAACTTTGAAATTTTTCCCCGCACGAAGCTCAGGAATTAGAAAATTCCTAATTGCTTATACAGCGGTTTAAATACTTCCTAATTTAATTGGCGCACAAATAATTTGCTGATTGATATTGTTAAACCTCAATTTCAGTATCTAAAAATAGATTCTTCGTTGCTTACGGGATTATAATGTGTATTACTAGCTGCTGCCCGCGGCTCCGCCCTCGTACTTTTTATGAAAATTCCTGTCAAAGAGTGCAGTTTAGATGTCTTTACCTTGATCTTTTCCGATAAGTTCTCTGGTTTTTTAAGTCCGAAAAGCTGTTCTTTTTCGTCAAACGTAGCAATAATATTGGCGAATTTCCTTCTTTTCAATTTCCTCGATTCATGTAATGCGGTAACAGTTTTCCATTATGGTAGACTGAGATTACTTTAAATAAGTTGTTTTGAAAGACATTTTGATTGCTTTTGTCCTGGATTCGTACATAGACGAGAGAATCTCGTCTGGCATGCTGCGTCCAGAACTCAGAATCTGTTATATGACTGATCTTTTAAATATTCCATGTTATTTACAGAAGAATATTAACTAATTATTTTTTTTACAAACATTATTTAGTATTGCACATCCAATGACGTAAATTGAGGGAGTAAAAGTATTTTCAAAGAAACAAAGGTAGCCAGGTCGAACGAAACCATTGTTTAAGTGAAAATTATCAAAGAAACACGTGAGAACAGACATAATCCTAAAGAACTTTGGAATATATTAAATAAACTAACAGGAAGAGTAAAATTATCGGTCGATCGTATTTTATTAGACGCTTTTGGTAGTAGTATTACTAAACCAGTAGATATTGCCACACAATTTGCAAAAAAAATCTCAAATGCTGTGAAAAGCATTATTGAAAAATGCAATATAAATTTATTACAACCAAATAGTTATAGTAAACCGACTGATCATTCTTTTTTTCTTCCGAAAGCAAACCCCGAAAACATTTCGAAAATTATAAGGTCCCTCAGTAATAATAAAGCACCCGGACTTGACGGCATACGCGCAATAGACATTAAATCTATTTGCCATAATATATCTCCCGTAATTGCCAAGTTTATTAACTCTAGCATCGAAAATGGGATATATCCTAAAGAACTGAAGACAGGAATTGTCAGGCCCATTTTTAAGAAAGGTATTAAACATAACTATGACAACTATCGTCCTATCACGCTGCTCCCGACGATTGATAAAATCATTGAAAAACACTTGTCACATAAAATCCATTCTTACTTTAATCAAAATAAAATAATAAATAATCAACAATATGGATTTCAGCCACAGAAAAGTACTACCCAATTGCTGTCTGCCTTTACGAGTCATATAAATGGTCATCTTAATAACAAACTGCAAGTGCTGGTAGTTTTTGTAGACTATACCAAGGCATTCGATACTTTACGACATGAGACGCTAATAGAAAGACTTGATCAATGTGGTATACGAGGTCCTGTCTTAGAATGGTGTACAGATTATCTAAAAGATCGATCTTATTGCGTAAAGGTAGACAATACTTTGAGTGATGAGGTCCAAGTAACCGAGGGTACTGCTCAAGGATCCGTGCTGGGTCCACTTCACTACTTGGTGTACGTCAATAATATTACGAGTATCATAAAACATTGCGAAATATTACAATTCGCAGATGACACTTGTCTGATAGCCGCTGATAGAGAAGTTAGTGTTGCACTTAATAAGCTCCAGATTGACTTTGATAACTTGGTTAAATGGTCACATGACTCTGGCCTTATTCTTAACCCAGAAAAAACCAAAATGATGCATATATGTTCATCTCATAATAAACAGATCCTACAATACAAACTAATATCACACGATCATAAATGCTTACACACGCCGTTTATAAGAACAAGTCAATGCACTTGCCATGTCATTGAAGTAGTTAAAACTTTTAAATACCTCGGACTGACCATTGATGATCGCTTAAAATGGACTGAGCACATTAACGGTGTTTGTATGAAGCTAAGGGCTATTTTGGCTAAATTTTCTATCATTAGGTGGAAAATTTCTTACAAAAACTTATTGACTCTGTATAATGCACTAGGTGATTCTATTATCGATTACGGCTTAAGCTCCTACGGACTAACTTCACGTTCTCATCTAAATACAATTTATCAACTACAACTAAGAATACTAAAAAAGATTGTTCCCCATAAAATTAAATTGAAATTCCATAATAACGATAGTGGTCTGTTTCATAATTGTAAAATCATTCCCATACATGACAAATTGAAATATCGACTACTAGTTGAACAATACTTCAATAGTAACATCCAAGTAGTAAAAGAGAGTTCCTACAATACACGTAGCGCCTCTCTTGTAAAGTTAAATGTTCCTCGTTTCTCAAATTTATATGGTAAAAATTGTCTCGAATGTGTAATTCCCCAACTAATTAATAATTTAAATCCAGATCTTAAAAATAGCCTAACCCCAAAGAACATAAAATCAAAATTAAAAATTATATATTAAATAACTTAACATCGCAAACTGAGTAATATAAAAGTATAATAAGACATTATTTAATCTATTCAATCCAGTATTATACTAACAGCCTGTATATGGTGTTATACTAACCGGTTTTATGCCTGTGCTGAGTGCGCCGGGCGCGCGTCAGTACTCACTACGCAGTGCAGCGCGCGCAACGCACGCTCATGATCATGTCTCACACACCTATGTACACCACTACACACCTGAATTATAATGTACAATAATTACTTGTGTAAATTCATTTTATTGTTAAATGTGAAGCGACGACTGGACGGCGTATGGTAAAACTTGTACAAGTTTATATTGCGCCGAAATGTAATGTTTTTGTATTTTTTTTATTGATAAATAAACAGCAAAAAAAAAAAAAAAAAATGAAATAATAAAGAAAAGTGCAAGAAGTAAACTTGGATTAATTAGGTTTTGTCTAAGTTTTTTTCTTTCTCCGCAATTTTTTTGTCTAAGCCACAGCAATGGTTTGGGTGATCTTGCTCTCTTTGTTTTTTTGAAAATGATTTGTCTTCCTCAATTTTAATATTTTTCAAGTTGTCAGAATATGTTTTATAATTTTATCACGCATATAATCTTATTGTTTTTACGTTTCTTTAACTGGCAGTCAGTTTGAATAGGATTTAAAATAAGACTGCCAAAACTTGACGATTGTGTGTTGATTTTGCATCATTTATTTGATGGCTAGGCAGTATTTTCTTTATCACTCTTGAATTTGACAGACATCTTTAGATACGCAATAACCAATTGCAAAATAAACAATTGCAGACAAGAAATTTAAAAAATCTACGTATGAAACGACAAATGAAACATTTAATTGTAGGTCCATAGGGTTGTCCCCGTGTAACTTGTATGGGAAAATTAAAATCGCAAGTCGGCACGGGTTACCGTTTATCAATTGGGCGAATATTTTTTTCTAGGTTTTTCTAGGTTTCTAGGTCAATACGAACATTTTAAGAGGGGATGCGTATAAAAATATCGACTTTGAAATTTCTGGGACACCCAAATATATTATATCATGTATCAATAATCATAATCTCGAAAACGGCTGCAAGTATTTGTATGAAATTTAGTTTCATAGGGAGTTTTGGGGGAGAAAAATCGATCTAGCTAGGTTTTATCCCTGAGGAACTGCGCATTTTTAAGTTACATATTTTATTTCTTTCGTCGTGCAACAATATAATATCAATAATTTCGAATCTAATAATGTCAGTCCGATTGGCAGTTTGGTTAATTTTTGAGTTGTTCTGAAATTGAATGTGGTTGGTTCGAACCTCAGTAAAATATTATTGTGATTATTTTTTTTAATCTACTAGAGCTCCGAGCAAAGCTCGGTTACCCAGGAAAATTTTTTAAAACACTTTTTTTTTAAACTAGGGCATTTGAACAAACTCTTGTGTTGTATAATATTATAGTTTAAGATTACCTTTAATCATGCTGTTGAGTATAATATCAGATGCCATATCCACATCACCATAACGCCAAGAGTGTAATGTTTATGAATTTCGTAAATTTACTTGCAGTCACGAATAATATGACCATTTCACATGAATTTTCAATCCAAACAAAGGCCCAGGGGAGATTAGGCCTGAAATATCCGTAAATACGATAAGCCCGTGGGAGGCTGTCACGGGGGAACGAATGTCCCAATTTCCAGGCACTACGTCACCTAAGCCGGCGGTCATTTCCTTAAGACGATTTGGTAAGTAAATATTATTATTAGGATATTAACGTAGGTTTTCTCGTATTCATGCTTCAATGTTTAAATGAATATTAGATGTTGCTCTCGACTTCGTGCACGCAAAAGGAGATCCCGCGGGACTCGTATGTTTTGCTGCAATAAAAATTTGCTTATATAAGGATATAAGATATAGAATAGACCATGGGGTAGGCCCCATGGTCTATTCTATATCTGTGCCAAATTTAATCAAAATCAGTCCATTAATTATTTAGACTTTTCAATACAAACGAACAAACATATATTTCCTCTTTGTAATATTTGTAAAGATTATTCGTCATGATCACCGTTTACCGGGGCTCGAGTATTTCCTCCATGTGACCTGGATCAAGCTGTCCACTACGCGACGAATTGGCAGATCTCATGGCAGATCTCATTCAACGACCCATGAGGTCTACCCGATTAAATGGCAAGCAGCCATCTAACTTTTGGACATCTTTGTACCAGAGTGCGTCGTTAAACTTGCCAGGTAATTTCCTGCATTGCCATCCAGCGAGGAAACTCTTTGAGCCTAATAGACACTCTACCTGATGCGGACGACCTAGAGGTTTTCTTTTATTTATAGCAAATTAAGTTTCTTGTAGTTTTTTTACAGGTGTTTTTTTCTTTTAGTTTGTAAATAATTTTAAGCTGCAGCGACTAAAATTATTGAGATTTTGAAAATGGAAGTACCTACTCTATAATAAAGTAGCGTCGCGCGCGACTTCTCAAGGACAGCATTTTTAAACGAGTCGGGCTGTCACGGCAACAAATGTTCCAATTTCCTGCACGTCGTCAGTAGGGCAGCAAACTATTTCCTTCAACCGATGCGGTAAGTAAATATTCACAAAATATTAACCACTTGCACTATGAAAAATTCTCACGGAATTTCACAATTTATTATATTGTATTACTAGCATAGGCCCGCGACTCCGTCCGCGTAAATACAGTATCCCACGGGAATACTGTATTTTTTCGGGATAAAATGTAGCATATGTGTTATAAAATACTACCATACCAAATTTCATCAAAAAACCCGTTTAGTAGTTTTTGCGTGAAGAGTAACAAACATCCATCTGTATATCCATCCATCCAACCATCCATTCATCTTTCAAAATGTTTTACATTTATATTGGAAGTAGGATGATGTATCCTAAGTACATGTATTATAAATGTGAAACATTTTTTAGGGTTCCGTAGTTCACGTTTCGAAACCCTTGTAGTTTCGTCTTATCAGTGCGTTTTCACGAGACTTGCGAAATGTTGTAAACAAATTGATTTTCAGTATATAGGTACCTACTGTTTCTTATGAGAAGTTACTCATATCTAAGTTGCTCTACAGTTTGGCGATTTATATAATGACTGTAAAAGAAGTTATTTTTTTTGTTAATAAAAAAAAAAAAATTGCAATAAAAAAAATCTGTCGTTTAACCGGCGAATTAACACATCATAGTATGTCATTGATATCTATCAATGACATATTATTGAGTATAAAATTGAGTACTTATCATAATTGAGTAATAAATATCTATTTTTTACTCAATTCAATGCTTGCGGATAGTTAGGTACATGCGGGAATCATCGTTTTTATACATCGTCTCATGTCTGTCAATTCCATTGAAAAACTGATATTATTCTTGCTGGCTCATAACTTCAATACCTGGCGTTTTTCGGGTCTCTTCATATCGAAATATATGAGATAAACTTATAAAGTGAACACATTGATAACCATTTCATTGCTGTTAATTCTGGGTCGATTTCGGACCATCACCATGAAACTGTGAAAAACAGTGTTTCGAGTTAGCTTTTAACACAAATCTATTTATGGAATTCATCAGCAAATCCAATTTAAATAATTTCAGCAGCTTGTTCGTGAAATTCGATAAATCCAAAATGTTTTATCTCAAAAATTGTAATATTATCGAATGATAATAAAAATGTTCATTCGAAAAATACACATTTTCTACATTAGCACCAGCTGGGCTGGGTCGTTTGACGCCATTTTAAAAAATATAAAACGGCGGAAAAGTTTTTATTAGTTTTATTCGAGAGACAATTTAGCTGATATTGAATGATAAAATTGCATGCAGTAAAATGTTTGGTATGATGGATATTACTCCAATTAAAATAAAATTTGATCGACTGCATTTATGACACGAAAAGGTTCGCAAAAAATGGAGTGCGGCTTATCTTATCCTAAAATGGCGGTGCTTCGGCGTGTGTAATATACCACAGTTCGCATTTGGCATTATTAACTATGAGATCCCTTAGCTATTTATAACTTTAGACGGGAATGTTAGAAACAAGTAATAGCTTTGTTATCGTTGTTGTTTCGCAGAGTAAAAATACTTTAGTTTTGTATTTTACAATTATTTATGAACGCCTTTGAAAAAATTTAGCACGCAGTTTCGGTGACCAACACGGCGTTCAAGGGCTTAATTTTTTTTGCCTTTATTATGAGACAGTTTATACTATACAGAAATACTATCCACAACACGTTTTAATAATAATATGTATTGCTTTGATCGCATTAGTGATTTGTGCATACGAATCTGCATATTGTGTAGCAGTAGTTCGTAGCACCGATGCAACGTAGCCTCAAGCGTCGTGTATACTGATTACTGAGCTATGATATTGTCTTAGAAACAAACATAGAACTACTGTAGGACGAAATTCAATATACCTTTATATGTATGCCTTTAGTTCACTAAACAATTAATTGAAATAATATAGATATTATATGCCCACAACATACCACGTCACACACCACGTTAATTGTAGAATGTGGATAGTAATCTGACAAATGTCACTTTGTCAAAATACCCATAGATCTTATGTTTTTTGGCTTTTTTTTGTTTTTTTTTTGTTTTTTTTTCTATGTTTTTCCTATGATTATTCCATAGTTAAGGCGCATAGCCATTACTCGACTGCGCCGTAATTCCTTATCATTGTCTTGTGTATGTTGTTTGTTTTTATGTGGTGAAGGCACTCATTGGCCCTTGCAGAATACCAGTGCAGCAGGCTTACCTGCTGCGTATAGCTGAGCAAGGGTCAATTTTTGGCATCACACAACATACATAGTATGTATAAAATGTACCTAATTTAAGCTTATTCTGTATTTCATTTTGATGTGTATCGTGTGATGATAAAATAAACGTATTCTATTCTATTCTATTCTATAAATAATTTTGGAATCACTCATACCGATTCACCTGTCTATCAAACAAAAAAATGTTTACACGCTGGCAGTAGCTATAGGTACCAACTTATTGGTACAAATATTATAGTTTCTTCAAATTCGTCAAAAGGGTCGATTTCATATTATACCTATGTAATTTACATGTATACCATTTAATAGAAGAAAAAAAATTTTCATTAATAAACACTGCAAACTATTTGAAATTGTCTAAAAAATAAAATAAAAAAATAAATATTCAAAGCCAGAGTTACATTTATCTTAAGTTTGTAATTTGGTGTACACTTACAATAACTTACAAAGGCCCAGCTTCAATCGCAAAGTATGAAACTAATTATAGGTTTAATTGGCTCAGGGTCTGACCGCGTATTTTGCACTTAATTTGACAAGTTTGTGTGTCCAATAAACGCAAACACTAAATAACGTCTACTTTTTAGGGTTCCGTACTACAAGGAATCCTTATAGTTGTGCTCTGTCCGTCCATCTGTCTGTCTGTCCGCCCTTCGAACATCTGTAATTGTGAATATAAGTGGATGAAAATTTATATATTTATAGATGATATATATAGAACTCGGATAATTTTATAGTATTTCATATTATATTAGTCATTTTTAAGTAATCGGCCTCCGAATTGGTTTATAAGTTGGTACCACCCTGGCACTTCTAAACTACTAGGGTTCGGGTATCCCGCGGGAACATTGTACTTTTCCGGGATAAAAAGTCGCCTATGTTTTAATCCAGAGTCTAAACTACTACCGTACCAAATTTCATCAAAATCCGTTCAGTGGTTTTCACGTGAAAGGGTAACAAACAAACTTACATTCACATTTATAATATTAGTAGGAATTCTGAACTTATATATAATTCTGAGCTTAGCATAGTTTATGGGAATAGCGAGTTTGAGGTTTTCAGACGGCATTGTTTCACTTTGTATCTGAATTCTGAAGAATCAACACCGTATAGTTAGCGTAGGTAGATGTCTAATTTTTACACAACATGAGAATGTAGCTGTATTTCAGAAACAAGAGAACAAGTAGGTGCCTACTTCTAGTCGAAAACAAAAGAAAGTTGCCGCCCAATTTAAAACGTCATTGCGTTGACTCCAACGATATCTAAACTATGGATGGGCTATGGCGTACATATTTTGACAGAAAAAATGTTCATAAATACAAGAAAAAGTTACGCCATCTTTATTTCAGACTGCGGAAAGCAAATATCAAAATGACAAATTTCCAACCTCAACTGCCCCAAACAACCCCAAAAGTGGGGCAGTTAAACTGTGGACACTTTTTACTTCGACATGCCTCGTTTATAATATTACTAGCATTAATTGCTCGCAGCTTCACCCGCGTGAAATTAGATTTTAAACTTTCATCATCTATTTTACCCACCTAGGGGCTGAATTTTAGAAAACTCTGAAATATGTAACTCATTATTTTTACCGTACTCAATGCATACGAAATAATATGCAAATATATCCAAGGAATAAAAAGTTTCATAAAAACTTTTATCACCTATTTTACCCCCTTGGGGGTTGAATTTTGACAAATCTTTCCTTAGTGGATGCCTAGGTCATACGAGAAATACGTGTGCAAAATTTCAATTCGTTGTGCATGCCCCTGTGCCTTGATACATCAGTCAACCAGCTTTGCCTTTTATATAATATATAGACATAGGTCTGTGGTCGACTCCACTTTTACCACGACCTCTACACTATCGCTGTGAATTCACGAAAATTCACTATATTCAACGCGTGAAAACCTCGTGATAGCTATCTTTCACGTTTGTTCGCGGAGCTTCACGGTAGTGTCAGTTTCTGGCGAAAATTGCAAGATACGAAAATATATGATTATTTTACGAAGAAAACAAAGTGGCATAACTCTAAGTAATATTTTCATATTCTTTTGACGGCAGAATAAATGTGGAAATCTGGTTTCCATAAATTCGTGTTATGTGAATTTTTTTTGCGCTCCTTGAATATTACGGCTTTATGCTATAATTTACTTCTTTTTCCTGAATATTACGTTATAACTGGATGCTCTCGCACTTTGTGATTCATAAGAAAATCATAAAAAGCCACCCAACGAGCAGATGAATCGCCTGTTGGTGAAATGGCTTCCTACCTATTTTATCAACCAACCTAGAGACCATGAATCATACATTAGTATCCCGTATCCTCGCACACTGGCACGTATCAACCGCCATTACTCTATATCAATGGTGACGTCACTCAGCGATGACGTCACGCGCGGCGTAGGCACTAATGTAGATTAGGTCGGATAATGACCAGATCTCGCATTAGACACGCAGATAAACCAGAGGATCGATTCTGCTAAATAAAACCTGCAATAATACAATTACAATCAAGTCACGCTCAAACTGTCAAACCGGTATTCTCGTTAACCAGTCCTAGTCTGTCTAGTCTAGTCTACTAGTCCACTAGTCCAAACGTCACAAAATCAGTTTAGGATAACAAGTAGCTTAACATATAATACAATCAAAGTAAAATGAAAGTCTACATTAAATACGAGAATTGAAGTTCAGAACGCTCATCGAGTTGCAAAATTATTCAAATAATAAATACTGTTGCCGAAATAACAAAATTTAAATTTTTATGAATCTTGCCCAAATGGTGTGATTACAACACGACCACACTCCTGATTGCCCTCGGCAATAATCAACTGAAAATAACTGACGATTTATAAAAAAATGACGACTGCCGAAAGATATTAGAATGTGGTTAAATAAAACAAAACTAGAATAATTTCGTTATTTATGTATTGTATTTACAAGTTATGCCTCTATAACTCCTGAAATAATAAAGTTATCTAAGCCGTTATAGTTTTCTTTTAAAGTTCATCCCATGGACATAAAAATATTATTCGTAATTTTATTTTAGCACTTTGTTGACGTGGTCAATACACATATCCATGCAAAGTTTCATATTTCTAGCTATAACCGTTTGGACGGTATGCCGAAGACGGACGGACGGACGGACATGACGAAACTATAATAGTTCTGAGACGTGAACTACGGAACCCCAAAAAGTGACAGAACCACTAAAATCGTTAATAATCAAACCAGCCCAGATTTTTCGCAAATCTTTTATTTATTGATAATATACCTAACCACAGAGCATTTCCAAATATAAATTGTATATTCAAGTATCGTGATCACTGATTATTCGGATTCTCTATCAAACAATTTTTGTAACATGTGACAATAATAATATTGAGGAGATTAAGCTATAAAATAAACATAATAAAAAATTTAAGTAACCCTCGAATTGTTAAGTAGTGAGCGAGCTGATGATGATGAATTATATCTAAGAACACTCTCGATCATGTAAGGCTTCAAACAAAAAGAAACAGATCAAAATCGGTTTATTCGTTTGGGAGCTACGATGCCACGGACACAGACACACAGACAGGTAGATTGCGTCGGGGGTTACGAGTATAAACTTATAACACCCCTCTTTTTGCGTCGGGGGTTAATAAATATCGTTGATACATAATAATATTTAGCGCTTGGCGCAAAGGCGAGCGTGGCGATACACCTCGCTTACGGGGGATTTACACGGGTGCCTAAAGGATTTCAGCCGCACTTCGGAAATCAAAATGCAAATTCGGCGAGGGCGCAAGTGACTAAAGCCGCAAGCTCCAACTTTTGTAGCATTTACACAGGTGACTAGCCGCACGACTTTCGCCACACTTCGAAGATTGACCGTATAAATGGCAATGCGGCGAAAATGAGGCCGCAAGTGACTAAAAGCTGCAAGCCACAAAGTTGGATAGCATTCGACTTTCACCGCACGGCGCTCGGCAGAGTGACCAGGTTTATATCAGAATCCTACAATTTTAGCAGAATCAGAACACCATTTTAGAGTTTCGCAGATCAGAAAAATTTGCAGTTTTTAGCAGAACTCGGACATGTAACCTAGGTACCTAAATTGCAGTATGGTCGATTTAATTTATTCTGGTCACAAGGCTCAGTTGCAGGCGACAAATGAAAATGACAAAATATGAATAGACCTATTATTTGTAAGGTCAAAATCTAAACGCCTACATGTACCTGCTAATATTTTCCTATTCAAAAGATTTTCGAAATCATTAAAACATGACGACGAAGATATCCTTCCTTAAAATATTATAAACATGAAAATTTATGTATGGATGTATGAATGTTCGTTACTCTTTCACGTAATAACAACTGAACGGATTTTGACGAAATTTGATATTATGGTAGTAGTTTAGTCTCAGGATTAGTTAACACATGCTACTTTTATTCGCAGCAAAAAGTACGGTTCTCCGGGATTACTTTTTCACATACAGAGTCGTAGCTAACATCTGGATCCTGGACTATACTAATATTATAAAGAGGTAAAGTTTGTTTCTTTGTGAGTTTGTGTAAACTTACCGAAATTGTAAGTAGTAATCTCTGGATCTACTTCAACCGATTTTTTAAATTCTTTTGCCAATAGAAAGCCACATTAAATTTTGAGTGTCATAGGCTATATATTAACCCGAAAAATGTTAAGTATTTCGTGGTAGTTCCGTGGTAGTCGGATATACAAAATAAATCGAAAATAACTTAGCCAATAGCACGTCAGGACATGTCTAAGGAGTGTTCCGTAACTATCAACGCGCAATAGGTTTTCTTTTAATTACTTCAAAAGTTATTGTCCGATTTCACTCAACATAATTTTCCTAAAGAGTTTTCAGCATTATATAACAGTATGGGAGCTAACAAGTTTCTATCTCCTATAGTTTAGAAATTCCAACCAACTTATAAACCGCTTTGGAGGCCGATTACACGAAAATGGTTGACTTTAAAAAAAAGTTATATAATGAAACCTTGCCTTTATTTTAAAAGAGAATTTCTTTATTTGAAAAGACATATTCAACGATATCTCACACGATCGGGTAGAATGGAAAAATATTTTTCATCCCCACTTTAGATGTATGGAGACCCACCCCTAAAATATACAAAATTATTGACGACCTCTGTGGCTAAAAACTGAATGTTAAAAAAAAAGTTAATTTCCTTAATTTAGTTTCTAATTAAATTAAGCTATTGATCGATATATAATATCGGGCAAGCGATTTGAAAATTCAACTTATAGAAAAGAAACTTTTGGAAGTATATTATTTTAATGTTTTATACATACGACACATATACATAGTAAATAATATTACAATTTTTTTTTTTTAAATTATCAGCTTATTTAACTTTAGGGAGACATATTTTTGAGAGCTGGAACACTGCACAAAAATAGGAATGCACTATGAATAGTACTCTGTTCTAATACAATAGAGCTGAAAATCAAACACACGAATGTCGTGCTGTCATAATGGTACGCTCCAGACTAAATCGGTACGGTGTAAGCAACATAGGTAAACTAGATAAATTGTCAAAATAATAAGCACGCGAAAAAGAGATTATTGTTGTGTCAAAAAACTTCATAGTTGGTTATATTTAAAAATAGTTGGCAATACAGTTGAACCTCAACAAAAAATATTTTCTTAGATTATTAAGTAATTAAATAAATTATTCAACAATGTACAAAATATTATAAGGAATAAAATAAGATCTTTTTGATGTGTGTAATTCATAAACAAAATTATTTATTTAGTTTTATTCAACGTAAGGTAGTAACCAAAACATAAAATATTCAATTGCTTGTAGCTCGGCGGCGAGGGTTGCGACTTGTTGCGAGGGGTGTTTTGTCGATAAAATTGAACCTATTCTATCTATATCTGCTGTTAAATTAACTTAACCTCGAGACGAAACAAAATGTTTAAAGTAAAGGGCAGAATTGCCCCACACAATTATGCCGTATCTCAGTACAGATGCCACATATCCATGATTAGCAGTTAAAGCTGATTTGTCATTAACATTATAATATAGTGTTCTCAGCACATATGTAAATCTATCTAGCTTATTACTTATTTGTTCTACATGATATTTCCATAAATACGTGCTATCAATCATAACTCCTAAGAAGTTTGTATTGTCAACTACATTAATTTTGTTCCCTTGATGCGTAATGTTAATATTCATTTCTTCAGTTTTTTTCTTCCTCAAATTCATACGCTTAGTTTTATTTGTGTTTAGTAATAGATTATTAGCTTCCAACCAATTCATTTTTTTAGACAATTTTTAACGTTTTCGATTAATAAGTTATTATTTATAGGTGTCAAAATTATTGTAATATCATCCGCATACATAATACATTCACGGTTTATGGCGTCAGTGAAGTCATTAACACAAAATAGTAATAGTAAGGTCTGTTGCGGTTTTAGCAAATTTTGAGTTGATATGAACATATTTTTATGTGTCAAAATTATTGTAATATCATCCGCATACATAATAATTCACGGTTTATGGCGTCAGTGAAGTCATTAACACAAAATAGTAATAGTAAGGTCTGTTGCGGTCTTAGCAAATTTTGAGTTGATATGAACATATTTTTACGTATCAAAATTATTGTAATATCATCCGCATACATAATACATTCACGGTTTATGGCGTCAGTGAAGTCATTAACACAAAATAGTAATAGTAAGGTCTGTTGCAATTTTAGCAAATTTTGAGTTGATATGAACATATTATGGTTATAGAATTAGTTATTATACTAGAATCCATTATTTTTTCAAAGACTTTAGAAATGTTGGATATTAAGCTTACTGGTCGATGATTATTATTGTCATTTTTATCACCTTATTTCTATAAAGGTTTTACAATTGCATTTTTTAACCTATTTGGAAAGCTACCTTAGGTAAGCGATAGGGTTATTATATGGCTTAATGATGGAATTATTATATTTGCTATTGTTTTTAAAATATCTGTCTTAATGTCATCAATATTTTTCAAATATCAAGATTAATAATTCGTATACTCATAGTTTAAGAGACACGGCGTAGGCGTACCTCGACGTACTAATTCCAGACGACTGTTGCATATTGACAAAAGTAAGTGTCAATGTCATTTTTGACATTGACATGACACAAACAAGGCCAACAAGTGCCTCAACGTAATATCGAGTTGGGGCCACAGAAATCGATTATAATTTGCAGCACATAAAACCTTTCAAGTACTTTTAAAAGGTTCATTAATATCAACTCCTTGCATTAAACTGAACAACATCAATGTGAAACGTAAACAGTCACTTTGTTACCTAGGACTTATTTTAGAAAATAAATTTACATTCCTGGAACATATAATACAGACCGGTGAGAAAGCTAAAAGGAATTTCTATTGTTTCACAAAAATATCAACGTCGACATGGAGCCTTTCATTTAAAACATTAAAAATAATTTATAATGCGACGTACCTCGGCAGCATATGCTATGGCGCACCGGCGTGGGCAGATAGGGCTACAATAGGAGCGGCCCGTCGTAAACTTTTGCAAAGCCAACGTCTCGCCTTAATATTTTTATGTAAGGCATACCGTACCGTAAGTACTGAAGCACTCCCAGTCTTAGCCGGTGTCCTACCAGTAGATTTAGAGATACAGCGTCGTGCAGCACTATATTATAAAAATAAAAAAATGACTAACCCTGAGTTTTTAAGCGCGAAAGAGAGTAATAAGATAACTAGATTATTCGAGCCATTAGATATTTCTATACAGAACCTAATTTCTGAGTGGCAGGAACGGTGGGACAACACTATCAAAGGGCGTCACCTATATAATTTCTTCCCTTCGGTACGCGATCGACTCTCGAAGCAATGGATAGACATAGACCACTACATCGCTCAATTTTTGACAGGACACGGAAACTTTAAAGCGAAAACTATTTGGATTTACATTAGTCTCGTCTCCGCTATGCGAGTGTTCGACCGAAGGTAGCCCTTATGAACAAACTGCTCATCACATACTCTGGGAGTGTGATCTCTGGTATGACGAAAGAATCGAAATGTTGAACAGCGTCCATTGTGTTTCTAGGGTTGTGTACTATGAAGATCTCGTGGGCTGTGCGAAGAACTTCCGAGCTTTCAAACGTTTTTGTCATAAGTACTATTGGAAACAATGCAACACTTTTTTGTCATTATAAATGCATTGTAATCAACTGTCATATTATAAATTAAAACATTTAATTACATTCTGTCTTGTAGTCATAAAAAAAAAAGAAAAAAAAACATGTTATTCCCGTGGTGCTTCCCCTTTAATTCTGACTTTTTGTCATCACAATTTTTGCTGTCTCCCGCTTTGCTTGGGGAGGGAAATGGAATACTTCCTACTCCTCCTACAATCTTCTGATTAATTTCAAGACAGATTTAGCATGTCCCCCGGGCACCCCTGAGATCATATCAAAGGGTTTTTGCGGTTGGTTACCACTGTCGATCCTGGCTACACAGGAGTTGCAGTGGTGGGTAAGTGTGGTGGGCCAATTGCCCGTTAAAAAATTAATGTCATCAAACCCAGTTGAATTTGTGTTTAGAGAGATTTTGTCGTTTCAATTATTTATTTTGTTGTAACAGTCATCAAGAACAAAGTATTAATATTATTATTAATTTTGTTATAACACGTAATTTGATTAGATTGAATTAAGAAAGCTGTAGTGAGCGACACCGGCACTAATCCATCAAACACTCACAAGTAACCTTTTTTTGAGTCAATTTTCGCTTGGGGCAGGCTTTGGCTGGTTCGCCAGTGTTCAGCCATTGCGATGAGCGTTGCCAATTATCATACAGGATCCACTTTTCATCACAGGTGATACGATTTAAAATCCTTTCATTATTGTGCCGGTTGAGTAATGTAACGCAGCAGTCGACGCGCGATTGTCAGTTTGCTGCACTCAATTCATGAGGTACCCACCTTTCAAGCTTTTTCACCTTCTCAATTTGCTTCAAGTAGATTATAACAGTGTTATCACTAACACCGCAGCCTGCAGCTAACTCAGACGTGGTTTGCGATAGGCTCGCTTCCACAATAGCCTTCAATTCTTCATTATTAACTTTGGCCGGCCGTCCATGGAGCTTGTTCTGCAGGTCAAAATTTCCAAATTTTAAACCAAAAAATTTACCAAAAACGCACTGTGTTTTCTTTTGCGATACCTTCGCCATACACATCATTAATCCTTCGAGCCGTTTTTGCAGCACTGGTGCCACGGTGGAACACGTACTCGAAAATAATAAGATATTTTAAGTTTACCATTTTGTAAACAGAGTGACGCAAAGAAAAAAATAAAGGGGGAAGAAACAAATGAATTACGTGAGTAAGTAATATACGTATGAGTAAATAGCGGTATAAATTTGAAATTGGAATTCCTAACCAAAGATCAAAGTGGCCAGTACGACAAAACGCCAATTTCATATGTAAGGACTTAGGTCCTTAGATATGAAATTGGCGTTTTGTCGTATATTTATTTATTTATTTAAATTTATGTAATTTCATCTTTTATTTGCGGGTATTTTACAAATGAATTTATGACTTGCCATATTGCCTAAATTTGTTTTTTGCTTTATTTATAAGCCTGGTGTTACCATGTGATATAGATGTAGCTATACATTTTTTTTATATTTTAGCGTATTCAACATACCGTTGAACATCGTTTTTGTTATCTTTTTTATTTGTTGTTTCGTTTAAATTATATATATATATAATTTATCCATTTGTTGTTGTTCTTCTTAAGTATTACTTTGATCATAATATTAGGGAAACATAATTTATTGTTTTAAACACTTACGGATTACGGTCTTTTTCCTGACGTTTCGGCTACTTTCCAGCAGCCGAAACGTCGGGAAAAAGAAAAGTGCACCGCGACACAATCCGTAAGTGTTTAAAACAATGAACAATATTCGCGTAAATCTAAGAAATCAATTTATAAAATAGAGACAGATTATCGTTAAATGATATATTAGTGTCACTTTGTAAAAAGACTTCACTAAAAGATAGCCCATTCAGACACTCACAATTTTTTTTTCATGAAGTCTTTAGAGTAATCACGTTTTTTTATAAAATAGAATTGTTGTTTCTTTAATGTTTCATTTTTTTTCTTGTTGTGCAGTTTTAAGTATTAATATTTGTCCTGTCTCATGATCAGACAAGCCTAAAAATGGACCTTGGAAGTTGCTATAATTATAAAGTAAATAAAGTTGAATAATCTTTTAAGTTACTTATTATTAAATCTATACATGATTTTCTTCTTGTGGGTTTCATAATATGATTATTTAAATTAAAATTAGTTAGCAATGTTAATTACTTATACTATTGTCTCTGACCATATTCGTCATTGAGGATATCAATCAGCCTCAATGTATATTAGTTTATGTAAATACCATTTTTTAATGAAAACATCATTCATCAGCCTCGACTGTCTCACACCAAACTGTCTCACCATTTTCATCAAATATACGTAAGTCTGTGAGTATCCACATGGATCACGTCAGCCTCTTCCTCAACCATCACATAGTCCACCTGCTGCAGTATCACATTCTGCTCTGGCATCTCCACTTCTATCTCGACCAAATTCTTCTCGATCATGCCCAGGAGACCCACATACTTTTGCTTCTGCTCCTCCGTCATGTTAAACGGGTTGTGGTCCTTGAGGTGATAGTTCTGATGGCTGATCTGCTTGAACCGTTTCTGGCATATACCGCACTCAAAGGGCGCGACGTTGGTGTGTGTTCGGATATTCTGCTGCAGGTGTATGGATTGGCAGAAGGTCTTCTCGCATATGACACAACGATACGGCCGTACTTTGGTGTGTATATGGAGGTGCTGCTCCAGGCCCGACTTCTGTGTGAAGGCCTTGGGGCAGTAGGTGCAGGCGTGCGGGCGCTCTCCGGTGTGCATGCACATGTGCTGCTGTAGCCCGCCCTGCTGTGTGAACCGCTTGCTGCACACGCTGCACTGGAATGGTTTAATCTTGATGTGAGCGACGTTGGTATGCGCTTTCAACTCCTTATTTGACCCGAAAGCCCCCAGCCCCACACCTGAAATTTTAATTTTGAACATTGAATTCCACTCACCCTGCCTTGCTACAAATAGCAACTTCACTTTCACTGGTACCCATGGGAACAAGTAAAATTAAAATTAAGCTGCATGCAGAAATACTTATTTACAGCCTTCAATAATTCAGAATAGTATTGGTTAAATATACAGGTTTTTAGGGTCTCGTAATACTTAAAGAGTTAATTTTTAATTTAATCAAAAATTTGTTCTAATTTTGAAAAGAAGATATTCATATCAATGTTGTGTCCTATAGATGTAATGTCAAGTCATATGATGTAATTTTTACTGCACAGTATTCAAAATCCTCTTCTACTGGTGCAATTTTCTTTTGTAAGTTATGTAGTGGTATAAAATTTCCTTCATTAATTACTAATATGCAAATGCACCCCTCTTTTTTATTGATTCTGGTAAATTGATACACAATACAATTGATAATTTATTGAATTGTTTTTATTTTTAAGTTAGTTCTGAACCCCTTTTAATAGAAGTTTCTGTTATACATATAGAACTAATATTTAAGTTCTCTTCTATCTCTAGTATTTCTAATGCTATTTTAAATAAGCTACATTTGTTTAATATACCGGCTACATTTTGATGTAGTATTGTATGTTTTTGTGTATTATCGAAAAAGATTTATATTTCTTGCAATTGTGTCAAAATAATATGGAATTGTGCCTTTTATTTTACTACATTTTGGTGCTTTGTTTACTTCTTTACTAACGTTGTTTAATAACAAATGATTAACTATATTATTCTTATTATTTATAAATATTTTTTGTAATCTTTACTGTTTATTTCAATATTCAATTTAAATATCAACGTGTTTATGTATTTTTCCTTATGATAGCTATTTAAGTTATAATACTTATAGTTGAATATATCAACAAATATGCAGTTTTTATAGTTTTCACATAGTATTTTAAGTATTTTGATAGTTCATTTCAAACTAATGAACTATCAAGTTCATTAGTTTGAAATTAATATATTTATTATAATATTTATTATATTTTATGTTTATTAAAAATATTTTACTATCTTAAAAATTAAGCATTGTATTACATAATTTAGCAAATAACTTAAATGGGTTTTTGTAATTAGTCCTAATATTAAAATGTCTTCTTTTTATAGTATTACATAATATACAGTCGCAGCTGTTTAATATTTGTTCACTAGTAGCTCCAGGTTTTATTAAAGATGTTACGTTATATAATATGCCATTCCATTTGTTGCAGTTGCATTTGTTGCATTTTTTGTGAAAGTCCCCGAACTTGTTCGTCCCCCAGTATAATAATATTTTCTAGAATTATTAGATATTATAATAGAATTGTCTAGGTTTCTCGTTCGTTTTTGTTTCAAAATTGTTTAAAATATTATTTTCCAACGGCGTGTATATCAAATATTGCAACGGAATGTTCGAAACTTCTATCAGTAGATATGTATGAGCAAGGTGTGGCGGACCAATTAGCGCTACAATCCTGAATCGCGCTATCGAAGTTTTCTAAGATCGGCACTATATATACGACATGTGAAATTCATACAAGTGGGGCTTCGGCCTGACCGAGCATAGCACCTAGCTCGGTCGGAGATCGGATTTGGGGCTTGCCACCATACTCCCACATTGGTGACCCTCGACAGAACACGTCGCCTCCTTCTGGACATCATCATCATCACCCCCACCCCCCACCACGCCACCACCACCACGCTAGCCAGACTCAGCCTCATCGGGTACCTCGACCACCAGCCTCAACGCACCGCGGCCTGGTCATTCTCATCGGCTTCAACGGACACTACACGGACCGGTCAGCAAGCAGAGCACGAGGCATCTCACCTGATCAGCACACGCAGCTACAGCGATCGGTTAGCAAGCAGAGCACGAAGCACCTCTCCTGATCAGCACACGTTAGCTACAACGATCGGTTAGCAAGCAGAGCACGAAGCACCTTTCCTGATCAGCACGTAGCATTAGCCCAGCACGGCAGCACAATTCGGACTCACTGGGACTATCCACTGGCACCTGGCGACACGCGTTTCAAGATTTCTACCTCTGGTCTTCGGGGGGGAGTGATGTGGCGGACCAATTAGCGCCATAATCCCGAATCGCGCTATAGAAGTTTTCTAAGATCGGCACTATATATACAACATCTGAAATTCATACAAGTGGGCTTCGGGGCTCGGGCTCGGTCGGAGATCTTTCTTTGGGGCATCCACTTATTCCCACAAAGGTAATTGGTGTATTATTGATTAATTTATGTTCCAGCTTACCGCTACAATATTCTCCTTCTGAATTTTTAATTAATACTTCTTTTATGGCAAATAAATTTGGTATTTTGTCCTAGTATTTGTTAGTGATCTTCTACTTACAGTTTTTTTCCAATTTCCACTAGTTATTTTTTGTAGAAAAGACTATATGCTACTTATTAGGTTATTTAAACTTTTCTTTGTAAAACTAGCGTCTAATTTTAATTTTTACTATTTCTAAAACCATAAAATTACGAAGGAGCTTATTGTTTATATTTTTGACATTGACATTTTCTCAACTGCAACTGTTGATACTTAAGTATTATGTGGATACGGGCGATATACTAAACGAAATTTTGATGCCTTCTGTCCAATTTGGTTAGTGCACATTGGATTAGCAACTAGCAATACGCGTAGCAGAAAAAAAGGGCAGAGTAAACTTATTATATTAAGTTCGCATTAGAAGTCGCATCAAAAATATTTAAATTAAATAGTGCATCCAAATATCCCACTTTATCCACAGAGTGACGTCAGGTGTCGTCCAAGCCCGCCGAGCGTTTAATGCAACGCGACACGTCGGCGAGCCCTGACAAATATATTCATACACGTTCAATGTTCAACATGTTCATACACGTCCGAGTCCGGAGCGTGTCCGTGCGGGATAACATGTCACGGCGGTGTATGAATTTGTTAAACTAAAATCATATTAGGTCCTTACATATGAAATTGGCGTTTTGTCGTACTAGCCACTTTGATCTCAAATATATCTTCTTTGGATAGGAAATCCAATTTCAAATTTATATCGCTATTTACTTATGCATTTGTGTTTCGAAAACCGTAATTCATTTGTTTTTTTCCTCTTTTGGTTTTTTCTTTGCATCACTCTGTTTACAAAATGGAAAACTTGAAATATCGTATTATTTTCGAGTACGAGTTCCACCGTGGCCCTGGTGCCATACCACCACCACCACCAGACTGCAGAAACGGCTCGAAGGATTAATGATGTGTATGGCGGCGGTGTCGCAAAAGAAAACACAGTGCGTTTTTGGTTTCAACGTTTTCATATTGATTTCTATTGTGGCAGCGGATCCATCGCAAATCACGTCCAAGTTAGCTGCAGGCTGTGGTGTTAGTGATAAAACTGTTTTAATCCACTTGAAGCAAATTGGGAAGGTGAAAAATCTTTAAAAGTGGGTACCTCATGAATTGAGTGCAGCAAACCGACAAACGCGCGTCGACTGCTGCATTACATTACTCAACCGGCACAAAAATGAAGGGATTTTAAATCGAATCATTACCTGTGATAAAAAAGTGGATCCTGTACGATAATCGGAAACGCTCATTGCAATGGCTAAGCCCTGGCGAACCAGCCAAAGCCTGCCCCAAGCGATAATTGACTCAAAAATGTTACTTGTGAGCGTTTGGTGGACAAGTGCCAGTGTCTACAGCTACTACAGCTTCCTTAAATCTGGCCAGACGGCAGATGTCTATTGCCAGCAACTGCCATCATTCAATTGCCATCAGGCGACCCGCTGCTCGTTTCCTGGTCAATTTCATTAAAAAGAAAACTCAAATAAAAGTATCTACCCTAGTTATGCCTGAGATTCAAACCTGTAACCTGTGGTTTGAAATATAAATAAAGTGAAATCACTCAATCACAAGATGTCAGGAGATACGTCTTGTGCCTATAAATACAAGTCTCAGATCGCTGTGTCTTGAAAAAGCTAATATTTGATACGAAAATTGAGAATAAAAATATAAGATAAAAAGTTGGTGCGGGCAAATTGAAATACGCTATTGAATTTATATCAGTTCTATCCTAAGGATGTATCAGATATTTGCAGCCAATTTGCGCTATGAAAGTAAACTAATGTTATTTTCTTCGTTGCTAGTTTGGTTGCTAGTTTAAGTCGATTTTCATAGTATTTTGTGATATAAAATATATGATAACTATCCATAAATTTATGGATCTTTCTATTATTATCTAAGACAAAAAAAATACAAGATTAAAATACCTATTAATTTAACGCAGGTTATAATTACTAACCTTACCTAGTAATATTTTAAACGCGAATGTTTGTATGTAAGGATGCTTATGACTCCTACACGCAAAAACTATATAACGGATTTTGGTGAAATTTGTTATGGTAGTAGTTTAGGATCTTAATTAACACATAGGCTACTTTTTACACCAGGAAAATGTACGGTTCCAGCAGTATTTCTTATTGCGCATACGAAGTCAAGGGAAACATCGAGTTTATGAATAAAGCAACACTTGCTTCTTAGATTTTTTTTTTTAAAAGGACACATGTCCAGTTTTAATTTTTTACTGTTTTGTGTGAAATGTATACTTTTTACTAACGCTTACTGTTAAGCGTTAGTAAAAAGTAAACATCTCGTAATTAAGTTTGAGCTGTTCAAATTTCAGCGAGCGTTGTTGTGTTCCCGCCAGTGTTACCAACTGTCAAAAATATTTTCGCCTAAACTGAAGCCAAAAAACCCCAAAAAAAACTCCTGTAGGCGCAACAATTATTCTAAAACCACATTGATTTCTTATATGATTAAAAATACTATAAATTAATAAGTATTATGTCAAAATATTACTTAAAATTCTGAAATTTTAATTCTAGTGTTCTAAGTTCGTTAACTAGTTGATAGAAACATAAGACAGTTACTTAAGATCGAAGTTGTATATTTTGTAACTACCTATTCGTGGAATCAATCACGTTTTTAATTTTAACAGTGCGATCTTGTATTCAAATTTATTAATAAGCTGTTGGTTTTCCGAATAAAATAAATTTAAATACTAAATAAAATATATTGTATTACTACCTAGATAAAAATTCTTCTAGCTCTAGTTCTAATGAAGGCACAATCTGTTGTGGTGCTTACTGTTTATATTCAAAGAATTCAAAACTCAAGATAGGCTATGACGTACATTTGACAGAACAATTTTTCATACAAGAAAAACCAGAAAAGCCTTGGTTTTCACCATATTTAAAATGTCAAAATGGCGCCAAGCTTTGCCTTAACATGCCTCGTCTATAATATATATTATGTCTATGTTTATATTGCAATCTGTTCATATAATAATTATTGCACATCTTTTCATGATGATTTTTGTTTTGATATACCTATTTGTCTTTATGTCAACTACAATTAATTTTTACATTCATTCTTTCTTCCAAATTCAAGTTTGTTCAGATTCTGACTTTTCAAATTGCCTGCCGATAATGAAGTTCAATAACGATATTAAATGTAAACTAATTAAAATTCACTAAAAATATCGTTGAAAATTCGTCCCCCTAGAAACGCTTTATATAATTTGGGGATTTTCTCCCTAAAAGAGGGAAAACCCCCAAATTGGCATCACTGGTTCCCGCTTTTCCCCCACTCCCGCCTTACACCCATTCGCCCATTCCCGTTGTAATCTCGATGGTACATAGGCTGTTCGAAGCAAATATTTCATGAAGTAAATTCCATACACGAGAAATTGGAATTCTAAATACAAATACACATGACGGCACGATGTTGCGCAGTTCGGTATGCAATAACGGAGTTTACAGAGAATATACTTATTATGGTACTATTATGAATAGAGATAATTTAATGAATATTGTTATAATAATCTATCAGTGTGTTTTATTCAAATACTAGCTGTCCCGACACCCGTTGTTATGTCTCAACTATGAACTGCAATAAATAAATAACTACACCTACACGTATAACCTACTCCAACACCTACAACCTACACCTACATGTACACGTACATCTACAGTATTTTCCCCGTAATTTTCCTAATATTTCTCACCGTTTAAACCTTCCCTGAACTTCCACAATTATTTTAAGACCAAATTTAGCCAAATCAGTGCAGCCGTTCTCGAGTTGTAGCGAGACATTGGAATTGCAATCTATTTTTAGGGTTCCGTAATACTTAAGGAAACCTTATAGTTTCGGCCTGTCCGTCCGTCTGTCTGTATATCTGTCTGTCTATTCGATCGTCTCGGTCGCGGCATTGTTAATAATTTCGCCACAATAAGTTTAATAGAAACTCGAAACAAACATCAACCGGTCAACTTCAAAATTTCTAACTGTCAAATTTTCAGCCATACTTCTTCTTCTTCTTCTTTTGGCATAGCCTTCCCTGTAATAGGAGTTGCCAACTTCAGCCATACTTATCCATATAGATAACATTAAGTTTAGCTGTCAGTTGCGTTTTGTTATTCCATGTCAGTTGCGTTTTGTTATACCACATTTTATGTCACGTGACACGCCCCATGGGATCGGGATAAAAAGTATACTATGTCCATCTCCTGGTTCTAAGCTACCTCTCCACCAATTTTCAGCCAAATCGGTTCAGCCGTTCTTGAGTTATAAATAGTGTAACTAACACGACTTTCTATTATATATAGATTTTATTTTAACCGACTATGGCGAAGCCAAAAGTAATGAATTTCGAAGTCTGTGTATGAAATATGAATGTATGTATGTTTGTTCAACCGTAGCACCGTGATCAGATTTTAATAAATAATAAGTTAATAGATTCGTAATATTAGCCCGGCTAACATAGGCTACCTCGATTTAATTATCGCGAGTAGATAATTTTCCTCTTTCTACATTTTTTAACAGGATTATGTAGGTACTAGTGTGAGTTTATATATCAGCGCAATCTCTATATATTATATATAACATAGCCATAAAAGAAAAGCTAAAACGACATAGCTTATTATACGGCAAGAAATACTTGCAAAGAGACCCTAAAAATCTATTTCCACATTAATTATTCTACACACCAAAACATTATTAATCCAATACTGACATTCATAAATTCCCCCACAATATTCCCCTTCGTCCCCTTCTTAATGAAATACACAGATGCACCACTGTGTCCCCTTCATTCAAATCAGAATGGAACCTAATACCCCATGTAATTGTCCAATTTTTGCCCCAGTGGGAGACAACCGTGACAAATGGAGTAGGAAATCTCATTACCCACCGTTATTTCACTTATTGCTCGCAAAAAAGTTACGTGAGTCAGCTCCATTCATAAATAGGCTGATGCCTATTGATCATCAGAAGTTATTAAATATTATTATTTATGCCTAATGGCATAAATAATAACAGTATTCATAAATAACAGAAAAATAAAATAAAAACATGTAAAAATATTAAATAAACGAAAGTGGAAATTATAATAAGGTTACTTAATGCAAACTGGCGTTCGACTGCGCCGCGCGTCATACGTATCATATCAATTTTATGACTCCTGTACTTTAAAAATGTTAAAAAGTATTAAAATAATTTCAAACATTGCAACCGCCTTTAATTAAGCATACAAATATTCAAGTAGAATTTTTCACTACGGGATACTCGCTCCTGAGATTAGCGAGTGAAATGAACTTCGCAACTTTTTAATCTCTCCATTGAAATAATTTAACACATGATAAAAAAAATCACTCCAGTAATTCACTTGCAGTAATCAGATTTAGGATTTAAATTGGAAATAAAAACAATTCGAATAATCTGCTCTCAAATTTCTAAACAGGATTATTTTCCGGCTTTCCGAAATCGGTTTTGCATTTAATCAGGGGGTGCAGATGAATTTGAGCCGTCGTTGTTAGTGATTACGAGCTAAATTGTCCTGGCAGCGTGATTAATAGCCTCGCTTGTAAGTAATGAGTGATTCTGTAGTTGTTGCCTCAACAATTAAAGACTTGCGGCGGGTAGCTCGACTATATTTCACCCAACTCCTGTATAACGCCGAGTGTATCTCCATACTACTTGCGAAGTACACGCATTTTGCTTCGCATCGTGTCACGCTTTTCGTGCTTTGGGCAAAGAATATATTATATTACTATCTTATAGAATCGTCATTCCACCGATTTACACGAATCACAGGTGCGTGCTGCGAATGCGGAGGCGGGTGGGGAGGAACTTTTTCTCAGCCTGCGGGGCTATAACGTACTTTAACTTTCGTTGGTCATGGTTGTAATGTCATTTTGACATTACAACTTTTTCAAAACATAATTTTAAAAGTTAAAATGTCAAAAAAGATTGCGCAAGCCTACGGGTATGTCCAACTAAATAGTCCGCCATTTTGTCCTTCAGAGAACGAATGAAATGACCAATCAAATCGTGTTACGTAGTGCATTTTAACACAAGCCATGAAATAAGAACTGTCAAACGAAGCAGGGACCCATTGTGCTCCCGGCTTTGACATTTTTAACCGACTTCCAAAAAAGGAGGCGGTTATAACATAGGAATGTAGACTTTGTATTTCTAGGTAATTAACAATATGTGATTCATAGAAAGGTTCGATCGAAAAAAACTTCGATCGCAAATATTCTTGTCTCTTGATTTATTCGTTCTTTTCAGTTTTCATTTAGTCGTAATAAATATTGCAGCCTGTGAGTTTACGAAACAATTCAAACATGGAATATCATGGGTACAAACATCGAAAGGAATCCAATAATATCAAAACCTACTTCTTTTCTATAAAAATCTAAATTGATTAAACTTGTTTATAAATGCGAAAATGTTTAACATATTTTGGGTTATGTTATTGTTTGGCATGGTTTATAATTTTGAAGTAAAGTGACAATATTGCGTTTCGATTTTACACATGATGGAATTTTTTGAAAATTATATAACATGTTTTAAATATGAAATTAAAATCGGCGGTGTTATTTAAAGTACAAAGTTTATTTGAAATGCTCTTTTTAAGTCCTCATTAGTTTTTATAATTAATAAATTAAGCATAAAATTTAAATAGATTACACGGTGCTAATACACACAACAAAAAGCAAATTTCAATGCAACTTTTTTTCTTCACTCTTCATTCACTTTACTTTCACGTTCACTCTTCATGAGCAACATAGTTGCGTAATACCCCGACATCAATTGATTGGGAGAATTTAGTCAAGCATTTACATGAATTCCAACGAAGTTAAGAACGAAGGTAGGTATAGCCCATGGCTATGGCTCACGGCTAGCCGCTGGTCGTTTCGTGCTTTGACATAATTGACAATATAATTTCATAATATCTATGATAGATTTAACTGACGCGACGTATAAAAATATTTTAGTGTCAACCTTAGGCCTACGTCAACATGACTGACATTCGCTGGTGCTCGAGCTGTCATTTGTAGAGAGTGTCGCCCCTGTGCTTTGGGCTACTTCGCGGACCACTTCCTCAGCCTACTTCGCGAGTAGTGAGTAGCTTTACAGTAAGATACTAGCTTAAATACACGCGTAATTTTCAAAGGAATGTAAACTTCACAATTCGTTTTCACTTTATTATTTCATTCACATCTTCGTCATTTATTTAGCTATCAATGATTCTTTATTACCTCTATTATAAATTTATACTGCTATTTACCTAAAGCCGTCATGTTTAATGCTTTTCCCAAATAACCTAACCACGAGTCAGGCTATGTCAAAAAATGGTTCCGTAGCTACCAAAACGCAATAGAATAACTTCGACAGTTATTATCCGATTTTGTTCAAAATAATTTAAATAAAGAGTTTTAGCATATAATATTAGCATGGAAACTTACAAGTTTATATCTCTTATAGTTTAGAAGCGCCATGGGGGTGGGGCAAATTATAAGCCTATTACTTGTAAATGGTTGACTTTCTAAACTACTCATATTGTATGAAACCGTGAGTTTATTTATAAGGACGATACCTCACGCTATGGCGTGGGGTATCGTTGAATAGGTCGAATAGGTCTTTTTATCCAGGATAGACAGATTATTCAGGATAGACTAAATAAATAGATAGATAGATAGATTATTCAGGATAGACTGAAAAAATATTTTTCATCCGCACTTCACATAGTGAAGATAGCCACCCCGAAAATATAAAAATATGCTTATTTTATAATGCCAAAACCGAATTGTATACACAATCTATGACTATACCAAATTTCATCTATTTATATTAATAATTAAAGAAGCTAGAAGCGCGGAAAGACAGACAGACGGGCGGACGGACAGAGCGAAACTATAAGGGTTCCTTGTGTACTACGGAATCCTAAGAATGGTAGGTTATTTCATAACCCACCTACATTACATACTTTTTTGGTGCTACTTCAGAACATCAACAAAGTCAATTACTTAGCTGTAATGTGTACCGGCCTAGCGCTATCGGAGTTCACAGTCGCGCGCCCAAATATGCACATTAACTCCGCACACGCGACTCTCAACCCTCCTAACTATGCCAATTTATCTCCTGCTCATGATACTTTTATCTAAGATCTTGTTATGTGTGTGATTCAAGTCACATTCCTCATTCTCAACTTGGAAGGTCAAAAGACGAAACAGAGGTTCAAAACCGATTGGTAGCATGTTGTTACTGTCAGGATTCTCTTAAACCGATTGATAGTATGTTCTTATTGACGGGAATATCTTATTAAGATGTTCTATGTAGGTACTTATGCTAGAAAATATCGCTAGGTAAAATATCGTAGGTTAGCTACGTGTTTATGTCATAGACCTATATATTATATACGAGGCATGTCGAATGTCGAGGCAAAAAGTATACACACTTAAACTTTGTACTTTTGGCCCTTCTGGGGTTGTTTCGGGCAGTCGAGGTCTGACATTTGTCTTCTTGTCATCTTGACATTTTGACGTTTGCTTTCTGTAGTCTAAGCAGTCCGCATAAAATAGACAAAATCTTCTGAAAACAAGATGGCGTAACTTTGTCTTGCCTGAATATTTTCTTTATATTTATATATACAATTTAGTTGCACGTTGACTTTTGTCAATCTGTCCCAACATTTACTTTTTTTATTCTATCTAAGAGGCAAAAGAAACTCATAAAGTTATAGTTGACGACCTCTGTGGCTCAGTGGTAGAGCGTGTTGGTGCTCAAGCCGGGGATCGCGGGTTCGAATCCCGCCGAAGGAACATAAAAGTTATTCCGTGTTCCTGGGTCATGGATATGTATTAATTATGTGTATAATGTAATAAAAATCTTAAATATGTGTATAATATAAAAGTATTAAATATATTTCTTGTCTGGTACCCTTAACACAAGTTCTTCGAGAACTTACCACGCCACCAGATTGACGTGGTTTGAAGCGTCCATACATAGATAGATAGATAGATATAATTAAAATTGGTGTAATATAAAAAATTATATTAATTAACTAGTATTTTCACAAGGCTGATGTGGTGGCCTATAATAAATCCTCAACACACCGAGAGTTACAAACAGCGCTACATTTATAGGGGCGTTAGGGGTTTATAAGGAAGCTTTATGTGCTCAAAAGTTACAAAACAAATTTTTAATGGATACCTACTACTATACTATTAATCTAGAATTATGAAACTGACCTGGATCTTCAAAACTTTACGACACGTAGTGCCCAATCCAAATATCCAGTCAAATGACTTCTCTCGTAATGTTTTGAACGAAATATAATACTGATTTAGCTGCGTCTATCATGGTCTACTGCATACCAGGGGGTGTATTATGAGGTCTTGTAGCAGTATTACTTTAACATTACTTTTAGATTTCGCGCAAATTAAAAATATCTTTTTGTCTATATAAATAGAGATCATGTTTGCTCATATGAAATTCAAAAGTAATGTTAAAGTAATACTGCTATAAGACCTCATAATACACCCCCAGTATGGGGAGGTGCGGGCAAAAGTAAACTTTTTAGAAGTAGAAAGGGCTCAACGGTCGTTATTAAAACATACATTTTAAAATAAGGAGAACGCCGACAGATGAGTTATACAGAACTAGCAAGGTCATTCATGTCTATAAGGAGAACGCCGACAGATGAGTTATGCAGAACTAGCAAGGTCATTCATGTCTATAAGGAGAACGCCGACAGATGAGTTATACAGAACTAGCAAGGTCATTCATGTCTATAAGGAGAACACCGACAGATGAGTTATACAGAACTAGCAAGGTCATTCATGTCAATAAGGAGAACGCCGACAGATGAGTTATACAGAACCGGCAAGGTCATTCATGTCTATAAGGAGAACGCCGACAGATAAGTTATACAGAACTAGCAAGGTCATTCATGTCTATAAGGAGAACGCCGACAGATGAGTTATACAGAACTAGCAAGGTCATTCATGTCTATAAGGAAATTATATATTTTATTAACAATATTAAAAAAAACATAAAAATAAAGATGTTTTTTGGCGTATATCCGCGGGCGGAGCAGCGGACAAAAGCTAGTAATATTGTGTTTCTCAGTTTTCTTCATCTTACCTTCATACTACTATTTCTATTATAAATGTAAAAGTTTGTGAAGAACGAAGATGCATGGATGTTTGTTACTCTATCACGCAAAAAGTACAAAACAGACATTGATAAAAGGTACGGTAGTAGTTTGGGCTCTGGATTAGCACATAGGCTACTTTTCATCCCGAAAAAAAAAGGGTTTCCTGCAGGATACTGTATCTACGCGTTCGGAGCCGCCGCCCAAAATAGAATGTAATAGTGTTCTGGCCCCCAGTACGTAAGTAATATATTATATTCTTTGCCCACAATCATCTGTTGCGAATGCTCTTGCGCAGTCTACACGTCTGCGTGTGTGCGTGTGTCTACACACTGCGCCGGTAATGCTGACAGTGATGGCAGCACGTTTTCCCATTACCGAGATTCGAACTACGAGATTTGGCGTGACAAAAAATATGTACACTTTCGAAATAGTTCGTAAAAGGAGAATATTTTCAGTCGGTCAGGTAACCGAAATAAACACACCGGCATATTTAGCGGAACACAAAAAAAGGGTCCATAATTAAAAAAATATGGTTTTATTTTAAAATCTACTTACTACACTTCTTTTGTTATTTAAAGTTTCATTTGTTTTACTTAAAATGAGATCACATTAAGAACAGATTTCGCGAGTAAAGGCTATTTGTGAAAAATGGTACATTTTTTAACTTTTCATGTATCCCGGAAAAGTAAAATTAATATTAAAATAACAATTAATTAAATTAGAAAAATGGTGATTAATATCGCGTATTTCCTCCACGTGCTCTTATTAAAGTTTCTACCCGTCTAGGCATACTGAGAATGATGTTATCGATGATCTCCTGGGATAGTCTCCGCCATTCCTCAACTACGGCGACTCGCAGTTCACCCACGTTGGCAGGAGCTGGAATTCTGGACTTAACTTTTCTTTTCAGCAAGTCCCAAACGTGCTCTATTGGGTTCATATCCGGTGATCTCGCCGGCCACTCCATAACAGTGATATTCATATCATTAAGATAAGCTTGAGTTACCGGAGCGGTATGCGGCCGAGCATTATCCTGCATAAAACCAAAATCGTCACCGATATATGGGGCAAACGGTACGACATTTTCTTCTAAAACTTCTCTGATATAGCGATCTGCGGTCAGACTCCCTCTGTCAATCACTACCAAGTCTGTGCGAGCTCCCAAACAAATGTCCGCCCAAACCATTATTGATCCACCACCGTATGCAACTGTAGTTTCAAAATTTGTCTGAATGTATCGTTCTCCTTTGTGTCTGTATATTCTTTGCCTGCCGTCAATTTGATTTAAGAGAATTCTGCACTCATCACTAAACAATACCTTACTAGTATAATACCTTAGTAGTTTTATTGTATTTTTTGTACCATCTTGTTAAAATTAAATTGCTGTATTTTATATTGTACACTTAGCGAAATGTAATGTTAAGAAGGTAGAATGTAAGGCAAAGAAAACACAAAGAAAGACAAAATAAATATAAAAAGCAAAAAACGAGCCCTGTCCACGATAAGGGTCTCGAAAAAAAAAAAAAAAAAAAAACAATACCTTACTCCATTGGTCCGCGTTCTAAAGTCGATGTTCCTAAGCAAAAGTTAACCTGTTTCTACGATGATTTACCTCGAGCCTTGGAGCCTTGGCGGGCACAAATGAACCCAAACCAGCTTCTTCGAACCTTCTTCGTACCTCACTTACGGTTACACCCCGCACTGCTTCTAACTCATGTCGGGCTTGGACGGCCGTCAAACGGGGGTTCCTACGTACACGAAGCCGAATGAAACGATCATCCCTACTCGAAGTGCGTCTTTTTCTGCCTTGTCCTGCTCTTCTCACATAAGTACCGGTCTTCCTGAACCGTTGGATACTGCGATGGATCGTTGAAAATGGTCGACGAAGATCTCTGGATATCACTCTGTAGGTTTGACCATTTCTTCGCATTTCGAGTGCCCTGGCAATCTCCGTTGGGGCTAAGTCAGGCATAATTCAGTCCTCAACTCCAAAAAGATACGCGATTAAAAAAAACTAACAAAAAACAGTATTTCAATGAAATTTTAAATCAAACTCAGAAGGAAGAAATACTCGCTCCGGATAAGGTGTATTTGAATAAAATTAAAACAATTGCATAAAATGTGATGTTCAGTTGTTATCTTAATTTGAAAATATTTCTTTTTAAATTAAATGACGTATAAACCAGCCAGCAACCTTATATGATACTGATATCAAACCTTTATTTTATGTTCCGCTAAATATGCCGGTGTGTGTATTATGTACTATAAGATTTATGCCGATGTTAATTGAATTAATTATTAGAATATTTTTAATTAATATATATTTTTTATTGTTGATAATAATGTCGATTATGCTTTTAGGGGTTAAACAATTGTTTTTTAATCATTGGAATGAACATTCGCCAGATGTATTTACGGACCTTTAAAACCTTCAGTTCTTCCAAAAAAATAGTATATTCCTTCGTTCACTCCTTCATTATTTACCCTCATCAGCGCGCAGCTCAGCACTAAATTACCGATTCTCAGCCACAGCTTGCAACTTTCCAACTCCGAACATCGAACATTCGAGAACAGTTTTAATTTAATGCCATTTTTAAGCTTGCTCTTTCATTTTCTTAACTCGCTTTTCTTCCTCCACTGAACGCTTCTATTATAGTTGAAAATGGTTTGACAATAGTAGCGTTTTTTTAACTCTTTCAAATTCCTTGTCAAGTGAATTCCTTTGTGTAGGCTTTATTTGCATGTTTTTTTTAATGCAAAATCTATATTTCATAGACAAAATAGAAGAATGTACTATATTACGATGACTCTCATTGTTAAAAAAGATGATTATAAATAAACCAAGCAGGTAAACTGAACGTACCTACCTATAATTTATAATAGATATTTGACAGTCAAGTGACAGTAGTAGGGGAATATTCAATCATCATTTTAAGTATTTTCCCCATTTTCCCAAAACTTTTCCTATATTTCTCACCGTTCAAATCTTCCCTGCACACTCCACAATTGTTTCAAGGCTAAAATTACCCATATCGGTCCAGCCGTTCTCGAGTTTTAGCGAGACATTGGAATTGCAATCCATTTTTTTAAGCCAAATTATTTAAGTTTCAATAAATAATTATTCACTATTTTAGTATAAAATTTTTTTGAATAAGAAACAAGAAGCTTAGCACTTTATCAGAAAAATTTGCAATGTCTGTACTGCACTTGGTACAGAAAGTATAGTACTCGTAATGTAATCAGCGACTAAACCAAGTGCATTATTAAGATATTTAATTTAATTTAACGACGTAATGCTACGTAATCGGCATTTGGTTTTACGAGTGAGAATGACATGACCAGTCAATACTCATATATTTTTGTAAGTCCCAGTTTGAGGTAAAATAGCTTTTACTTTAGATCATAACTTTTATGTCATTTTACGGTGACATTAAATCTTTATTGTCCATTTCATGCATTTATGACCTCGCCTCTGCCTCGCCAAAATAAAAAAGTCACTTACTAGATCTTGAGGCCGCCCATTCGGTTATTTTTAATTTGGAGCGGCCAGATGTGACCGCAGTTACATACATTCTGTTTCATTATAGTTCTCGCGACTATTTTTCAATGCGGTAGCTGTCGACATATTATTGAACCATATAGAATACGAGACGTTGCCCGCAACTTCGTCCATGCAGACATCTGTATATCTCACGGTAACCGTACATTTTCCGCAATAAAACTTAGCGCGTATCCTTCTTCAAGGTCTAAATACTTGTACCAACTTATGTATTTTGGCGTGATTTCGTAACAGACAATCAATATTCAGAGTATCTTTCGCATTGATGAATTACTAGTAATGATTATTATTAGTTACTTGTGCTTGTAGGTGTTATAATATATCCAGATAGAATTATATATCCAGATAGTAGATACGTATATTTTTTGTGTATGTTTGCCGACCAAAGTTTTAGAAAAACAGCCTGTCTGTTCTAATCTTAATTCTATCTCGCATTTAATCACCATACACCAACTTTACAAAATTCAGCTATCGGGATCGAAGTATTCTAACATTGTTGAACTCTTCTAGGGTAATTTTGAGCACGAAGGCAAAAGTTCGTTGTAGTTTACTAATTTGCACTGCGATATGGACGAAGTTCGTCGTGTAATCCAATTTTATAGACCAATAAACAGCTGATGTCGCTCCTGTCTTGACTCTAATTACTGTGTTCTAGATACGTTGACATACCGTGTAGGGACATCGCATTCGCATACAAAATTATCCGCCGTGAGGGCTGGTACACATTGTGGCGGAACAATAAGCGCCACAATCCTGAATCGCGCTATCGTTTTCAAAGATCGGCACTATATGTATATACGACATCTGAAATTCATACAAGTTGGATTCGGCCTGACCGAGCATAGCACCTCGCTCGGTCGGAGGTCTCCCTTTGGGAGAGAGATCTACTCATCCCACAACATTATGCGTTTCAAACAAGAAAAAAGGCGCGCGTCAGCGTGTGTTCTTTTTGCTGAACTATTGGTGCTCAAAAGGAGCGTACTGGTGCTTTGACGCGCGCCTGCGTGTGTACTTGTATGACAAGGACAAAACATTGTACAGCTCATCCATTGTGTAAATATTTTTATTAGTAAGGGGGTAAGTGTTTGGTGCGTTGTCTCTAGATGTTAGGCAATGTTTAAATTCTAAACAAAGTAATTTGCTAGGGCCTACAGTGAAGACATACGTCTGTTTTGGGAGCTATAAATGGGACTTTTATTTAGAGAACGTTGGGCTGATAAATATTTTTTTTGATTTTTCAGCCTCAATAGGTATGGCAGTCGAGGGACGTTTATCTGTTTACTTTATGAGTTCGTTTTTATCAGGCACCGGCATAATTTAAATTTTACTATTTTCATATGGAGCCGGGATAGGGCTATCTCTGGTGGATAAAATTCGTAACAATGTCATTCGCTAAAGAAATAAAGTCCGACATTGCTCATAGAATCAGCACGCTAAAGTGGAAGTGGGCCGTCCATGTCTGCAGACGGACGGATGGCCGATGGAGCAGACAAGTTTTAGAGTGAAAACCATGTTTAGGCAAACGTAGTGTAGGACGTCCTGCGGCACAATGGGCCGACGATTTGAAGAAGGTGTCTGGCAGCGGATGGATGAGGGCTGCCCAAGATCGGGATGGTTGGCGCTCATTGGGGGAGGCCTACTTTCAGCAGTGGACGGCGATAGGCTGATGGTGATGATGACATTCAAATTCATTTATTTGTCAAGAATATGTTAAGGTAGGTATTTACATATTTTATTGAGTTTGACATTAAGTACCTCTTGACCGGACAGAAAAATAAAGTACATATTCTTTACCCATCTAACCTTTACGTGAAACGTCACCTCATCTTAGATTTACCCCCAAATACAATATAATACTGTTAACTCACAAAGTAAAAAGTTACCTGATTCTAACAAATTCGACTGAGTCGAACATCAGTGACAATTTCCTCACAAGCCATTAGGTCCATTAGTTCTAGAACTATCGGAGAGCCGCGTCCGCGTTCTGTGATTTAGTTACCAACTCGGGAACTGATTACGCGGCATCTATTCGACGCCTTAGAAAACTCAAACATTAGGATAGGATAAGGATGGTTACAGACTAGAGTCCAGCAACGGACTTGAGGACGACCTCAGTGTGGCTCAGTGGTTAAGCACCACTTAATCCGGGGGTCCGGATTCGAATCTCGCCGAGGGAACAAAAAGATTTATATAAGATATATAAACATAGAAAATCGTTCCAAATCAGTACAATGGTATTGATTGGCATCATGTATCATAAATCTTAAATATACGTATAATATAAAAGTGTTAAAGATACTTCCCGTTGTCTGGTCCCTGCCGGTCCCTGTAACACAAGTTCTTCGGGTACTTAGCACGGATCGGCAAGGTGTGGAGCGTCCATATATATTATTAATGTTTGCGATCTTAATGTGGTTCTTCAGGAACAGCAAATCCGACGTAATAATATTTTTGTAGCTATTAGGGCCGTTGCAATCAAAGTTCTTCCGCAAAAAAAGTTTGCGATTGAAGACCGGACTTATGCAAGTTCTCCAGACTACTCCGATATGTGTTGATGCTTAATTTATATTGAGCCACAGAGACAAAATATGCAGTTAACTATCTGATACTTATTAGAATATTCTGAAACAGGCCCTTAATCAAATACCTAGTTGTTTCACGGTCTTCAGCAAGGATCCCCGAGTCAAGACAAAACGCGCGTCGATTGTTATTACACGGTCTTTAACCCGGATTCTGTTTGATTTACCACATCGGTGGTTTTGAAACACTTAAATATTTTTATCACCACAATTATAGCTTCCTTACTTTTAGACTAAAAATATCACCTTAACTGTGAAATAACAAAACTGTCTTTTATACCTACTGCGAATCTATTATTATATCTATTATTCGGATTTTAAAGAGTTTTCCACTCATACAAATTTCATTCAATAATGTAATGTTTACGCCGCTATCAAATGTTCCTGCTAGGCCCACTGTAGTCCAAAAGTAACGTTACGCAAACGCTAGTCTGATCACAGCCTTACACTATCGCCATACATAGCTTCAAATGCTTGAACATTTTGGCTTTGGCATGACTGGACTTGCAAGCATTCAAAGTTGTTTATCTCTATCCAACACACTTGTTAAAGCTGAGATGGCTTATATGCGTTGAATATTCAAGATAAGTACATGTGCACATCATTCAAGTGCATTTTGCCAATATAATATGCTGTTTAAACAGTTAAGGTATTGAAAAGTAACAAACATAGAAACATTCATATTTATTAATTCACTTTTATCTTCTTTCTTATTTATAAAAAGTAATTGAAGTTCTTTTTTTCTCGCTGAAACTTTGATCTTAAAATAATTGTGGATATTCAGGGAAGGCTTATATGGTGGAGAAATAGAAAAATTTCGAGGAAAATCCAAAAAACCACGATTGAATTTTGCCATACTAACTGTTCCCTGTTTTTTTTTGAACATTTGATGTTTGGTCCGTCGATAGCGTAAATTAGTATCTCCAGTATAACTTGACTGGCAAATATTAATAGGTGTATTCAGTTTATCTGTTTAGTTGGAACTACAAAACAGTTATTTTTCTAAAAAAGTAGGTTGTAGGTGTAGGTAGAAGGTGTACTTTTGGTGTCAAAATTGTAGGTGTATGTGGGTATGTAGGTAGGTGCACAGGTAGATGCAGGTGTAGGTGTATGTGGGTATGTAGGTAGGTGCACAGGTAGATGCAGGTGTAGGCGTAGATATAGTTGATGGTGTAGTTGTAGGTTTAGATGTTGGTGTGGGTTGTAGGTGTAGGTAGTAGGTGTACTTTTGGTGTCTTAATTGTAGGTGTATGTGGGTATGTAGGTAGGTTGGTGTGGGTTGTAGGTGTAGGCGTAGTTATTTAACGTAACAGCGTGTATCGGGTCACCAAGTATATTATACTTTCGACTATGAGCCTAACTATATTTAAATCACGTGTACATAATTGTAAAATTTCCTATTAAATTAATATGTTTATTAATAAATACCGTATTTAAATTTTTTGTCTAGCTTAAGAGTCATTACGAGGAATAAGGTTTCTACATATCGAAGTAAGATCGTACCTGGTAAAGTGTACCCCAAAAGCGTTATTCCATTAATTAACAAGACTTTTAAGTTATAATTAAGTTTCACGGTGATTCTATAAATAACTCCTCTTTCATCACAATGTAAGCTGACTTGGAAATACCACAAAATCATTATGCAAAATGTCATAACACTAGCGTGAGATTTATTTATATATTGATATTTAATCATCCTCAGCGACTCCTAGCTTGCTAGCTACAAGAGCAGGCATTGCATACACCCTAGCACTCTTCGCCGTGATAACTGTCGAGAAGATGTCCAAAGGGCATGAATTGTTGATTATGAATTGAATTCATATCTACTAGCGCAGAGTCGAAGCGCAGTTAAGTGAAATTCTGAAATTTGATATAGCAATTCCAACTGTATGTTTACAACGTAATGTTGATAATATTCTTCTTACTGAGAAAAATGGATTTTGTAAGAAAAATTCTGAATAAATACGGGTCTTGCTTCCTACTACTATTATAAATGTGAAAGTTTATGAGGATGGATGGATTGATGTATAGATGGATGGATGTATAGATGGATGGATGTTTGTTACTCTTTCACGCAAAAACTACTAAACGGATTTTGATGTTTGGTATGTTAGTAGATAGTAGAGATCTGGAATAAAACATATGTTATTTATCCCGAAAATGTGAAGCCGAGAATTGGACTTCTGGAGTCTCGAACTTATTGTAGCGCTATTTCTATAATAGCTGGTATTCCGTCTGTTCAATAGCCTCCTTTCCTATACAAATAAATAAAATTGAAGTGTCTGTTTGTAATTTTAAATTAACACTTTTTTTACTTACAATAAAAAATCATATTTTAAATTTTTATCTGTCCGTCTGTCAGTTCAGTTTGTCTGTTTGTTCCGGCTAATCAATGTAACGGCTGGACCGATTTTCACGGAAATTTCACTGGCAGATATTAGTACTATTTGTAACATATTGAGCTCCGTGGCCTAGTGGGTAGACCATTTGATTCGCACTCGAGAGTGTGCAGGTTCGATTCTTAGGTTATGGCGTGTACCAACGAGACTTTTTCAGATTAGGTCTGAAAGTAAATACATAATACAGACGCTCTAACGGTAAAGGAAAATATCATGAGGAAACTCGCACATGGTTGGCCCCAGACGTATTGACCAGTCATTCCTCTGGACTAGGCTGACTGTGTTGTGAGAATGCCGTATGTGCTTGGGCAACCATACGACTTTTTTTTTTAAAGTGTCTCAGGCACTACAGTATTTCCAGAGTTACTTCGCTCGGAGAATACTATATAAATCATCCAATAACGGATGAAAAAGGCCTAAGTTTTTATTGCAACATAGGCTTTTTATCTTAGGGTTCCGTTTCCGTTAGTCCTATACAAACAAAGTTGCGGGCACCAGCGTATTATAGTCATAAATATATCTATTACCACAGATACAAATAGCAATTTTTCTTATAAAGTCAAGTCATTAATTTGAAATAATAAACTTAAAAAAACGCCAACAGTATTTTAATACTGAGATAAAATAGGAATTATTTTTTCAGATTATATTTTATTTTTCCAACAAAAGAATAAAATAAACCGCCCCGGAACACCGAGTTTATTAATTAAACAACTGGGTTAATAGTTGTTATTTACAGACCAACGATTTTTATATGCCTCTTCATTTTATATTTTATCTCATCGGCTACCGATGAAATATTCAGATATATAGATAGATATCTCTAAATATTATAAATTGAGTCCTCCGCCGCGGCTGTCTGTCTGGCTGCCTTTTCAACCGTCTTCCAAATCACAGAAAGAGGTTATCAATTCGTGTGTATGATTTTTTTTGTATGTATGTTACGCGATTACTCCCCCGTTTGTGGACCGATTTTCGAAATTCTTTTTTATTTTAAAGAGTTGACTCTAAAGTTGGTCCCATTGTCACCAAATGGTAGATAGACCTGGTGATGAGATCCATGAGGAATCGAGAGAAATAATCAAAATTTATAGGGATTCCTATAGTGATTTTGACTTTTTTTGAAGAAACTCGAGCATATGTTACCAAAAAGTAAGGTGTGTCAATGTATACCCAGGACCCAAAAGGACTGAACATAACTCCTCAGTGTTTAAAGATACACGTTTAGGAATTTCAGCATTGTTTGAAGAACTACAAGCATGTGTCACTATTAAATAATCATCATCAACACCACCATCATCACAATTCACACCATACATCACGATATTATGTTGATATTGGAATTTCTCATCGTCTTTTATACCGATATCGATTCCTACATTCACAGCTACCAAAAAGTGAAATGTTATGCCAACTTGCCAAGGTATATCCTGGATCCAAAAGGACTGAACAAAACTCCTCTTTTTTAAAGAAACACGTTTGGAAATTTCAGCATTGTTTAAAGAACTGCAAGCATATGTTACTTTTATATAATCATCACCACCATACATAATCATATGATGAAATAGGTAATAATAATAATAATATACATGGATGCTTTCACACCACGTCAATCTGGTCCCGTGGTAAGTTTTCGAAGAAGTTGTGTTACGGGTACCAGACAACGGAAATATATTTAATACTTTTATACTACACATATATTTAAGATTTTATTATACTTACATATTTAATACATATCCATGACCCAGGAACACAGAATATTTTTGTTCCTTCGGCCGGATTCGAACCTATATCTGGCCGCGAAATATCTGGCAAATACAAAACAAAAATAAGACAATCGACAAAATTGATGTAGTGTCACTTGAAATTTTAAGAATTTGCATAATTCTTAAATTTTCGAGTGTGCGTCTTCATAAATACAAAAAAAACGATGATGGTGGGATCCATGAGGAATCGAGGAAACTCTTATTAGAAAATGTGATAATACTCGTTAATTATAATTTCCTTTCACATCTTTAATATCCGCGCAACTTTTCCTGTCATCACAATAACACAAAAAATATTTATGCAAATTAGTCCATCAGTTCATGCAATGAAAGGGAAAAGGGGATTAATTATTATTATTTAAATATAGAAGACTAGCTTTTGCCCGCGGCTCCGCCCGTGTAATTACAGTATCCCATGGGAACACTGTACTTTTCGGGATAAAGTGTAGCCTATGTTTTAATCCTACTACTAACTACTACCATACCAAATTTAATCAAAATCCGTTAAGTAGTTTTTGCGTGAAAGAGTAACAAACATCCATCCATCCTCAAAAACTTTCACATTTGCAATAATAGGTCTTTACCTATGAAATTGCCGTCCTGCAGTACTGGCCATTTCAAATCAAAATAATTTTTGTTTGGCTAAGAATTCTAATTTCAAATTAATTTTATTTTAAAAACATGGAGTTCTTTTTCCAAAAGTAGTCATTTGTTTATTGATTAGTGTTATATTTTCATCGCATTTCAATCTTTTTCGTCATCATGGATACGTTAAAAATTCGAGTAATTATAGAATATGAGTACCGTCGTGGCAGCAACGCGGCACAAGCGGCACGCAACATCAACGACGTTTACGGAGCTAACACTACAAACCAACGCACCACCTGTTATTGGTTTGCTCGCTTCCTTTCTGGAAATTTCGACCTGAAAAATGAACCTCGCGGTCGTCCGAAGACTTTGGTCGACAATGACGAATTAAACGCGATTGTGGAAGCTGATGATACACAATCTACGGCTGCATTAGTAGCAGCTTTCGACGTTAGCATTAAAACAATATTGGTCCATTTGCGTCAAATTGGCAAGGTAAAAAAGCTTGACAAATGGGTGCCCCACGAACTCAATGATAGCCAGCGCGAAGTACGCGTCGAGACGTGCCTTGCACTGCTCAACAGACACACAAATGACGGAATTTTGAACCGCATTGTTACCTGCGATCAAAAATGGATTTTTTTTGATAACCGCAAGCGCTCAGCAAGTTGGTTGGATCCTGGTTCAGCACCTAAATAATGCGCTAAACGAAAACTTACCCCTAGAAAAGTGATGGTCACTATTTAGTGGTCTAGCGCCGGTGTGATTCATCACAGCTTCTTACCAAACGGGGTGAGCATTACTGCAAAAGTGTACTGTGAAGAACTGAACAAAATGATGGAGAAGCTGACACATCTCTAACCAGCATTAGTCCATCGCTCGTCTCCGCTGCTCCTGCACGACAACGCGCGACCTCATACTGCACAGCAGACGGTCTCCAAGTTGCAAGAACTGGGGTTGGAAGCTCTCCGTCATCCGGCCTACTCACCAGACCATGCGCCTACAGACTACTTCTTTTTCCAGAATTTGGATAACTTCTTGGCGTGAAAAAAATTCAATACCCGAGAGGCAGTATACTAAATGCCTTTGAAGAATTTGTTGCCTCCCGTCCAGCTGATTTCTTTAAGAAAGGCATCAATAAACTGCCACTGCGTTGGCAAAGATGCATTGATTGCATGGGTGATTATTACGATTAATACAAATAAAAAATACATGAAAAAAAATCGTTTAATTTTTTTCATACAAAACGGCAATTTCATAGGTAAAGACCTAATAATAGTAGGATAATCACTAACTACGAACTAATCTGAGCCACGGGAACGGCCGATTCAACATAGGGCACTAATGACTAAAAATTTCATTTTTGAAATCTTTACTCAAAACATTTCAAAAATGAAATCTGCTTTATTGAAATCTTTTGAATTTTTTTCGTGAGTGTGTAGGTAACTTTATGGAGGTATTTTGTGCATTTAGTGCTGAAAATCAACGTTGACGACACAATATGTTTATATTATACTATACATCGCCCGCGACTTCGTACGCGCACACGGAAATCTCGCGGGGAACTCACATTTTGCCGCGATAAAAAGTAGCCTCAGCTGGATAGTAGAATGGAAAATTGTGCGTTGTTTATGAATTGGTCTCGGGTTCGAATCCCAGTCAGATTAATATTTTTGTAATTCTTTTTATTTCCTTTCTCTTATTTTTTAATTTATTTAGAAAATAAGTTTTATTTTATACTTTTACTTTGGAAGTCGGTTTTCATTTTTGTTTAAAATAATAATTTTTCTCTTATTTATATTTATTATATTATTATTAAGACATTTTAAGAAAGTTATAAATATAAAAAAGCCTCCGCTATTCTCACTCTCTCGGCAAAACAAACTCAAGCGTTATTTTATGCCACTTTTTTAAGAGGTCCCCAAATAAGCATTACTGATCTGTGGAACTAATAAACAATCACCAGTGATGATGATGATGATGAATATAATTTTGCCTATAAGAAAATTTTAAAGACATTGATATCGGTGCACAAAACTCTGATGAGTAGTGAGACCCTTTGTCATCCTAATAATATGTTGGATATTTCGTGTGATGATGGTGGTGATCGCATACGCTGCCAATTCTGATTATACCTATTATACATACAAGATAGTCTCGTTTACAGTATAAGATATTTAATTATTTTGTTTTCAATAAGGTTAGGCTACAGGGCAAACCCATAACCCGATCGTATTTCTTTTACACTCAAATTGTAGCTGACGAAACTGTCCATAGGAGTTTTTCTCAATTTTTTTATATCATTCTTCGTTTCCAAAATATCGAGCGCCAAAATCGAAAATACGTAAAAAAATGTTTTTTTTTTTCACAATTTCGGCCATAACTTTTTTTGTTTTTTACTTACTTTTTACTCGAATAATTCTTTATATTTGCACATCACATCTCTCGTGAATACGCGTCTGTTGAGCCCTTTTTGAATATCATAACTTCACAACTCTCCGAGTTATAAGGGGATCGCACTTTTTCGTGAAATAGGCCCCTTTGCTAGAACGAGCGAAAAGACATTTCCAATGTCAAAACAACTGAACCAATTTCATGTAGTTTTTATATATCGACTGAGTGGCTCTTTAGGAAGGTTTAGGTGTATAATTTGTTAAGAATTTGTCCACAAATTCTTAACAAATTATACACCTAAATTTATTGAATTATGACTTTATATGATATAAATATATCATATGGAAAATAATAATTAATATGTTGAAGGTGTCAAAAAAAATCAAGCCGTGACAAAACTTTCATTGAAAACTCCCAGACAGCTGATGAGCGACGGTAATAGTTTTACATCAGGTGATCCGATGCTCGTATTCCCCCTACGTTATAAAAAAACACGGCCTAATCCGTTCTCTTCTATAAGACTACAAAAAAGTCCGCATTGCCATAATATATCTATCGTTTCAGGATACCTTACTATAATACCCAATCTTATTTATTTTATTTATTTTACAATTTATGTACACACAATAAATAGGTTAAAAGAAAAAAAAAACTTAAAAATAAAACATTTTGTACAAAGGTACAAAATTTTTTATTGTTAGTTTTAAATAAAAAATTATGACATAATATTATTAATATAATGTGGTATTTTTAGAAGTTAAATAAACCTACATACAGAATGTCAATCCTTATCAATTTAAATTCGTTTATCACTTTAGCCATTTCGTATAATATAGTATAGTGTAATGTGTGTTAAGTGTAAAGTGACTATACAGTTTTAATTAATATTTTAGGAGTTCGTTCGAGACATCGTTAACTTAAAAAGCATGCGCGAGAAAATCGTACGTTAAATTCTAAAGTATCATTAAATTCGCACCAATGCGACGGGATGGACGGGACTCGGCCTGTACCCCGCCCATGTTAATTTTTTTGCTGAGTAAATTCCGGACGCCGTTAGCGGTTTTATAGACCGGGAATGCACTTGTAACGCCTTCGTTGTTACGAGAGGCCTTAATCGCTTCCCATCATGTGACGCCTCTAAGTTTGTTGGTATTTTTCATAAAAAAAGAAATATATGCCGTCGCGAGACAAAACAATTTTTTATAGAACAAAATATTACGTGTACCCGGAAACAAACCTGTGTCGTCTTCAAAACACCACCAGAAAAATATTGTCATCTATTTGTATATAAAACTGTAACGTTCTCGCCTAAAATTATCGTCCAACAATCTGCTGTATAATTTCCCAGAGCTTTACAAATTTTAACAGACGACAAGGTGAACTTTATTCAAAAGTTCTTTGTCCGAACTTGCGTAATGGTCGCGCACGTGTATCTGAAGGTTCAGTAAATACTAAGAAATTTTTATCTTTGAAGCTTTTGAAGGTCGAGCTTTAAGTTTCGTGTCTATTCCTTCAACGTAAGGGCCAAGTTTTTTGCTTAAATAAAATTACACCGATTTTGAAAACTTTCACGACCGGCTTCAACATTCGTCATTGGTGGACTCATGGATGAAGTTAAAAATTAATAAAAGTTATAATATTATAATCCTAAATACATTATTTTGCTATAATTATTATTAATCGTAGTTAAGATGCCTCATGGCACAAAATTTCTTTTTCTCTCTTTCTCATTTTTTTGATGTTTTAAGTGTAACTCTTCTTAAGTTGCACTTAGAGACTTACTTCTCGTTTCGGGAAAAAATAACTGTCACTGATAGAGTAGACACTAAACTGCAAAAGCTAGTTAGAAACTGAGATTTTTGTTTAGTTTGTGCCCAATAAATCATCAGCTTTAGCCACAGTTCAATATTTATGTTTGAAAAAATATTTTCTAGTTGAGGCTGTGACGTAAATCGTAAGTCGCTAAAAAAACCATATCTGATGTTCTTATATCTAAATAGATATAAGAACGTCAGATATGGTTTACCACATATTTACATACTTAGGTACAATGTTTGTTGGAGACTTAAAGGCACCACAATTTTAGCAAATAATAAAAAACATTACTAACGTTAAGAATCGACATTCTCTAGATTCACACGAATGACAACTCGCGCCGGCTATGTGTGCGTGGCTAGATGTGTCCGGGGACCGTGCGGCACGCGCGGTACGGACGGGTCATGTGTTTTTTCAAGCCAGTACGCTTCCCAGCTGGTATTTCCCGCTTTGACATAATTGACAGTATAATTTTTTTTATATTTATTATTTTGTATGACGCGACTTTTAATTTATTTCAGTGTCAACCTTAGGCTTGTGTCATCATGGCTTACATTTGCTGGTCTTTGTGCTGTCATTTGTGAGTGTCGCCCCTGTGATTTAAGTAAATTTTAAGCACATTATAAAAACAGTAATACTATTGTGTAGTTTAGTACCTATTAGTACTATTAGTTAATATTATGTAAATTGTAAAGAAACGTAAAAACGTTATGTAAAACGACGTATGACGTAACAAATGAACACCATTTCTATAAAATAAAAATATGCGCCATATTGCAATATACTATAATGCAATAGGGACTTCATTCTGGTAAATCAAACTGAAAAACTTTTATATTATTGTGTGTCATTAAAGGTTAGTATATTTTATATGTTAATGAAAAATTACTGATAAGTAATTTTTCCTAATTCCTTTTTTATTTTAGATTTCAAAACCTTCAAGTAAAATCCTTTTCAATGTCTATATTCTTATATCTGTATCATGAACACACCAGGAGACAGTTTTTCTTTATTTTTAAGGCCAGAGTCTCGTAACGACAACTGGTGACGAAACTTTCTGGGAAACATCGAGAAGTTAGTTTCGATATTTTCGCTTATTCCTTCATACTTTTAATGGACATTGTAAAGAGTAAGGATCTGTTAATTTTGCTAACACTTTTTCACATAAAAATGTAGCCAATTAGTTCAATACTGAACATAAAAACATGAACTGTAATGGCCAATCCATGCTCAAACACCAGAAGGTGATATTGTTAATTACATTGATCTTCGAAATTGAAAATATATGGATTGCCATAACAGGAAGTGGCCCCAGTAATAATAAAGTTTTCTACTGAAATTGATTACCTAAGGCGTCTTCATAGCTGTGAAGTTCTCTAGTATAATATTATCAAGAGGTAAGATACAAATCTATATATCAAAATATTTTTTGGCAAAAAAACAAGCGTACAAACAAAAAATTATAGCCTATTCAATAACATGCTCCGGAATCGGTATCGGTCCCGACCGATTTTGATGAAATTTGGCACGGAGAATAAGTAGACCACGGGGAAGGACATAGGAACTTACTATCGAGGTTCCGGTGGGATTTTGTTTGCGTGCACGAAGTCGCGAACAACAACTGGTATCTAGATACTATACTGTAGTTTACAGTGTAGTTTAAAGTTACTAATTAAGTGCAGTGTAGTATGTCACCATCTGCACCACCTCGCCCGTTGACCCGTCTCATGTTGGCTGACGACTTTAACGAGATTATTAACAAATTTCGTCCGTAACTTTTCAGAGTAACGGACAAACACGCGGGAGTTAAACTTTCAACATCAATCATCATCTTGTTATAATCATTACATTATATTATGTAGGAGCAAAACGAGCAGACGCTAGATGATATGCGATTACCGCTCCTAATGGACTGTACCGGTTTTAATTAATAAAACTTCTGGTAGGAAGTGATGTGGTTACATATAAAATTTTCCATGTATAGTTGAAGAAATTGAATGTTTAGCAGTTTGATATACTTTTGAACTATTCACTACTCTTTAGATATGTTACTTTTTTACTCGACTACGGCGAAGCCAAAAGGAAGGGTAATTGTTATACACATTACATGTTATAATTTTTGATGTGTTTCAAAAATTATAACCCGACTGCGTAATTTATATAGCCTATGTTACCCGAGTTACTAATACAAATTTATTGATACCTCATTTATCGAAATCGGATCAGTAGCTTATGCGCTACGGTGGAATAATCATAAATACATAAATGTATAGACTGCCAAAGTCTTCGCCGTAGTCGGGGAAAATATATTATAGATTTAAAATCGACATCATAAGAGATTAAACTAGAATTTCTTACACAAAACTCCTCTTATAAACCTGATCACTTGTGGTTCTCAATTTCCAATGAATTGTTAGCGGATCTGTAGTCTCTGTCTGTAGTTTACGTTGTTAAAGAAAAGCCACTCTTAAAATGACTTCAGATTTAACGGGTAGTTTCTACATTTCTCTTAATTTTTATCCATACGTTGTGGTAGATTGCTGGGATCGCACACGAAAAGGTGCAGGTTCGATTGTTATAAAAATTCTCAAGTTCGTCTGAACTCCCAAAAAATGGAGAAAAACATAGTGAGGAAAATATGTCGGTTTTCTGGTCCGTGAAGCCATGAAGTCCACAAAAGTCGCGGTATAGTAGAATTCCTTCGCGTGTCTGAATGAAAATAATATCTTAGAGTCTTTGACATCTACAAACGCACAGAAGGGCAGCTAGATACACTGCAGGCTGAGGGCGCGTTTATTTGATCACAAAAATCACAACGCGAATACATTAAAAACAACCTTAAAACATATTTTTAATCATAATAAGTTTAGGTTTAAAGATTTTGTTCTCATTAAGACATAGGTATAATGTCACTTACATGAGAAACAGAAAATTACATAAGGTTTGTTTTGTGTTGCGTTCGTCAGTTCGCTAACTAATATCCACTCAGTGTTAAAAAAAATATAATAATCTTTTACTGAATAAACATAATTATTAGTTGGCATAAAGTTTTGTAGTTGGCATTTAAAAACATTGAGTGAATGTACATTTCGTATTGTTTTTTGTTTTAATAATAACATAATTAAGATTTAAGCATTGTCTAATTAAATATAAGGTAAATGCTAGTAAAGCTATCGACGACGAATAGCAGTGTGCGGAAAAACCAGCAATGGTTTATGTTACACTGTTTAGATTATGTTTAATGTTATGTACTTCTTTATACATATTACCTACATATTTCCTTTGTTTTTAATAAATAATAAAAAAATGATACCTATTATAATACCTATTATGATTCCCTTAGGCCTTGTTTCACAATCTTCTAGCGGGTGTCGGATGGCTTATTCGGGAGTTTTGTTGCAGATTATATCGAGCGACAAAGACAAAACATGCAAACAAGCTATCTGACTCTTGTAAGTTGATTGTGAGTCAGGTTCTTAAGCAGTTACAATGTACCTGTATTATATCCCCCTTACTAATAAAAAGATTTACACAATGGATAACGAAAGCAACGTTGCTGTCTTTGTCTGTCAAGTGACTTTTCCAACGCATCAGACAAAGACGGCAACGTTGTTTAAGTTATTCGTTGTGTATATCTTTTTATTAGTAAGGGGTTATATATATTGATTGACTGATGTATCAACGCACAGGCCAAACCCTAAAGGCTAGAAATTTGAAATGTTGCATACGTATTTCTCATATGACGTAGGCAACCACTAAGGAAGGATTTTTCAAAATTCAACCCACAAGGGGGTAAAATAGGGGATGAAAGTTTAGAACCTAATTTCACGCGGGCAAAGCCGCGGGCAATCAATGGTAGTTGAGTAATTAATAAATTACAATAATTATTATTATTACGTGGCCGCCGCATATTGAGCTTTATTGAGTAGGCCACAACAATCAGGGGGTCTAAACAAGACCACTTTAGGTGTTTCATATTATGATTCATTTTTTTTTTCAACTCATATTATGTGCGCCATTTTACGCATTTCTATTGAAAACTGTCTAGATTTATGTTTTCTAATATTATGAAATCAGATGAATCATGTAGCCGTTTCACAATTTCAAGATTTTTGTATGGAAAAAAATATATAAAACATAATATGAAACACCTATACAAGTATTGGCCTTTTTAGACCCCCAGAATCTTTACAATTACTGCCGCGCGCTTGACTAGTCGATAAAGCTCAATTTGCTATTCGCGCTTTCGCGCACCTCGTCTAACTGGCCTCTAAGTGTCCTCTTATGAATCCGAGCCCCAGCAGTATTTATTCAGACGTTAGCTAGGTACCGATGATGATTAAATTTTATCTTCAAATTATACGATAAACTTTTTAAAGAGATCAGCTTACTCATGTTTGCTTACTCAATTATCTAAATTTACTTAAAACATTTCACGTTCGTTAAGTTTAAGGTCCTAAAATTAAAGTCTTGGGATAAAAATGAACATTTATTCTTCACAGTACATTTAATTATTTAAATTTTTAATATTATTAAAATGGAGCTTGTTGTATTTTTTGTCGATCTGTACTTAATATTATACACTTGTGACTAGATATTGCCGGCGATTTAATAATAAAATTATAAAAATTGCTTTATTTTTTCACACAACATAATATAGGTACAAACATTACAGAATCAATAGCGTGTGAATTGGAGCCTAAGCTTGGGTACTGCTATATCGCAAGTCGCATGAGTTCATATGTATAGTAAAATTGCTGAGTTTCCCATTGCATTATAGCTAATGCAATAGGAAACCTATATTATTTCCGTTTAATAAAAACATAGTTTTTTAGTCAGATTGAATTGGACTTCCGTCGGGTGCAGGTCTTTCTCTAAGTTCTTTTTATAATATATTTTCGTGTGTCAATTAAAATAGTTTTTTTTTTTAAACTAAATCCTGAACCACCCCGTAACAGTGGTGTCAGAAGTGGGATACCAGTGTTGATTTATCCGCTTTCGTTCCACTGGTATTCCATAACGGTTCGCGAATAAAACTGTGCTGAAAAAAAAAAAAACTCTATGAACCAATTCATCTCCGGAGTGTGATCTTGAACAGTGTCCAAATCATTTCTGTGTCCACTTCGTCAAACTCTTGTGCATACTGAGTCTCAACAGTCAGCCTTACTTCGTAAGCCTGCAGACCAGTCCTGTGTCCTGCTCCCCGACATCTTGCTCGTGCAAAATACGCACAGCCGCTACCTAACTTCGCAACCGCAATCGTTGATTCCTGCTACCGTCGCTGCTGAAAGCATCTCCGTTTCTGCCGCCGTTCTGCCGCCGTTTCTGCCGCCGTTCTACTGCTGTTCCTGTTGTTCCTGACATTGGTTGCGTTACTGAAACGCACCGCCACGCCGCTACCTGCTGCTAACTCGTCGTTGCTGTAATGCCGCTCAAGTTCCTGGTGATCCTGTCAACCCTGTGAGTAAAACATAATATTATTTGTTATTGCTACATTTCAGCTATATTTAATTGAGTGTCTTTCAATATACTTACCAATTTCCTCACCAATCTCTAATCCTTCACGTATATAAGTAATTATCCACAAATATTGAATAAATTATATACATACATACCGTCCTTATCTAGGTATTCTTTAAATTTATTTTACAATGTCGACCGAAAGCAAGAAAAGCTGTGAGAAGACAGAAATTTTACTTAGCGAACATCACAATCTCAAAAAACATTGTTAAATAAATATATTTTATCGCGTCTAGAGGGCAAAACCCAAATTGCTTGTTCCAACAAAATTTTCGACGATTTCAACCAGTTAAAATGTTTTCTGAAGCAAAATTTTGGTGAAAGAAAGCATTACAATCACTTATTGCTAGATCTACAGTCGTGTAAGCAACAACTAAATGAATCTGTTTCACAATTTGCGCTTCGTGTTGAAAGCTGTCTTACTGACTTACAGTCCGAAATCTATAATTCTGAATCTTTAAAAAAAGATATTTCTGGTCGAATCGCTATGACAGAGGATTTTGCGTTATTTTCAATTTCCTTAGGGCTTCATCCGCGAATAAGTAATAATGTTAGGTGTAGAAATCCTAAGTCTCTTAATGATGCAATCAATATTGCCCTCGAAGAGGAAAAGATACAAAATCTTTTATATAAAACTACCAAATCTAAATGTAAAACCTGTGGAAAATCAGGACATACGGAATCGGAATGTTATAGTGTAGAGAGGCGCTCACATCCGCCACGTAATTTTTCGAAGCCTCAAAATCCAACATCTTTTAATTTTAATAATAATCAATCCGATTCCCACGTTTTCTGCAAATATTGCAAAAAGAGTGGCCACGACATAAACGAATGTCATAGAAGGAAATATAATCATGAAAAGCGTAATTCGTATAATCATTCTAATAATTATAACAAGTCCGCGAGCGCGCATCATATTTCTTACGAGCCGCCGTCGCCACCGTCACCGACACCTTATGAAGATCCATGTGAAAATGTCGGCGACTGTGATTTAAACTAATTGATCGGATTACGAAAAAGTGCCGTCGTTTTCCGACTAATTTAGGCACACTAAAATTTTCCACAAAATCTATTTCGTCAAAATCTACAAATTTTTATCTTAAATCAAATAATTCATCTCAACACATTCCTTCAGGAACCTCTGTATCGTTGAGACATATCTCTAAATCATTGAACCACACGGGTAACCAGCCCCAAACAAGTGCCAATATTTCTAAATCATTGGACCACACGGGTAACCAGCCCCAAACAAGTGCCAATATTTCTAAATCATTGGACCACACGGGTAACCAGCCCCAAACAAGTGCCAATATCTCTAAATCATTGGACCACACGGGTAGCCAGCCCCAAACAAGTGCCAATATCTCTATGTCGTCGGACCGCCACACGGGTAGCCAGCCCCAAATAAGTGTCCAATCATTAAAAAAATATAATAAAAATTATATTAATAATAAAAATAAAATCGAGTCTAATTTTCAAACTCCAATATACGAGATCAATTCATTCATTACAAAAATATCCTTGCCTCACATTAATTTAAAGACCGAATTATCTACGCGTCCTTTATGGTTTCTAATAGACACTGGTGCAAGCATAAGACTTATAAAAAAATCCAGCTTAAATCAAAAATATATTTTATCCCGCGAAATAGTTAAGATAAAAGGGATCAATAACATCGAACATTGTTCTGAATCTTTAGGTACATCTCAGGTTAATTTTTATTTATCTAATAACACTTATAATTATAAATTTCATATATTTAATGATGATGTAAGTCTAGAGTATGACGGCATCATCGGTAGATCACTACCGATGATTTTAGGCTATTTTAAAGCTAATATTAATTACGAATCCAAATTAATTAATATTTGCGGGCAAACCATGGATATGAACTATGTTCAGCCAACTTACATAATTCCTGCTCGTTCCGAAGCCGTCATCGAGTGCGCGGTATCAAATTACTCACCCGAGCGTTATCCGAACAATCAAGGGATATTATTAGATCATATTTTAAAAGATGGCATTTATTTCGCTAATTGTATTGTCACAATAAAATCTAATAAAAGAATTAACGTAACAATTTTAAATACTACTAACTCAGCCATTGAAATCAAAGAGTACGCCGTAGAATTAAATCCTTTTGAACTAGAAAATACTTCTAAAAACATATCCTCACAATTTGTCAATTCCATTTCCTATTCTAATTCAAATAGAGTGAAAAAGGTACTCGATCTTATTCGCTGCTCTCATTTAAATCATTAAGAGAAAGAAACTCTTTTAGAATGTTGCTCACATTACACTGATATATTTCACATGGAAGGTGAACATTTACAAGTGCAATCGAACACACTATAGATTCAGGAGACGCGCCTCCTATTCACGTAAAATCATATCGTTTCCCGGAATGCCATAAGGAAGAGGTAGATTCACAAATTCGAAAAATGCTTAACCAAAATATCATACGTCCTTCTTTTTCACCTTGGAGTGCCCCGGTATGGGTCGTTCCTAAGAAAATGGACGCCTCAGGTAAAAAGAAGTGGCGAATAGTTATAGATTATCGTCGATTAAATGACGTCACTGTATCGGAAAGTTATCCTCTACCTCTCATCACCGATATTCTAGATCAATTAGGACATTGTAAATATTTTAGCACCCTCGAACTATCCAGTGGCTTCCACCAAGTCAAAATGAGTCCAAAGGACTACGAATTCACAAGAATGCCTTTTGGGCTAAAAAATGCACCTTCCACATTTCAGAGGCTGATGAACACAGTTCTCTCGGGTCTTCAAGGGCTACATGCATATATATATATATATATATATCTCGATGACACGATCATTTATAGCCACGACCTTCCTAGTCATATTTCAAAACTTAAATTAGATTTTGACCGCTTACGAAAATTCAATTTAAAATTACAGCCTGACAAATGCGAGTTCTTATGGCGCGAAGTCGCTTACTTAGGCCACATAATTACAGACAAGGGTGTCGGTCCAAATCCGGATAAAATCAAAGCTGTAACTCAATTTCCAACACCTAAAAATCCAAAGGATATAAAATCCTTCCTAGGTCTAGTCGGATATTATCGACGTATTATAAACAACTTTTCACAAATCACAAAACCATTGACATCTCTTTTAAAAAAGGATGCAATATTTCAATGGTCTCATGAACAAGAACGAGCTTTTACAAATCTAAAGGATAAATTGACGTCAGCGCCTCTACTCCAATATCCCGATTTTAATCAACCTTTCTTACTAACTACCGACGCCTCTAACTACGCGGTAGGTGCCGTATTATCTCAAGGAGAAATAGGCAAAGATAAACCTATCTCATATGCACCACGAACTCTAAACAAAGCCGAGGGTAATTACTCTACCATAGAGAAAGAACTTTTAGCCATTTTATTCGGGGTAAAAACATTCCGCCTTTATCTATATGGGCGTAAATTTAAAATCATAGCAGACCACAAACCGCTAGTATGGCTATTTAGCGTTAAAGATCCCGGATCCAGGCTCATTAGATGGCGTCTTAAACTAGAGGAATATGATTATGAAATTATATATAAAAAAGGAAAATTAAATGCAAACGCTGACGCATTATCTCGCTATCCAATACTCATTCTAGATGATAAAACTGATAATTCAATAATATGTAACCCTACACTGTCACCCGGAAGTGACATCGATTCTCATAATCTTCCGTCAATATCTGAAACTTACGATCAATTTCTGCAAATCTCAAAACAACCTGGTGTTACCTTCGACACCGTTATTCAAGAACATAACGAAAGTTTATTGAAAACTAAAATAAAATTAATCGCGTATCCAACGTCAATTGATTTAGACGAATCTATTCCATATTGTAGTGATATCATAAACGCATCTACTAGCGACCCTAATATTCGAAATATTGAACGCGAACTCCATACCTATTATTCAACTTCCAATGATAACCATGTATTCACACATTTGTTTATTAAATTAAATCATTTTGACGAATTGACTTACAAGGATATATTTAATGTCCTCCGTGAATATCGAGACATGATAAAATACTGGTATTCTGAAGAGAAGGAATTAGCACTATCAGATTTTACAGACCCGTTCTCTAAACTTTCGTTTACAAAAATATATAATATTATTGCGTTTCTCTTTCATACCACTAATATAAAAATTCATATTTATCATAATTGTATAAAATATCCAACACCGAGCGAAATCAAACAAATCTTAAAAAACAATCATGACTCACCTCTCGCTGGGCATCCAGGTATCTCTCGTATGCTAGAAAGAATCAAATCCCAATTTTGGTGGAAAAACATGAGGCAAGACATAGAAGATTATGTAAAAAATTGTCGTTCGTGTCAAATTGATAAGCCGTTACGACAAACCAATCGGGCTCCGATGATAATAACCTCCACAGCATCGCGACCCAACGGAAAAATCTATTTAGATCTGGTCGGTCCACTTCCTGAAACATATGAATACAAATATAAATTTTTACTTACCGTACAAGATGACCTCACTAAATTTTCACAAGCTTATCCTATGCAGTCATGTTCAGCTGAAGACACAGCTAGAACACTCTTTAATTATATTTCACACATGGGAATACCCAAAATGATCATCTCCGACCAAGGCACAAACTTTTGTTCTGACCTTTTTAAGCAACTAGCAAGGTTATTCAGTATCAAACACATTTTTGCTTCACCATATCATCCCCAAACTTGTGGCGCGCTAGAAAGGAGCCACTCTACCCTCAAAGCATATTTGAGGTTCTATATAGGCGAAAATCAAAACACTTGGGACCTTTACATCCCAAGCGCTATGATAGCTTACAATTCAAATGTGCATAGTACGACAGGTTACTCCCCATTAGAACTATTATTTGGCTTTAAACCCTATTTACCATCTAGCATAGACGTCCTTAATAACAACACATATACAGATTATATTCGAGCACTAAATCATCGACTTTATTATAGCCGTCAAAAGGCTCTACAAAATATTCAGACGTCGAAAGAAAAATCTAAAAATTATTATGATGTTCGAACAAAGCCTATTATATACAACGCTGGCGATACGGTGTATGTCCGTTGCTACCACAAGCAAAATAAGGCCTTATCCCCAGTGTGGAAAGGTCCATATAAAATAATAAAACTAAATGGTAATCATACGGCAACGCTATTAATTAATCGTAAGCACGTTCGTCATCATTTCGATGAAATAAAGCCGGCAAGTGACGACACAGCATAGTGTCCTAGGTCAGTAAGTTAGTAGTAACAATAGTAAGTATAACGTAATCGTAACATAAGTTCTTTCATTCTATTTCAGATGCGCGCTGTCGCCGCTAGCTAGATCAGATTTCGTATCGCCCATCATTAGTAGTCCGGGCCTTTATTTTGATAAGCTCTTAGATCTTAAGTTTACTAATAACGACTGGAAAGTCTTAGCATATTTAGATATAAGTCATATCCAACCTAACTTAGATAAAATAGAGTTTTTATTAGAAAAGCTAAATGTATTTTGTAACTCTCTTACATCATCCAAGATACAGTCGGACTGCATTAATTCACTTTCGGCGCTGAAAAATCAGCATCTCATTAATGTTAACAAGTTTTCTTCTGTATCATATTTGCTCCATAATGATAAAACTAAAGAGCGTTTTAAAAGAGGTCTCATTGATTTAGGAGGATCTATCTTAAAAACTATCTTCGGTACATTGGACGTCGAAGACGCTGTCAAATATTCAGAAGCTATAAATAGTGTACAGACGGATGAAAAACATCTCGCTCATCTTATGAAAGATAATATCTATGTTATACAATGTACCATTTCATCATTTAATAATTCTATGTCGAAAGTTAACTTAAATGAAAAACATCTTTTAGAAAATATGGAAATAATACACAAAATATTAGACTCGGTTTCTAGCACAAACGATAAGCTTACATTAAAAACTCAAATTAACTCCTTATCTAATTCCTTAGAAGCTATAATCCTAACGTCATCTTTCGATATCGATGACATAAACAACGCTATTTTATTTGCAAAACTTAACGTTTTACACCCGACTGTACTGAGTCCTTACCAATTATATAATGAATTAGATAAACATAGAAATAAACTTCCTAGCCATTATGACTTGCCTGTACCATTAACGCTACAAAATATACAGGAACTAACAGATATTTCCAAATTAATTTGTTATTATCATCAAAATAAAATAATATTCGTCCTCAACATCCCTTTAGTCCTACCTCAAACCTATAATCTTTATAATATAATACCGTTACCAGTTCCATATGATATATTGAAACCAGACACCTACATTCTAATCGAGCCAACTAGCTCATATGTAGCAGTAACAGGTGATCGCATGTTATACTCGCTATTAAGGGACATCTACAATTGTAAACTAATCAGTGAAAAGTGTTATGTGTGTGTGCTCGCCGACTTATTTTCAGTCGTTGCCAACCCTACGTGCGAAACAACTTTATTAAGTGAAGTGGTTACTAAACTCCCTGATTCCTGTGTAGCTAAAATAATTCACGGTTCTATAGATATATTCCACAAACTTAGTTTTAATCGATGGATTTTTGTTCAGTCAGATCCAGGGAAATGCCATATTACTTGTGAAAAGTCCGATGTAAATTCAGATGTTATATTATTCGGAACTGGCATCCTGACCTTACCTAAATATTGTAAAGCATTTTATAAAACATTACAGTTCACCGCAGTTGGCGAAACGCCAGTCGGTAACGTAACAAACGTAGTGTCAAAATTCAACATATTACTAGACGATTGTTGTGAACATTCAAAATTAACAAAACATTTGCAAAACTTCCACACTCTAGATTAAAAAATATTGGCAATCTTGACTCATTACTACATGCCAGCATCCATCTTCGCTCAATGGAAGATGAGTTAAATAAATTAGAAAACCCATCTCACTTAGAGACATACGGCATTCACTACATTTCCTTAATCTTATTAAGCAGCATTATATTTATAATATATCTGATGTATAAATGTCGAAAAAATATAACTTGTAAGAAATCGCCTTGCTGTATTAAATTTTTAATCAGTGCCATAATTCCAAGTCTCGCACTGCATCCAGCATCTCTTATTGTCTTTAAGGATAATAGTATTAAAAATGATTCTGTGCTGGAGGAAACGTCTATTAACACGCCAACTCCTTTAAAAAGAAATGTTGTGTTAACCAATATAATAAAAGATCATGAATTTTAATGTAAATGTTAAATGATTTAAATATTAATGCAGATATAATAATATTATACATTAATTCTCAATAATAATAATTGGTACTTATTTTATACAATAATGTAATAACTATATCTCAAGATATCCTAATAATATTTTTGTTAATTAAGTATTTTGAATAAATTTAAGTAAATAAAATATTTTTGTAATTTAGCTGTTTTCTTGTATACTCCAAACGATAGTCCAATCTCTCGCGTTAATCTTAGCGTAATCTCTCATCACTTTGAGATGTGATGATCGATCTTAACGGGGGGTTGTTATATCGCAAGTTGCATGAGTTCATATGTATAGTAAAATTGCTGAGTTTCCCATTGCATTATAGCTAATGCAATAGGAAACCTATATTATTTCCGTTTAATAAAAACATAGTTTTTTAGTCAGATTGAATTGGACTTCCGTCGGGTGCAGGTCTTTCTCTAAGTTCTTTTTATAATATATTTTCGTGTGTCAATTAAAATAGTTTTTTTTTTAAAACTAAATCCTGAACCACCCCGTAACAGTACCCACGTTGTACTTTAGGATGCGTAAGATTTATATCGCGCTCGACGATCGACGCTCTTTTCGTCTGGAACCGTACATTTTGCCGCGATTAATGCCGCCCATGGTCTACTCTCAATTTGTGCGCAATTTTCTCAAAATCTTTTTACGTACTTTTTGACCTTATTCAATGCAAACAAACAAACAAACATTCCGGCTTTATTACATATATAATATTTACAAACCTAATTAAGATATTATACCGCTTTTCTGTTTTATCTCTATGAAATAAATACACGTTTAGTTTTCCCTACCATCACATCTAACTAACCTAAACGAAACGAATATACGAATAAGATTAATGTTATATTAATCTAATTACAATTACAATCAATTTTACTAATCTAACTTACCTAATGACTTTTAAACTTACTCACTGATATCTTACAGGAAAAAATATTTATCAATATTCAGTTTTTAACTTTAGATTAATAAGTATGATTCTATAAATTACAAAAACATTTTCAACCTCAAACTGAGCTATCTAACGCGGTGGGAAGTGGCAGTATATTTGGGGCACGACCGCAACGCCGCGCGCCGCCGGAATACGCGGCGGTACATTCTCTCAGGTCACAATATCCAAGCCCTTTGCTCCGAAATTGACTGCGACAAAGTGGTGTCAGTTATGTCTGTGTATAAGTTTTGTTTTGTTTTTGTTAGAGATACCTAATTGCTTATTACACAACACAGCGGCCATCGGGTTAGGGGCAATTTGTGAATCGTTATGGAACGTTAAAGTGAAACAAACAAAAAAGTATCGGTAGCTGCTATGACATATGGACTGAGATCCCAGCCCCGCCACACTCCCCTTATATTCTTACTGGTAAAATGTATTTCATATTATAGTCTTAGTGTGTACAATTAACGTATGCATACCCGCAAGATTGTGCCGTTGACCAATTTATAGGTACAAGGCGCTAAAGTTGCGAAAAAATTGTACTCACTTTACTTAGATTCTGATAAAATATCAATCTTATTTTTTGGATTCAGAATAACGTAAGGAACAAAACATATTGAAGTCATTTTTCTCTTAACTGAGTATGAACAGAGATATAAAGGTTAGAAGTTTAATGATTTTTATTTCTACGTGGCTGATTTTTCATTTTTTATTTTTATGAAAACTACAACATTAAAATAAGCAATCCGTATATCCGCATATCCACCTTTATAATATTCAAATGTCATTAATCTTCTATACTATACGTTTGAATCATTTCAAAGCCTGTAAGAAAAGTTAGTACAATTTTTTTATACCCTTGGCGCCCTGTACCTGGGGATTGGCCCACCGCACAATCTGGCGGGTATACAAACGTTCATTGTACACAACTAACACTACAGTATGACATACATTTTATCAGTAAGAATATAAGGGGAGTCTGACGGGGCTGGGATCTCAGGTTAATAGTAACTAGGTCCATCATAACATATTTGACACTAGATGTTGCCAGCGACTTCGTGCGCGCAATTGAAAATTTTGCGGAAGCCGTACATTTTTGCAAAGTAAAAAGTAGCCATGTCCTTTCCCGTGGTCTACACTATATCCGTGCCGACCGATTTTAAATATCTTTAAAATCGGTCCAGAAGTTTCGGAGCTGCTTCGATTCACACAAACAAACAAATCTTCCCTGTCTATATTAGTAATAGAAATGATGTAGAACGCATTTGGATATAAAATACTTAGCTTTTACATTTAACCCATGGACCTTTGATTAAGCTTTTTTGAAATTTTCTGAAACGTCGCACAAATATATATTAGTAATTATAATATTGTAATATGTACTTGATCTACTCCTAAGTACATTAAAATTTAGAATTAAATTTTCTCATTCAATTATTTCCGCTCTTTGTATATTGTTTGTCCCTGTTGATTAAGCATTTCCATTAAAAATACAATTAAAACGCTAAGCGTCGTTGATACAAGAGAAGCTCATTAGACGAGGCATTTATAAGTAAGATCTTGTCCAGAATGGGTGAATTAAACTCGAATTGTTTCGCGCGAACATATTCGCGTGTGGGCGAAGCACTATAGGTATATAATATAATAGTGAGTTCGTTGCGATTATCCTGCTACTTCATATCCAACTACTATTATAAATATGATAGTTTGTGAGGATGGATGGATAGTTTGTGACTATTTCACGCAAAAACTACTAAACTAATTTTGCTGAAATTTAGTATGCTAGTAGTTTAGTCTCTGGCTTAACACATAGGCATTAACACATACATTTTTTATACCGAAAAAGTTCAGTGTGCCTTTTCTTTTTACCAATTTTTTTTTACTTTTTCGTAATTTTCTATTTAAGCTCGTACATAAAAAAATAAACGTAAAATATTAATTAATATGTATCTAAGTAGATACGCCAGAACTAATATGGTCACAAGCACAACGCAATGGTCGCGTGAAATACGCGCTAGAAAATTTTCGCCCTTTCTGGACAAGAGCTTAGCGATACTGTAATTGTCTTTGATGTACTGTCATCAAAGATTATTAACTGTACTTAAGAGACAGTAAACAGAGATTTTAAATAGAGATATTAATTACTACTTTTTTAAAATTGACGAAATGGTTAATGTTTTAAGTACTTTTATATTAGACTAGCTGTTGCCCGCGGCTCCGCCCGCGTAAAGACAGTATCCCACGGGAACACTTTACTTTTGACGTGATAACGTCTTATAATTCGATGGAGCCGGCTGCACGCACGAAAAAACATGACTCATGCGGCGTTACCGGCGTTACCTCGCTAAACATGACTCATGGGGCGTTACCTCGCTCTGTTCCATTTCTTATGACGTTATCACGTTCAACTATCGTCAGTAAACCGACTTTACAGACAACCGATTTTTTTCGGGATAAAAAGTACCCTATGTTTTAATCTAGTGCTTAAACTACTACCGTACTAAATTTCATCGAAATCCGTTCAGTAGTTTTTGTGTTAAAGTGTAACAAACGTCCATCCATCCATCCATACAAACATCCAACCATCCACACATACTTTCACATTTATATTATTAGTAGGATTAGCTTTCTCGTCGTCGTTTCAGCCATAAGACGTCTCTGAAAGACCATGTACCATTATTATCTATTAATTTTAAGTCTTATGAAGTAGAACTACAAACTCTATGACTACTAAATTTACTGAACAAATTCCTATAAAATAGCAACAAAATAGTTTTCTTTGTCCACACAAAACTTATAATACGCTGTCAATATTCCATGTCTCTACACAATGATGTCGTTAACATCAATAAAAAATATACCCGGATGACCAGCTTTGTTCGGAGTTTTAGTAGAACGATAAAATAATTAATATAAAAATTATAAAAGAGATTTTAATTGAAAGAATCACAAAAATATTCTCTGACTGGGATTTGAACCCGAGACACCAATTTGCTAACAACTCAAAAAGTCCGACGGTAAACAAGCCGCCAACCGGATTTATATAAAATATGCGATAGAAAAATCATATTATACAACTTAAAAATGCGCATGTTCCCAAGAATGAGACCTAGCTAGATCGATTTTCTCCCTCAAAACTCCCTGTATATTAATTTCATGGAAATTCTAGTAGCCGTTTTCGAGATTCCAATTATAATATTAATATAATAATGTATAAGGCTGCAGTAGCGAAGCATTGTTCTTCATCAAAGGAAGCCCTAGCATGAACCTTCAATACCTTGGACAAAAAATTATCTTGTCCGTAAATAGGTTCAAGTACTTACAGATCATGAATGACTTACAGATCATGAATACCTCATTGTTAAGGACAGCGGCCTCGTAACGTAAAACATGAGTGAATTTAAATGTGAACGATAAACGCGTAATTTAAAACAGTACATAAAACTATAATAGTGAATACTCAGTGACTATATGTATAGATTTATATGGCATCAGTGTGTAAAAGTCGTGTTAAATGGTGTTTTATCAAGTGCAGGTTATTTTGCTTATATATTTTTAACTAAAGCGAATTTTAACGTAGCTTCTTTGATTTATATGAATAAACATAATACCTAACGTGTAGCGTAACGATTAAAATTATATAATAAAGGGTTAAGTAGTTATTAAGAAAATAATGGTAAAAATGTAGAACATTTCTTATATGGTAAGCCTTAAGTTGTAAATATCTTTTTTATAGAATAAGATCCCTAGTATATAAGGGTTTATGTATATGGTCATGACAATAAAGAATTTCACACAACGCGTTTTGCTTCACCTGGCTCATGAAAAATAGGGAAAATTATGGAAAATAGCCGTATAAAGAGTTAAAAGTGAGATGGCAAATCGGCCCGAAAGAGGCGTACGGGCGGGGCTCTCTATACGGCATTGCCATGAGCCAGGTAAGCAAAGCAAAAAAAGTGAAAAGCGTTCTCCTCAAATAGTGTTTTTATTATCGCCCCGGCTCTGCCCAAATCGGTGTAACCTTGCTATCTTCGAGTCTAATCTGAGCCGGCGGTTGAAACCCTGTGGAATAATACAAGTACAGTCCCCTACACTCATGATCTGTAAGTCAATGTAAGTAGGTAAAGAAATTTCAAACTGCACTGTACTTTATTGTATACTTTAAACGAGCTAGTCTTGTATAATTATAATCGTAATCCCGTAAAATGCTGCAAGTATCACCATGAAATTTAGTATGCAGGGAGTTTCGCGGGAGGAAAATCGATCTAGCTAAGTCTCATGTGAAACCGTGCATTTTTAAGTAATATATCTTATAATTTCAACTCTAATAATTATGTCAGTCCGATTGGCAGTTTGGTATGCGTATGTGTAATTTTTGCGTTGTTCGGAAATTCGAAATACCACACCACCGGGGTTCGAACCCCGGTAAAATATTTTTATGATTGTTTTCCCATAATCTACTAAAGCTACGAGCAAATCTCGGTTACCCGGGTACACTTAACTAAACATGAGGCCGGCGTGACTCGTGTTATGAGCACACGTCGCTACTGTAATGTTGTTTAAATTAAATTATGGATATTTTGCGGCATATGATTTAGTGATACCGTACATAAGGTGATTAGGTAGAAAAATTATTAAAATTTTCTAAAAAAAATACTAAATAAAGTTACAGTACGCTCTTTACGGCGCCACTGTTAAGATCATTTTATTATTGACCTCACACATCTGATTGTATTGACGTTATTTAGGCAAAGTCTTCACTTTTCCTTTACAGCTGTTTCCTTGACGTTAACGTCAAATCTAAGTCCAAGCGCTTGAGCTAAGTAATGTAGTTTTATTCAGTAAAATTTTTCAATGTTTTAATAACTTTGTGTCTAAGCGTTCTTATCTTCTTATCTAAGCAGTAGAATATTATATGCCAAAAATATCTGTATTTGGTTTTGAACAAATTTATACACAATATTTGCTCGTTTAATGTATATGATATGTACAGTTTCGTAAAAAGTCACGATCGTAATAATATAAAATATTTGATGTCTCAAATGACATTATAGCTTCCAAATAAAGAGTAATCACGCAACACTCACTTAACTACAAGCCTAAGATATAGTTTATTTCTCGCAATAGCCTCGTAATGAGCTTGTGTGAAATAGTTAGCGCCATACAAGAGCTTCATCATCGTATCGCTATCCTCATTAGTGATGTGTTTATCTATAAATTGTTCTATTAAAGTTCCAACGATATTGCGTAATAATTGTCGTCGGAGAAAATGCTCTTTGAAAAACTTGTCTGAAGGAAATAATTTTGTTAGTTTGTGTCTTTATTAGTGTTTAAATTACAAAGAGTTTCAATATGTGGAACATCAGGCTTTCCGCAACGGTTTACCTATTTATTTAATGAAGCGTCTTTATTAAAAATATTTTGTTTTTGAGAGAGAGCGAAATTTTTTTTTAGTGCGCGTGGCAAATTATTTAGAAATTAAAAGAGTTTCAATATGTGGAACATCAGGCTTTTTTACCTATTTACCTATTTACTTTTTTACCTATTTACTTAATGAAGCGTCTTTAGCGGCATTTGAGAGCGAAATTTCAAAGTCACGTCACATTACGACCGCGACAATTTTTTCAAAATATCGCCAACGATGTATCTGTCGGAAGCTACTTATATTTCTTACATTATAACAGCAATATTGCAATGTCAAGCTAAAATAATAATTGATCCTTGCTGACAAATCATTGCTACGGTCTATACGACCTCAGATTGCTGAAAAAAATAATGAAGATAGAATGACTTTTACTTTCATTATTTCCCCGTTTCGTACAAAAGTTACATGTTTAATGTGCAAAACCGTTATCAAAAGAAACTTGAACGAGGATAATGGGGAAAACATAAGGTGTACGCCGTTACAACACAGGAAATGGGGAGTTTGGGGGCTTAGAGTCCACGGAAGTTATCTCGTTCAAATTAGACACTGCACGGGTTCGAAATGGAAAATGATTTACAAAATATTGACTAGCAAGGATTTCGCTGCAAATAAAAATATGCAAACATTTCGTCGCCCTTCGACCACATTTTTAGTACTCTTGATTAATTATATACTATTAGGAAAACTAATTTATAAGCAGGTAGAGTGCTGTCATAGTTTTTTGTATTATGAAAACGGCGGGCAGTATCAATAATAGTGATGTTGCCTAATGTGGAATATCACATTTTTACATTAAATGGAAAAGCTAACACAACTTTTGTGTAAATTATACAGAAACAATTTTAAAGTTTTAGTTTTAATTTACTTTTACTAAAGGTTTTCGGTATTTAATAATTAGTTATTATGTTACACTATTTATAACTCAAGAACGACTGAATTGATTTGGCTGCAAATTGGTGAGGAGGTAGCTTATAACCAGGAGACGGACATAGGATACGTTATTAAGTGTGTGTATAAGATATTAAGTGTCCCCGCCAAGTCTGTCTGTCTGTATGTTCGCGATGATCTCAAAAGGTACTGAAAGTTTTTTCATGCAGTTTACATTTACGGACTGAGTGGTTCCTTAGGAAGATTTAGGTCGATAATAATTTGTTAAGATTTTGTGGAAATTGTTTCATTTATGATGATAATTATTGAAGGTGTCGAAAAAAGTCAAGCCGTCTGGGAGCTTTTATCGAAAACGCTGCCTGACCTAACACTGGAGATAAATAACAAAACAATGTATGGTGGGATTGTTTCTCTTTTGTAGGTCTACTGTGGGGTGTATTATGTGTAGGAAATATCTTAAAATTAAAAAGTACGTGTGAAAATGAATTATAAAGTATATAATTTTACGCTGTGCTATTACTGTATTGCAGTAGGTATATTTGCGAAAGAAGTTATTTACCACGAACACTCTCCCACGCGGGCGAAGCTGCGGGCAAAAGCTAGTATTTTAATATAGCCAAATAATCACAAAATTGGACATTTCAATAGGTTCACGCTTTAAAGCTTAAAGTAACCAACTAGATAGTAGGTACATTGGTACATTCCCCTTGGAACTGCGATAATAAAATCTAATAACAAAATATAAATTGATTATTTCATTTTCTTTTTGCGTGACGTAAAATGGAAGCGATTCATAACGAATTTCACCACGAGAGTAAATCATTAGCATTCAAACCGTCCGAGTCCCCCCCTCCACACCCTCCTCACCTGCAAAAAACCTTTCAGGACGCTGTAAAATATTTATGTTGGCTGTTCCGAATACTCCATTGTAGACACTTTAGATCGTTTTAGTTGGTATAAAATGACAAAAATTACAGGATTGCTCGTTTGTACTATAAGCTCGTTTTTATTTATACAGAATGGTTTATTTTGAAAATGATTAGGTACAAATGTAATTTTTTTATGGGCAACTTTACTACGCCTGTAAAATCACTTGAAACTTTGCAACAGTATAGCTATTATGTATATAGTTAAACTAGTTTTATTAAAAAATGTTAAATATTTATGATTTAACACGCGATCCAAGATCCCAAAATTTTGAATCTCACTAACTGTCGGTGTCGTGTGATATCACGATATAACACGGCCTTGATATCTCGAAAGTGGTACACTTCATTAAAAAATCATGTGATAAGCCCCGTCATTATTTTTAAAAAGGCCTATTCGACGATACCCTTATCGATGGGGTATAATGAAAACAAAAAATCATCCCCACTTCCCATGTAAACTACCCACTAAAATAAAAATAAAATCCATTCAATATAACTGTAACAATTTTCATCAATTATTATTTATTAAAATCAAACATCTTGTAAAGTATCGAAATAATAATTTCATGAGTATTTATAATTTTTTGCGGAGAAAAAAAAAGCTTACATTTAAAATTACTGTACACTCTACATAGTCATATAGTCATGCGTCTATACTCTATATAATATTTTGAACAATATCCACGGAAGTATGGTTTGAAAATTTTGAACATTGTAATGAAAATAATTTGTAAATGCTCATTATAAGTATACTATTTAGGATTTCTTCAATAAGACATGGGAAGTATGTCAAAACTACAACGAGAAAAATAGAAAAATATTTCTTGTTTGAGGGAATATATCGAAAAATGCGTGATGTAGCATAAGATGACAGTAGCGTAACAGTAATTCTTCGGTTCAGCGAAGCGGTAAACTTACCACAAAGTATACAGGCTGATGCAAAAACTGCTTGGCGACGATAAAATCGCGAGTAAAAAAAGTAAAATTGGATAAATATTTTAAAAAGTATATTCGTTGAAGTTAATTAGTAAATTTTAAATCAGACTTGTGGCAAAAGTTACAAAATGAATAGCTAAAGTTTGTGAAGACTTGGTTATTCATCAAAATTTGTTTGAAACTACATTGGATTTAAGAACAGTAATTATCTATATATTTGAAATATTTACATTTAAGCTTCATTTTTATTAAGATAACTTGTATAAAGTTTAAGTAAGTTAGTTGTAATAGGTAATTTACTTTAATTAGTTTTAAATATTATTGTTGAACGTATTATTGTTTCACAAGTAATAAATTGAACTAATCACCATAAGCTTAGTAACTATTAATGAAATTTTATTAACCTTTCATAATATATTTTTCAGACGACAGTATGCTAGCTTTATGTACTTGTTCGAACATCCTCAGCAATAGATTCATTGGTCGGTAATACTTATATTTTCGGAGAGTTACAAACAAAATCATTCTGTACCTACTACCAGGAGCACCATATCTCACTTAACATTAGTCGGCGGAAGCGATGGCCGTCTATTACATTGACAATCGAAACTGCCTGTAGATGTACCTACGGACCACCGTATCGCAGTGATTGAGTGTCATGCATCGTAAAGTACTGCACGTGCATCATCATCAGCATTATTTTCAATTTTTTTTATGGACCACGTAACGAGTAGACGGATCGCCTGATGTTAAGAAATTACCTCCGCCCATGGGCACTCGCAACGCCATAGGAGTTAGTGGCTACGTTCCCACGAGCTTTTTTATTGTGGTCGCAACAAAAAAGACTGCACTACAAATAGAGCTAAGAAACGTGTAGAGTTATCAAATCTGACATTTGACACTTGACACTTCGATTTTCAGCTCTATTGTACTAGCGCAGAGTTCTATTTAGAGTGCAGATTTTTTCTGTCGCTACCGTCTAAAAAACTCTCGTCGGTGCGAGCTCTTACCCTTGCAACTACTCTGGTATTGCGCACTTTCTTTCCTGGGCCTTAAAATCCCTCACTCCCCAAGGGGATTCCCAAGGGCCTCAGGTAATCTCACTCACACTCTCTTTTTCTCTTAAAAGTCTACTTCTAATCATGTTCCATAGTCACGTGAATTCCCGTAACTTCGTACGTCCCGTTACTTAACGTATGCTTAAGGTACAGTCGAAGTAGCAGTGTACCACATTTTCTATTCAAAGTAATGACTTACATCGAATTTACCATAGGAATTTCAATAACCGAAAATAGATCTCTTACAATTCATAATAAATGCAAACTCATAACGAATCTGAATTCCGTGATAATCATTCATCGCGAGATTTCAATATCTGAAGTGAATTTGAATTGCCGATCAGTATTAGGATTAAAATTAGGGCTCTCTGTGGGTCGAATTGTCAAAGGAGTATTAGCATATTCCAGTAAAAAGTGTACATGTCATGTTTATTTATCACTTGTTAAATATAAATTGCCTCTTTACCTTCCTTCTTAAGACTTCCACAAAAAGGAGGCGGTAATACGTTCGGTTGTATATATTTTTTTTTATGTTCAACGATAACGATGACTCGGCCGTCGGTTAACCGATTTTCAAAATAATTTTTTTGATGTATAATCCCAAGTTGGTCCCTTTGTTACCAAAATAGGATATATGAGGAATCGATGGTACTCCTCGAAATTTATATGGGCACATAATATAGTGATTTTGACTTTTTCTGAAGTAACCCAAGGATATGCTACCAAAGAGTAATACTTCAATACAATAAAGTATAATATGCTACCAAGGTATACCAAAAGTGCTGAACAGAACTCCTGACTCCATATAGATATATGCTTGGGGATTTCGGCGTTGTTTAAAGAACTACAAGCATAAGCCACTATGTAAATTAAAGTAATCAATCATCGTCTTATATACAATACCTAATGGAAGCTTGGCGCGTATTCAATTATACATTCGATCGTTTATTTTAAACGTTCTTAAAATGTGTTAATAATGATATAACAAATATAATTAAAAAGGGAATAAATATTATTTTTAAACAAAAAATTAAACCGACTTCCAAAGTAAAAATATACAAAAAGTATGAAATAATTCTTATTTTCTAAATAATTCCCCTTTTCATTTTTAACTATTTCTCTATACAATCTTCATAATTTTGAAGTCGGTACCAGCCAACTACTACAGGAGCAAGAGGGAGCAGTGCGCGCACAGTTTCTTTTTCTCTTTCTATCATAGCCCGTGCATGAAATATATGTCTCGGTCAGTAGTTCATTTGCGAGTTTTACTTCAGTCGTGTGGTCTAAAGCACACTCGTTTTTTGCTGCCAAACTGTACCTGTTAACTTTTACACAGGTATGCGCGAGCCACCCAAGTGTAGTAGGAGTTTATAACATCTGCATTTAGTATGGGGCTAATGCGTCTATCAAAGCGTCAAATATTCTTTTTGTTTAGTTTAACTGTCAGTCATTTGCAAATAAATTTGATCCGTAAAAACTGCCTTGTTTTTCTCATGAAAAGCTTAGCAACTAAGAATTTACTCAATAAAGACGCATTTGCCTTAAACGGGGAAAAAGCGTCTAAAATTCCAATAGAAAAAAACATTCAATATAACACATTTTTAAAACTCCAGCGACTCGGCGCGAAATCACTCCTAGAACTTTGTACAGGAATAACCATATTATTGGACTAGAGTTTCAAAATGTGGATAATGCCATCAATTCGCTCACTATATTACGATAACTTGAAGTGATCGAGAAATATGACGCATTTACCCCGGTTGACGCTACTTGTAATGAAAAAACCGTGGATTTTAATCCATGTGTAGAGTAGGTAGGTTAGGTACATAACTACATAATATTATACCTAATTCTGTGAAAAAGTAGCAAAATTTAACATAAATTTAATTTTTTAATTTGCAACACAGCCACACAGCACAAAGCAGCCATTTACATGCACAATACACATTATGGTTAAGTAATTAAATCTTCAAACATAAAATTTAATATAAAAAAAAACGAATTGATGAAATATTAATTTGCAATTTTAAGAATCTCGTCAGAATTTCGATTTAATGTTTTATGAAAATGATACATTATATTTCTTCGCAGAATTTTGAGAGATGAAATTTATAAAATAACGACTTTCGTTATAATAAAAGTACGCAATGAGATTTATTCCGACGCCGTCATTTATGTAGGTATCGCAAATTATTATGATCCGACAAAATTAAGATTTATAGTGTTTCAGCAAAATCAGTACAGAAAAACAACTCTTTATTTTACCCGTATGTATTTTCTAACCTTTGGCAAAAATAAAAATTTTAGTTACACGCACTTACCTACCCTACCCTGCAAACATTTTATACGACAACAACTACTTTCGCAGAGTTTGTTTCGCCGAATATTTTTACAATACCATCTTGAAGTAGAATCAATATGATTATGAAGGATCGGCTGTCGGAGGGTCTAAACAGAGCTTCTAAGTTTCGCGATCGCGGGAAACATCCAGTACATTATATGACTAACATAAAGAATCGTCATTCAATAGACTTACACGAATAATAGCTCGCGGCTATGAATTCGGGAGAGGGAGGCAGTTCCTAAGAATGCAGTTAATGATCAGTACAAGTGTCGACATGGCTTACTTTATTTGGTAAATGTGAATACGGCTTGTGTGTCAATGGTCAATCTTATAATTTGAACTGATGATTCTACACTACATTCTTTGAACTAATCACTACATTCTTAACGCGAATATAGTGAACTATAAATGTCCTAGTCCTATGCGAATTAAGTCTGAGGAAAAATCTATTTTTTACTAAAGCGGGTTTGTAATATTTTATGAAAACCGTTCGGAGTTTTGAACAGCACACACGACGTGTTCCAACAACACCTGATCCCCGACTAATTACTGGGTCATTAATATGAGCCCACACTGACGGCTGAGTGATTGGGAAAACCGGACTGAAAACATACGGGCGATTGTCGCAACTCTAACCGCTGCGTTTAGAGTGATATTGTTATGCCTACTATTTCATGGTTTTCTGTACTTAATGTTATGAAGAGGAAAAATTTTATTATTTGTTTTTTTTTGCATTAAATAGGCTTCGAAACTACTGGACTGATTTTGATGAAATTTGACACGGATATAGAGTAGACCACGGGAATGGACATAAGATAATTTTCATCTCGACAAAATGTACGGTTCCCGCAGGATTTCCTTTTACACGCATGAAGTCGCGGGCAACATCTATAAATTATAATCTCATAAATATAGGTAAGTATTGGAATTTGTTCGAAATATTTAAGAAAAAGTTACAATGGTATTCTCTTAAATGCCAAACCCACGTTTAACGGGTTTTGATAGGTCCAAACTCCAAAATCAATAAATGATATACAGACGATTCATTTATAATTAATTGAAAGTAAATTGAAAGTCTAAGTTAAATACGTGAATTGGGGTTCAGATCTTACTTCCAACTAATGGTAGCTATCACGATAGGCACTATGGTGTATGGCTACTCCAATAAAAATCGTCGATCTTATAGCAGGCTATAAACTCGTGTGTTCACTAGCTAATGCATTTTTAATTGAACCCGACCCCGATTGATTTTTTCACGAATCATTAATAACTTTCATCACAAGGGAGTCTTAATTATGTAAATTAATTTTCAAATTATCAACAAATTCACCAAATTACAAGTTAATTAATTTAAAACATTATACACAACTGAATGTTACACGAAACTATGTTCGCGCAGAAATTCGTATATAGCGCGGGAACCGTATATTTTGCCGCGATTAAAACTATCCTGTCCTTTCCCGGGGTTCAAAGTATTTCCACGCCATAAATGTCACATGACATACTGAAATGCTTTTACAGCCCTAAAAATTCCCTACTCTACCAGAGGAGTTGCAAGTGCTTTTTTCCAACACAACGCTAGCAGTGTTTCACATCGGCACTCTGTGAGTCCGTAGTGGGTATCAATTCGGAAGGGCCACCCTATTTTCTGGTTCTCGCACGTCAAAGGTCAATCGTTCACACTGTACGAGATTCTAACGGCTGCTTCTCCACTTGCCGACAACCATCCGGCTGCAGGGGGAAGCAAAATTAAGTGTAATGATTTTGGCAGACTATGTATGTATGTATGTTGATCCACCGTACCACCTAAATTACTGGTCCGATTTTGATAAATGAGGTATCAATAGATTTGTAGTAATAGCCAGCGTAACATAGGCTATATAGTAGTGTACGTAGTCGGTATATAGTTTTTATAAAAGTTGTGGTTATCCAATTACCGGCGATGACTTGGACCTGACACAATTTATGTCACCGGTGTCAGGTTGCCATGTTGCCAGGTTGCCAGGTTGCCAGAAAACAGCTGTTCTTTAGAAGCAGGAAGAGAGGCGTAGACTTAACTATACTCAAAACTTAGAACAGCGAAACAATACATTATCATTTAGTATCCTCCTAAGTACAAACAAACCGAAGCGTAATCCTCAAAGTTACATTTGCGTTCAAAATAATGTATTTAATTAAATATCTTGTACAACAAACAAACTGTGGCCGGAAAGTTTCGGAGTGCTCGTGAGCCATTTCAAATGATGGTTGAGTACTTGTTTATCGAGTATTATAAAACATTCATCATCATCACCGTCACGTGTCAGTTACGTGTGTGTGAAATAGCGATTGCGTTATTTCATGCTATTTATTAGTTGTGGTTTAAATGGAAGAAAAATTTAAAAAGGCTTTGTCTTAGCCTGCAGTTAAAAACCAAGCATTTCGAAGTTGACCATTATAATATTTTGTTTATTTTCTTAAAATGTTGAATAAAATATTGTAAATTAATTAGCAAGGACTACTATGATAATTTATTTACAATGTCCAAATAAGCTATCAGGTGATCCGTCTGCTCGTTTCCAGGTCCATTTCATAACAATAAGGCCCACATTAATAAACCGTTCTCAAACTCGTTCTCAAGACCTTTCTTGACTGAGACAGTCTCAAGTAACGATTAGCTTCTTAAGATGGTCCTTAATTCATAGTATGATCTCAAGACCGTCTCAGTTGATAACGTTATTGAGATCACTTACTCAACTTTTAAGCGTCATCTACACGACAAAGAACGAATAAAATAACGTTTCGTTTACACTTCTACAAAGAACGGATTTATTGATTATACATTCCTTCAATATTTCTCTTTAAAAATGTAATATTTAATAATATAAATACCAAAAAAAAATAGTCTGTATTTTTTATATTGAAAAAACTTATTTCCATTAATTTTTACGTAGATATTAATATTTATTATTGTCTAGCATATTAATATCCTTATATTTTTAACAACTACGTAAAACGGAATGCGGATCATTGCCATTCGAAAAAAGTTGTTCTTCTTCTTATTCTTTAAAGTGGCTACTTAGTGATTCGCCAATGTATTGTGTTGACGAAAACTCTGCCTTATGAGTGGGTTTTATGAATAAAAAAGGGCACGGTGTACAGGAGGAAGTCTGTTGAATAATCTAAAACCTAGAACAAACAAATTTAGGGCCAGTACCACAGTATGTACATAAAGTTTCAGTAAAAGAAGTATTTACAAAATACAGAACAGATTTAAGATTGATAGGGCGAGGAATTGTAGGAGGGAGGGATCATATAATGAGGATTGTTTTTTGGGCAGCGAAAAAAAGGTCTGCTGTCAAGTGTCAAATCAAGTCAATTAATATAAATCACATAGGTAATTCGTTTAATACAAATAAATAAATATATATATATTATTTAATTTTTAATTATAAATAAATAAATTAAATCGACAAATATTTCTACAAATACTCGACACTGGCAGAATGGTGCAAAACCTTTGCAACTGCGATTACCAAAAAAAAGAAGAATAAGTATCATTATGCGTCTTTTAGTTATAACTTAATTTTTTGTTGAGTATGTAGTGTAAATTCTGAGTTTATTTAATCATAAGTATTTAGATTTTAATTTACATAATTTTAACACACCCAAAAACACCACAAATAATAATGTACTGTATCCCAATTCCCAAGCAAGCCGTTCTCAAGTCAAGGTTTGACTGTACCCACGAAACCGCGTCTCAAGTAACAATTTGACAGCAATGCCAGCGTACTTGAGTAACGAGTCTCGTTTATTAATACGTTCGCACTCACTTGATACGCCGTACCTACAGCTGTACTTAAGTACGGTATATTAATTAAAACAACATCTTAAGTACTTTCTTGAGATTTGTCTTAGAGATAAGAACGCTTTAATTATACGGGCCTAAGTATACTCATCCATCATCTACTCGAGTACCAAGTACTCTCTAGTAAACTAGCCTACCTTCTAAGATCAGATTATTCTAGTCGTTTATTTTCCCCGGCCCGAAAAAACAGCGCCAAAAATAAATCTGCGCTAATACAATAGACCTTAAAATTGAACACATGAGCGTCGATTTTTTAAATTGTTGCTGGGTGTTCGATTCTCAACGCAGAGTTCAATTTTCAGCGTCCTTTTTTCCAGCCGGAGATATTCCGGATAATGTACTTAGTCCAACTTATTATATTCATACATTTTTACTCCCTCGGTAGTCAGGTCCCGGTGCCGGTACCGGCGCCGGGCGGCGCCGGGCCGGTAAGTGAAAAAACAGCCATTATGCTTCGCTGCTCAATTCTCGCGAAAAATATTTAACTTGTAGTACTGTCTCCATTTTACGGCCTTAACACGAAGAGTTTAAATCATATTTCAAATCTGCAACTAAAAAACATGTTGTAGCAAACTAGTTTTATTAATCATCATCATCATCATCCCCATATTTTCCTCTCCACATCACGTCGGAGTAGGGAGAGTATATCGTTGGTCGGCTCAGTGGCACTCGGACTTCATTATCTGTTTTCGTGCAGCGGTCGCAACACGTAAAATAAGCAAAGATTGTGCAGTGAGCTAAATTAAAGCTTTGAACATGGGAAAGAGGAGAAGGAATCGTCATTCGGATGCATATTTACTTAAAAAAATACGTAAATTGGAGAACAAAATATTAAAAAGACGTAGATCTGGTGATTCAGACACAAGTCCCGGTAAGTATTTTTATAACTGTGTCACTGCAGGTTCTTTTTCTATTTTCAAGAAGACTTAAAAAATTATTTTATGAGGATCTCATTTTATCAGTAATAAGTGATGCGAACAGTACGTTATTATTAATATAATATTGGGACCGTTGCCTTCACATATCATTGATGCAAATGGTATATTTTTGGGACCATTTCCTTCGTATAATTTAAATAATACTGATATATTTTCTCAGTCATGTAAATGGTTTTAGAAATCATTTTTTGCACATTATTTCTAGATTCGTAAAAAGAATTAGCACAAGAAAAGGACTCTCAGTCTGAATGTGAAACATTTGATACTGAATTAAATTAAATTCAAGATCTGTTCTAACTACTGTTCCGGATGTATTGTCAGTTCCAGTTTCTACTAAAAATAATTATAATATAACGGAACATGAAGTAGGCATTGACGAAAGTATCCTGGCTTTGTTAGGAGATTTTCCAAAAAAATAATCTCCTATAGGAAAGGATATACATAAAGATATAGCTGCTAGATTTCAGCACATATTGCAGCAAGGACTAAAAAAGGAAGATAAACAAAAAATTAAAGAGGATTATTCAATACCCGGGAATTGTTTCTTATTTAAGGCACCTTTTTTAAATGCGGAAATAAAAGCCGCAGTTTCAAATACCTTATATAAGAAAGATTTGCAATTTGCAGAATGACAATTACAGGTAGGCGTTGCGCTGTCAGCATTGACTAACGCTATACAGATGTTAGCTTCTAATACGTGTGACACAAACCAAACTGTTATTTAATACGTTAGTGACGCTTCTAAGATCTTATATGATATTCATTGTACGGATACAAAATTAAGGAGAAATTTTATATTATCTACATTAAATGATAAGGAGACATTAAAGGATGCGAAATGTGATAATTATTTATTTGGTGAAGATTTGGCTGAAAAATTGTAAACTAGTAAGGCAATACAAAAATCGAATCTAGACTTAAAAGCGTTTCAACCTAGATACAATTCTGCAAAATCTGCAAAATCCCCAGCCTTCATCAAGCAATTTAAACTGGAAGCGCCCGGAGTCCAAACCTCAGGTAAAGAACCGGAAACCAGCATCAACTTTACAACGAACTGCGGGCCATACAACGTCGCATCCACATCAGGAACCCATACACAGGCACTCCTTGAGGAATGTCAGTCGGAGCAATGCCCCTTACAAACCAGGAAGTCTTAGTGTCACAGGTAAACATATCTGGTAGATTAAAATATTTTTCTACGGTTTGGCACAAGCTTACAAAAGACCTTATTATATTATCATATATTGAGGGTTATGTGATACCTTTTACAAGTACTGCTTTTCAAATAGATTATCCAACGAATAATTTTAATCAATCAGAAAATGTAGAAAAAATATAAAAATTGAAATTCATAATTTGATCAATAAGGGAGCTATTTCATCATGTAAGTATAAGGTCAAAGGGTGACTTTGTTTCGGGTAATAGTAAATGAAACGAGGTATTACCGTGACAAATATATTTTAAAAAAAATAGGGGTCGTAGGCAGAAGGCCGAACGATCTGGCTTAGCCTCTTGGTGTCTGTGAGGATCGAAGGGGCTTTAACCACACGGGCACTTAGCTGGGTCCAGGTGTGTAGCACGTGGCGAGAGCGAATTGGGCTCCAACTTCCGGTAGCGTCTTTCCGTTCACCGCGGTGTAGATCGTCCAAGGGCGGTGCTGTCTGATTTCAAACCCAGTCAGATCAGTCCGGAATATTTAGCGGCACTCAGGAATCCGGATGTGTGAAAGCCAGCCACCAAGTCCATAAAAAAACGGTGGCTTGAATCCCGAGTAAAGATCCCTGGAAAATCCATGAAAAACGCGTGGATAGAAGTCCCAAAGCCGGCGTGATCTTAACCCCAAACTAATCAAAATCACGGGCTGTGACCATCACAAAATAAAGGGTAAGCAAAATAAAAGATGATATACAAGAATAATTAAAGCATGGATACAAACATCCTAATATTCTAACAATGCAAGAACGCAAAGATGAAACTACAAATGAGCACGTGGTATGGCTAATTAATTTTACCTTTGTCAACCAACCTTACCAAGGTGATATTTTACATGAAAAATAATATGTTTTATTACAAGCGTGATTTACGAATAAAACTTCACAACACAGACATAGAAAACTCACCGTGAAAACGGGATCAAGAATATAAAATACACTTGTATCCAGAAAAACTTGAACAAATTGATTCAGCAAAAGAAAGGAACTGTCATCTCGCAACAGCCCTTATACAGGGTGACCTGAAATTCGATACATTCCTTTGAAAGACAGAAAGTAGACCTCATTTACAGTAATATTTTTCATGGCATCCCCTATCCGAAAGTTGATATTTACAAAGTTATTGAAATTTCAAAATTTTTTTCTTTATTTTCGACTTTGACATGACGTATTTTTAAAAATGTTTGTCTTTTTAGTGATTTTTTTATGTATTTTAACCGTCAATGAGTCAAATATTATTTTTAAGGAATAAATAGGAACAAACTAAGCGAGAATTTTTCATTATGAGACATGAAACAGAATTTTCTTTTAAGAAAAATGCACATTTTTCTTAAAAACAGGTGATTTTCTTAAAAAATGTATGATACAATGCGTACAAATATTCTAAATAACTTCCTTATCTCATTAGCTTTCCAAAAAGGTGCAAATGTCTACATAAAAATATGACGTTGTAGTAAACATATTAGAAGTAAAATGAAATAATGTCTAAATCGATTTATTTGCGATAAGAATAAAATAAAAGGAAAAACTTGAATTTAATTACGTTTATTGTGTTTAAAAAACATCAATGTTTAATTAAATTTAATAATAAATATTCTACTTTAGGTCTTGTTCAAAATGTGAACCTCTGTTTCTGATACAGGCCCGTAGTCTTCTCCGTACCTCTGTTTTGATTATTCTGGTAGTAAGACTAGTTTTGATTTCTTCTGCTGCATTTCTTATGCGGCTTATGTTATGGCGGCAGTAGTTATGGGTGTAGTATACACCAAAGCCTTCATATGACACCAAAGATAAAAATCACACGGGGTCAAATCGGGACACCGTGCTGGCCAAGGAATTGGCCCGCCTCGACCTATCCAGCGATGTGGGTAAGTTTGGTCTAGCCACTGGCGTACGCCGAGGCGGAAGTGGGCCGGGCAACCATCATGCTGGAAAATCATATTACGACGAGTTGCTATTGGCACATCTTCCATTAAACCAGTAATCTCCTCTCTTAGGAAATGTTCGTACATTTCACCATTTAAATTTTGAGGCAAAAAATGAGCTCCAACTAAATTATTATTAATTATACCCATCCAGACATTTAGACTGAATCTGGTTTGATGGGCCCTTTCTTTTTTCATCCTGGGGTTTTCTCCTTTTGGTGCCCAGTAATGTTTGTTGTGGAAATTGTTTATCCCGTCACGGTCAAATTTCGATTCATCCCTCCACAATATTCTTGAGAAGAAATTGCGATCCCCCATGTCTGCATTTATCATAAAACGGCAGAATTCCATTCTTCTAACCGGGTCTCCCTCTTCCAACGCTTGGACAGGTGTGTAATGAAATGGATGTAGACGCGCTGTGTGTACTGTAAACTACACCTTCCATTGACTCAATCCAAGTCTTCTAGCTGCCGCTCTTGTAGAAATAGAAGGATCATTTTGAAAAAGTGTTAAAATTTCCTCTTCTTCTTCTGGAGCATACAAACGAGGTCTGCCTGAATCGCCACGTCTTCTATCAACACGGCCGCTTTCCCGAATTCGTCGAAATGTTGTTGAAAACACTCTAACGTTTGGCACTCGTCGATTCGGAAAACGTTCAACGTATGTTCTTCGTGCAGCAGCAGCATTACCATTACAAAGTCCGTAACAAAACAAGATGTCAGCGTATTCATCGTACTCAAAAGCAGCCATCGCGATACAAAAAAATCACAAGTAGAAGTAAGGGTGTAGTTTAAAGCAACAATACGTCCATACACGGCAATAGTTGACTTAAAACTAATATTAGCTACAAAATTTGCTCTCTAAGCCAGTCGGTAACTCATTGACAAAGGGCCGCGACGACAGTAGCCGAAACATCCCGAAGTTTGAACAAAGGAAACAATTGAAAAAAAAGGTCGCCTCAGGTAGAGTAATTCTTGAGATAACGTTACCTGATGATTGTTTTGTCTTTGTTTATTACATGTTCATATTTTTATGTACATATTTGTACCTTTTTTGGAAGCTTATGAGGTAAGAAAGTTATTTAAGGTATTTGTACGCATTGTATCATACATTTTTTTAAGAAAATCACCTGTTTTTAAGAAAAATGTGCATTTTTCTTAAAAGAAAATTCTGTTTCATGTCTCATAATGAAAAATTCTCGCTTAGTTTGTCCCTATTTATTCCTTAAAAATAATATTTGACTCATTGACGGTTAAAATACACAAAAAAATCACTAAAAAGACAAACATTTTTAAAAATACGTCATGTATAAGTCAAAAAGTCGAAAATAAAGAAAAAAAATTCGAAATTTCAATAACTTTGTAAATATCAACTTTCGGATAGGGGATGCCATGAAAAATATTACTGTAAATCAGGTCTACTTTCTGTCTTTCAAAGGAATGTATCGAATTTCAGGTCACCCTGTATACCCCTACTGTCATATTGTTTTTTTCCTTAGCTGACAACTAGCGGTAATGCACAATCCATATGCCACAATAAAGAAATATTGGAGATGAAGCTCCAGTTAGAAACGTTTGCCAATAGATGGCGTCGTCTAGTATAAATCAGCTATTATAATTATCAACAACAGCTAATAGATAACGCTAGAAGCGTCGTTATTAGCTATAATAACACGTTAAAAATGTACCCATGCTACAGCTTTTTATCTTCAATTTTTTTGGTACCTAAGCCAAATGCCGAACACAGGTTAATTTTGAATTTAAAGAAGCTTAATCACTTCATAAATCCACCTCATTTTAAAATGGAGGATTTACGAACTGCTATAAAATTAATAAATCCTAACAGTTTTTTACCATCATTTAAAGGATGCTTATTTTTTTATTTCTTTTCATCCTCTTTATAAAAAAAAATTGAGATTTGAATTTCAAAAAACATGTTACGAATTTAATTGCTTACCTTTTGGCTTAAATACAGCACCAGTAGTGTTTACTAAGCTTATGAAACCGGTTATAGAACACTTACGTCTTCATGGTTTTATTTCTACAATATACTTAGATGACATATTACTAATTGGTAATTCATATAAAGACTGTCAACAAAATTTAGACCATACTATACTCTAAGTAATCTATGATTTATCATCAATTACATTAAAAGCAATCTAATACCTAATACTGCCTGTAATTTTTTAGGTTTTATTATAGACACCAAAAACTTTTGTGTGAAACTTCCACAGGATAAAATAGAGAAAGTAAAACAACAAATACAAACATTTAAATCTCAAGAAAAATGTAGTCTAACAGACTTTGCAAAGTTTATTGGTTGGTTAATATCTGTTTGTCCTGGCATAGAATATGGATGGTTGCGCACAAAAGTTAGTGGCAAAAATATTTACATTTAAAGGGGCGTAATAATTATGACAATATTATTAAAATAAATAAAGCTCTAATTAGTGAAGATTTAGAATGGTGGAAAAGTAATATTGACTGCTATGTTAGTCGTATTCGTAGGACTTCTTACGATTTAGAGATATTTTCTGATGCATCCAACACAGGATGGGGCGCTACATGTAGTGGTATCAGGACTAAAGGATTCTGGACGAGTGAAGAAAAACAATATCATATTAATAGTTTAGAATTATTAGAAGCAAATTTGGAAATTTTTTGAAGAGAGGCAATTATTTATATTCGCTTCTTATATCAAATCTATTGATAATTGTATTGCAGACTTTGAATCGCGTAGAATCAAAACTGATACTGAGTAGGAACTGGCAGATTTTGCTTTTTTGCATATAAGTAAACATTTTGGTATTCCTCAAATTGATTTATTCGCAAGTCGTTCTAATACTGAATGTGCCAAATACGTTTCATGGAAACCGGACCCCTACGCTTTCTGTGTTGATTCTTTTACTATATTGGCTGGAGTGAATATTTTTTCTATGCTTTACCGTCATTTGCTGTGATTCTAAAAGTGCTTAATAAAATCATAACTGACCAGGCGACTGGTATTGTAGTTGTGCAACAAATTATTTATTTTAAGCATAGTAATAACTTATTGATATCTAAATATTCCAGGCATCCACACAGTCTACATCAAAACCTTACCCTGATTACAGGAATATTATCAGGGAAACATTATTAAGAAGGAGTGTACCACCTTGTTCCATAGATATTATGATAAATGCTTCAGCTCCTAATACTCAGAAGCAATACAATTGTTACTTTAAGGAATGGTTTGACTTCTGTAACTCACATAATATAGATTATTTATGCGCGTCGGTACCTAATGTTCTATATTTTTTCACTAACCTTTATAATTCTGGTTATGGCTATGGCAGTCTAAATTGTTGTAAATCTGTTTAACTTGTATATTTAGTTGTAGTAGTAGAATGACGATCGAATTTCAAGGTTTATGAAAGGAACTTTTAGGTTCAGACCCCCAAAGCCAAAATATGAATTTACATGGGATACCTCTATTGTGCTCAATTACCTGTCAACCTTATATCCTAATGATAATTTAAATTTAGAAATGCTATCAAAAAGGTGGTAACTTTGCTAGCTCTTGTCACTGGTCATAGAATTTAAACCATTTCAAACATAAAATTAAGTAACATATTTAAAAACGATCATGTTATTATTAAGATATCAGATGCAATAAAAACCACAAGACCCAATGCTAACCCACCTATATTGAAAATACCATATTATGATATCAATGAAAATATTTGTCCGGCGCGTGCCTTGTCTTGCTATCACTTAAAAACTGATGCGATTCGAAATTCTTGTGATAACTTACTTATTCATTAGTTTCAGAAAGCCACACAGGAAAGTCGGTAGTCAATCGTTAAGTCATTGGATAAGAGACGTGCTCCAAAGGAGTGGTGTTAATATGAGCATATTCAGCTCTCACAGCACTCGCCACGCCTCTACTTCTAAGGCGAAATCTTTGGGGGTGAGCGTGGACGTTATAAGGAAAACTGCCGGGCACGTCATCTTCAGTTTTCGCAAGGTTTTACATTAGAGAGATTTTACCTGTAGAAAATTATTCTTTTGCTAGATCTATACTAAATTCACAAACGAATTAGTTGTATACTTATTTATTACATACTGTTGTTATTCAAAAATGATTGATTTCTCACTTTAATTCTTTATTTAAAGGATACAGACTTAAAAAAATATTAAACATCTACAAGTTAAATATTAATCACGAGAATTGAGCAGGGAAGCATAATTAATGATAAAACGAACTTACTTGGTGTGAAGTTCTATCATAATTATGCGAGCTGTTCAATTCGAAGCGATTAATATGGATATCCCTCCACAGGTTTGCCCACCCTCTTCAAAGTCTGTATCCTATTTTTTTACTTTAAACTAAATGAAGTCCGAGTGCCACTGAGCCGACCATCCCTACTCTCCCTACTCCGACGTGATGTGGAGAGGAAAATGTGGGCATGAAATAAAACTTGTTTGCTACAACTTGTTTTTTAGTTGCGTTATGATTAAAACTCTTCGTGTTAAGGCCGTAAAATGGAGACAGTACTACAAGTTAAATATTAATCGCGAGAATTGAGCAGCTCGCATAATTATGAAAAAAAATTCACGTACAAGTAAGTTCGTTTTATCATTAATTATCTACTTCTCTCTAATTTCATTTAGCGAAACTAAAACCAACTGTCAGCTTTTACACAATAAAATAAAACATTTAACATCACAAAACCAACGAATTTAACACAAAATAAAACAAAAACACATATGAAATAACGAAAGTCAGTCTGCGGGTAGTTGTAATTAAAATCAGTGGTTACACTGTTCAGTGCTGACTGGCCGGACTTGGGCCCGACAAACCGACGGCTTACTACGTTGAGCTCCAATATTTATTTAGACAATCGCGGTAATTAAAATGCTTTTCAATAATACACTTTACTGCAAAATCATCCTACTACTATTATAAATTAAAAGTTTGTGAGGATGGATGTATGTATGGATGGATGGATGTTCGTTACTCTTTCACGCAAAAAGTACTGAACGAATTTCGGTGAAATTTGTGTAAGTAGTTAAGTGTCTGGATTAAAACACAGGCTACTTTTTATCTCGAAAAAATACAGTGTTCCCGTGGGAATTGGCATACTCGATATTGTATTTACGCAGGCCAAGCCGCGGGAAACAACTTGTCGACTATAATAAACCAAACAAAGTTACATGATAAATCAGCTAAATTCACTTTATAGTATCAACACTTAAACAGTCACTCTTAGAGTATCTTTCAGCACTTTTGTCGATCGCAATAATTAAAGTGCTACTCAATAATACACAATTATTACTATTGACTTTTGCTTTAAAGTTTTTTAACCTGGCTGGTATTCTACTGGAACTAATGCTCGGCGTGTGCAATTTATAATGTTGTTGATTGCCGCTCGGAGGCTTTACAAATTTGACTTTTTACATTGACTGTTTTGCGGTACATTTTGTGACCAAATGAAAACAATTTCTATAAAACTAGCGATTGTCACAAATAGAGTACTTTTATTATCTAAAAATCGGTTAAAGATATTTTGAAAATATGTGATTTTTAGTATAGAAAATAATTTTCCAGAAGTTCACCAAAAATTTTCAAATAGAGGTCGTGTTTGGTATTATTTTTCTGATCTTATGGAGCCTACTTTGTTTGTTTAAAAATATCCAATTGTTGCGAATATAATCACCTGGAATTCGATTAAAATAATCCAACAATATTAAAAATTGATTTGAAAAAAGCATAAAAAGTATCCACAAAATTTTCGCGTGTGAAATAAAATAAACCTTTAATGCGTGGCAATAAAGGTTTATTTTATTTAGTCACTGTCTGTATTTATTACACTAAACATTTCTAATATATTTTCTCTCCATACTCGTGAACCTGTCAAACGACTTTTCGTAAACGCGTCCTTAAATGAAAATAACTATTCAGGGGTACTTCTGAAGTGACGAGGTCCTGGGTTAGAAGAGACCTTTTGACTATTTCGGTAATTACTGTACACTGATACGACAGTTTTAACGGATCAGATCATGTTCGGACCGGGAAACCCGCAATAAAAATTACACTGCGATTTAATACGGGCTCATCGTGTATATTAAGCATAATAATAAATCTTCACGCATAAGAACCTTCAAAATTTTAAAATTTGCGAACATTTGCGATGTATTGTAGTCATGCGGCTACCGACTGCACTTTTGTAGGTACCTAAATATATTAAAACTAGCAAGTTTAAATGACGCTATAATGAGCAGCCATACCTATTACCTACAGTACGCTAATGACCTTCGGAAATAATGATTTTTTTTTCTTTGAAAATGATAGACGTAGTAGTAGGGGAAGTACCTACCCCAAAAAGTATTTTTCGTGATTTTATTTTAGCACTTTGTCAGCGTGGTAAATACACATATCCGTGCATAGTTTCATCTTTCTAGCACTAACCGTTTGGATGGTAAGCCGAAGACAGACGGGCGGACATGACGCCAAAATCATGAGGCCTAGACATGAACTATGGAACCTTAAAAACGACGATTCCCAAAAGACTAACCACGTGTCTTATTCTTATGCGTCTTAATCATTACAAATCCGCGTTTAGGAGTTTTGCCGGGGAATTCAATTGGTGACGTTGTGGTTTTTGTATATCTTTCATAAATTTGTGTTATTTCGGTTCTTAATGTGTAATATTGGTAGAATATTAGGTCTTTACCTATGAAATTGCCATTTTGTATGAAAAAATTTAAATAATTTTTTTTCATGTATTTTTTATTTGTATTAATCGAAGTAATCACCCACCTAATCACCCATGCAATCAATGCATCTTTGCCAACGCAGTGGCAGTTTATTGATGCCCTTCTTAAAGAAATCAGCTGGACGGGAGGCAACAAATTCTTCAAAGGCATTTTGTACTGCGTCTCGGGTATTGAATTTTTATCCCGCCAAGAAGTTATCCAAATTCTGGCAAAAGTAGTAGTCTGTAGGTGCAAGGTCTGGTGAGTAGAGCGGATGACGGAGAGCTTCCAACCCCAGTTCTTGCAACTTGGAGACCGTCTGCTGTGCAGTATGAGGTCGCGCGTTGTCGTGCAGGAGCAGCGGAGACGAGCGATTGACCAATGCTGGTTGGAGATGTGCCTGCTTCTCCATCATTGTGTTCAGTTCTTCACAGTACACATCTGCAGTAATTCTCACCCCGTTCGGTAAGAAGCTGTGATGAATCACACCGGCGCTAGACCACCAAACAGTGACCATCACTTTTCTAGGGGTAAGTTTTCGTTTAGGGCATTGTTTAGGTGCTGAACCAGGATCCAACCAACTTGGTGAGCGCTTGCGGTTATCAAACAGAATCCATTTTTCATTGCAGGTAACAATGCGGTTCAAAATTCCTTCATTTGTGTGTCTGTTGAGCAGTGCAAGGCACGTCTCGACGCGTACTTCGCGCTGGCAATCATTGAGTTCGTGGGGCACCCATTTATCAAGCTTTTTTACCTTGCCAATTTGACGCAAATGGACCAATATTGTTGTTCGCGCCAACACTAGCGCGACGTTTAGAATAAACACAAAGGACATCACTACGTGATGTATGGCCGACCGAAAGGGGCGCTGTCAGAGAGTGACGAACACTTGCATTTAGACCCCCTTCCGCGCCGGATGCATTTTCAGCTCATCCCGAAACCTAGTGAACGCGAACGCGTGTGCGCATATTTATTTGTGCTCGTTAATATAATACCAAATTCGCCGGCGAACCGCGATAAATCTATCGATAATCCGCTCAACAGCTGTGTAGTGTAGTGAGAAGAAACCTCCGCCCAGATACAGAACCACCAGCTCAACAATAAGGTCAGTCCCAGATTTCTCCAGCCCTTACATTAACCTATATACCTACTTCCCTCAGCTCAAAGTCGTATGTGTAAGTTCCTAGCTTACACATTTCTTGGTCCATCGAGCCTTCGTTAAGCCCTTCTCCCTATTACCGGCGTTGGGCCTCATTAGAACCAGCACCTACAGTTCCACTCCGCCCAATTCTGCACATAAAATCAGCTCGATTATTTATATTTTGTCCAATTAATTCTGGCCAGGCCGCCCCGCCATTTTAAAACCAAGTTACAGTCCATTCCCATTATCAATTCGGCACATTTAACATTAAACCCCTATTCAGTACTTTGATATTAACCTATATGTTAATTATTTAAATTATTTTGTGCATATTTCGGCCCATAAATTCATAGGAAAAACCCAAAAAAAAAATAAATAAAAAAATTGTGGGTAGGTTGTCGGCTTATTGTCGAACAAAGAACTCGAACATTCCAGAACTTCCCTAACGTACCTAATACATAATTTGTGCCAATAATATCTCATATAATTTTCTCAGCTCTTAATTACTTACAAAATATTTTAATGTTTGACTCGCATATAAAATAAGTAATAACTAGTGCGTATTGTGAATTACGTTCGGCTCATAACAGAATTGTAAATCGTCGTTGCATTACTAAGTATTTTATCTATATATAACGTTTATATCTTCATATTCTCAATTTTTAAAACACAATATTAATTAACTTAGCATTATTTTAATAGTTACGGGTTGCATAACATCTCAAGTGCCCATACTAACATCGTCGGCTCGCTTCGATACAGAAAACTTGATTTGTGTACCTACACGGCGCCCGTGCGAACAACAGCTGTTACATTCATTCTCAATTAGGTATTCTTCATAGAATAAATAGTGACCTTCACATTGAATTCATATCTTATCTACGTTCTGTGTCTATACAAAAATATTATTAGGTGTTACGTTACAGCTGTTTTAAATAAGAATTCTTATCGACGTTCTGTGTTTATACAAATATATTATAGGTGTTACGTTACAGCTGTTTTGAATAAGTCGGCACACTATTGAGATTGAACCTGCTCATACCTACTTACATTGTTTTCATTACGTTATTTTGTTTCTAACGTGCCCGCTTAGATTTGTTTATATTCAAACTTCAGGACATTAATATAATATTACAGACGACTTCTAACGCATTAATCACCGCTCATCAAACATACACTAATACTATATTAGCATCAGGTGATCGGTCAGCTCATTTGTTAATTAACTCGTACACATTTTATGATAAAATTGTATACATTGTCGGCACATTATTAAAATCTATTTTCTGCGTTTTAATTAATTGCGCGCGTATTTTCCGCTCATTACTTTTAAATATTTAACTTAGTTACACGCATATATTTTTAAACATGCCTACAAAATCGCAAGCGGCCATATTTAGGCAAACTATAAAATCTATTAGTCGGCTCAGAGAGATCGCATTGGCATTACACAAAGGTGACTCAAAGTCTAACAAAACGGAGTTTAATGCGCGTTTTAAAGACCTACAAAATTTGAAACAAAAATTAGAAAATTTATACTGCGAAATTTTAGACGACGGCAGTGTTACAGAAGAAATTGAAAAGTTTTATACAGCCGGTTACGAGAACGCGCTATCCGAATATTATGATATTTTAACTGCAGCGGAAAATATAAGTTCCACTTCAGAGTCAAGTCAGCTCACTTCTGCCGTTCTGCCCAAAATTGAACTGCCAAAATTCAGCTCACGCGTTGAGGACTGGCCATCGTTTATTACGATTTTTAGGAGTCTTACAGACGACATGACGTCACTTACAGATGCAGTTAAGCTGCACTATCTTTTGTCTTGCCTATCGGGGGAGGCGCTCAGCATGATTGCGCATTTAAAAATCACAAATGATAATTACAGCGTCGCGCTCGATATTCTCACACGTAGGTATGAAAACCGCCGTGTTCTGATAGATGGGTTTGTTGATATAATACTCGGCCTACCTAATATTCATATTCGATCAAGCATACGCGCGACGTTTTTAACTCCGCTCATTTCCGCACAAAGCGCATTAAATAATCTGCGTTTACCTATGGATAGTAATTACGTATTTGTGTCTATTGTAGTTAGAAAATTACGAGGCGAGCTCCGCACCCTGTTCGAAAGAAGATACGGCATATCGGACACTCTGCCCACCTTAGGTGATTTGATTTCTTTTTTAGAGGAGCACGCGCGCTGTATCGAAACCGAATATTCTAATGCAACGCGCGGTGTTACCTACTCACCACAAACTGGGCCCTCTCGTCAACACACACCCCCCGCAAACTCTCCGCGCAGTCCACGCTTTTGACCAATTAGTCCCGCGTATCCTCGTAATACTCAGCGCTCGCCATCGGCTCACACTTTAAGTAGCTATCACGTCAGCCCAGTTCCTCATTACCCTCAACGCTACTGGCCCCCCTCCCCCCGAACAGAGCGGCGCGAGTACTCAGCCCGGAATACAGATAAACGCAAGCGATTCTACTGCCCCTATTGTAGGAATACAGAACACAAACTTATCGCGTGTCCGAAATATAATCATCAGCCCACTCAAGGTCGTTGGGATTTCATAGAAGCCAACGACAGATGTCGTAAATGTCTAGGTCCGCATTTTGAAAATGAATGTCGTTCGACAAACTCATGCAAAGAGTGTGGAAGTGCAAATCACCACACCTCTTCTTCACAGTACACATCTGCAGTAATTCTCACCCCGTTCGGTAAGAAGCTGTGATGAATCACACCGGCGCTAGACCACCAAACAGTGACCATCACTTTTCTAGGGGTAAGTTTTCGTTTAGGGCATTGTTTAGGTGCTGAACCAGGATCCAACCAACTTGGTGAGCGCTTGCGGTTATCAAACAGAATCCATTTTTCATTGCAGGTAACAATGCGGTTCAAAATTCCTTCATTTGTGTGTCTGTTGAGCAGTGCAAGGCACGTCTCGACGCGTACTTCGCGCTGGCAATCATTGAGTTCGTGGGGCACCCATTTATCAAGCTTTTTTACCTTGCCAATTTGACGCAAATGGACCAATATTGTTGTTCGCGCCAACACTAGCGCGACGTTTAGAATAAACACAAAGGACAAGAGAAGTGAGAATTACTGCAGATGTGTACTGTCTTCATCGTCACGGAACTCCAAATTCTCCGGTGTCGTCAGCGCATTTGCTTCCTCCTCATTTACGTGCACAGCCCCGCCGGCGTGCTCAAGACAAGCCACATACCTACACGGCCTACACACAACATACGCGTGCACATCAATCATCATCATCAGACCCCAACCAATCGTCTGATCATGCACCGTCTACAACTCATCAATCTCAAAACAAAAAACAATGACTACCTACAATCACGGAGCACATAGAATTAGAAGATCAACCCAATAATTTAAAATGTAATTCAGCTCATAGTACACCTGCATCACATTCAGCTCATAAAATATCTAAATCTAGTTCAGCCCAATATTCTGTAGAATCAGCCCAAGTAAATTCAACTCAGCACATAGAAAACCCATTAAAAACTCCAGTGTTACTTCCCACAGTCGTTTTAAATATATCTGATAAATGCGGAGAATATCACAAAGCTCGGGCTTTATTGGACTGTGGTAGCATGATAACGCTCATAACTCAGCGCATGACTAGAAATCTTAATTTGCAACCAAAACAATGTTCATTAAAAATTACAGGTGTAGGTGATCAGCACATACAAAATTCTAAAGGTTGGGTCACAATAACATTCAGGCCCACACACAGTGACACGCCATCTATTACTACTACCGCTCATATTCTCAAAGACGTTACAGGTTATTTACCTTTGCAAAAAATACCAGATGTTGTCCAAGACTCAGCTCATCAGCTCATTCCATTGGCGGATCAAGCTTATCATACTCCTGCGCCCATTGATCTCATTTTAGGCTCAGACGTTTTGGGTCACGTTTTGGATGGTACTAAGATTGCTTTGGGCCCGGGGAAGCCCATAGCCTTCGGCACGATTTTTGATTTTGCACTCATAGGACTCGTTGAACACTCATGCGATTCACCTGTAGCTCAAGTTAACTCTGCTCATATTACTCATACTCATTATACTCAGTCGGCTCACTCTACACATTCTGCTCATTCTACTCATGATATTTGCAAAAGCCTGGAAAGATTCTGGGAGTCGGAAGAACCCCAGCCTCGTTCTGCTCATTCAAACCCGCTACACGAGCAATGTGAACACATATTCAGCTCAACCACCATTCGTGACGATTCAGGCCGTTACATGGTGACTCTTCCCTTCTTATCAGATGCACCCGTATTAGGTAGTACTCATGCTATTGCTCTACGTAGATTTCTCAATCTAGAAAAACGGTTGCAATCCGATCACACACTGCGACAAAAATATATAGAATTCATGAACGAATACATAAACTTAGGACACATGACACCGTGTCATCCGTCTACATTTACTCATAAACCTCATTATTATATTCCTCATCATGGCGTGTTCAAATCAGGTACTGACAAACTCCGCACAGTATTTGATGGCAGTTGTAAGTCATCCAATGGAGTCTGTTTAAACGATTGCCTGCACACAGGTCCAGCACTTCAACGAGACATTGTAGATATTATTATATCATTCCGCGCACATCGTATAGTATTCAGCACTGACATAAAAATGATGTTTAGAAATATTCTCTTAAGACCAGACCAAAGACACTATCAGCTCATACTCTGGCGATCGTCTCCAGATCGACCTCTGCTCACATATGCACTCAACACTGTTACATACGGATTGCGCTCAAGTCCATATCATGCTATCCGCACATTATTACAATTAGCTGAAGATGAAGGTCATCGCTATCCTCAGGCTGCCGAAATTTTGCGTAAATTTGTTTTCGTGGATGATGTACTTTGCGGCCATGACACCATAGAAGAAGCATCAGCACTCCAAACTCAGCTCATTGATTTGTTATCACTCGGTGGATTTAAACTTAGTAAATGGACATCAAACACACCTCAGCTCTTGCAAAGATTTCCAGACGATCAATGCGAAATGCCTAAAGACTTTGACATCAGCGCAGAGTCTCCATCAATTAAGGTTTTGGGTATTAGATGGATTCCCCGGTCTGATGAATTTACATATCACATCTCATTACCACCAGTTACCCACATTACAAAACGTTCAATTCTTAGCACAGTAGCTTCTCTCTATGACCCAAACGGTTGGGTTACACCCGTCATATTCCGCGGAAAAATACTTCTTCAAAGGTTATGGTTAACTAAATTGGACTGGGACGATCCCACTCCAAATAATATTACAGATGATTGGCAGCGCATCTATCATGATCTTCCGCACATCTCAGATATACATTTTCCCAGACATATCGCTCCACACAAATTCAAATCAACATACTCACTTCACGGATTCGCAGATGCTTCGGAAAGCGGTTTTGCTGCAGTGATATATTTACAAGAATCAGCTCACAACGGATCTGTTAACGTTCACCTCATAATTGCTAAATCTATAGTCGCACCGATTAAAAATAAACTCACAATTCCCAAATTAGAGTTGTCTGCTGCAACTCTATTATCTCAGCTCATGTTGCGTGTCTCCCAACAATTGTCTGCTCATCTCACAATTACACATCACATTTGTTGGTCAGATAGTACCATAGTGCTTGCATGGATAAAAACTCCGCCCCATCGTTTACAAACATTTGAATCAAATAGAGTAACAAAAATTAACTCAAATTCACTCACACTTAAGTGGCGTCATGTACCTTCCAAATTAAATCCTGCTGACTGTGCAAGCAGAGGATTATCAGCTCAAACTCTCTCCGCTCATGATTTATGGTGGTCTCCTCCTTGGCTCAAATTGCCAGAGGATACCTGGCCCAAGATGCCTTCAGCTCATACTCGACAAGACTTGCCAGGGCTCAAACCAAAATACGTACCATGCAATTTCTCGATACCTGGTGTCGATAGTGATCTGCTCACTCGCTTCAGCTCTTTAGAAAAACTAACTGGTGTCACTGCCTACATGAGGCGATTCATTCGTAACTGTAAACTAAATTCAAACTCGCGACAACTAGGCCCTCTAACTGTAAGTGAACGTAGAGAAGCATTACTCTTCTGTATCCGCTCTGTACAGCAGAATGCATTCGCAGAAGATATTCACCGCCTGCAAACCGATAGAATCTGCACAGTACGACTACAACGTCTGTCGCCTTTTACGCAGGACGGTCTCCTCAGAGTAGGAGGTAGACTCACTCGTTCGGAACTCACATACGATGCTCAACACCCATACATTTTGCCTAGTTCTAGTCCGCTCGTAGACCTCATAATAGATGACTATCATCGCATACACTGCCACCCTGGCACGGACACGCTACATGCTATTTTACGTCAGCAATTTTGGATATTATCTGCCCGCCGCATTATAAGGCACAGAACGTTTAAATGCATAAGATGTTTCCGTTGCCGCGCTCAGCCCGAAGTACCTATCATGGCTGACCTGCCAGCTGATAGAGTCATACCTCAGCCCGTATTTAGTTACGTATCAACAGATTTCGCCGGACCGTTTCTGCTCAAATCAAGTCAATTACGTAATGCTAAGTTAATTAAGGGATATTTTTGCATATTTGTTTGCCTCACTACAAAGGCGGTTCACTTAGAACCAGTCTCATCGCTCACTGCCGAAGCGTTTATTGCAACATTACAAAGGTTCTGCTCACGTCGCGGACTTCCGGTATTGATACGTTCGGATTGTGGCACAAATTATGTAGGAGCTAGGAATCATCTACTAGAGGTACAACAATTTCTCAATGACAATAACGACGCCATTTCTCATAAACTCTCAACTCAAAATATAACTTGGTTACTCAATCCGCCTAAAGCCCCATGGATGGGAGGTATCCATGAGATTAATGTTAAATCCACAAAGCAACTTCTATACCGTGTTATCGGTGAGCAACACCTCACTTTCGAGGAATTCTTAACTCTGCTCACTAGAATCGAAGCTGTGTTAAACTCTCGGCCCATCAGTCCACTTTCGTCCGATCCCACGGACTATCAGCCCCTTACTGCTGGCCACTTTCTCATTGGCCGTCCGCTCACAGCTCTCCCCGAGCTGACTCTAGATGAAAGAGTAATATCTCCGCTCAAACGCTTTCAGCTCATTCAATCACTCTCTCAGCGCTTTTGGAACCTTTGGACCAAGTCCTACCTCCATACCCTTCAAATCCGCTCCAAATGGCTTTCCTCTTCCTCTCCACCCAAAATTGGAGAACTGGTTCTGCTCAAGGAGGACAATTTGCCTCCTCTACAATGGAAGATGGGAAGAATCTCACGTCTGCTACCTGGGAAGGATGGAGTCATCAGAGTTGTGGACTTGGACACGACTCAAGGCCAGCTGCGGAGGCCTGTCGGCAAGATTGCCCGGCTCCCACTGGATTCTGCTCAGGATGGGGCTCAGCTCGCCTCCTGTGCGGGCCCCCCAGGATGTTCGCGCCAACACTAGCGCGACGTTTAGAATAAACACAAAGGACATCACTACGTGATGTATGGCCGACCGAAAGGGGCGCTGTCAGAGAGTGACGAACACTTGCATTTAGACCCCCTTCCGCGCCGGATGCATTTTCAGCTCATCCCGAAACCTAGTGAACGCGAACGCGTGTGCGCATATTTATTTGTGCTCGTTAATATAATACCAAATTCGCCGGGGAACCGCGATAAATCTATCGATAATCCGCTCAACAGCTGTGTAGTGTAGTGAGAAGAAACCTCCGCCCAGATACAGAACCACCAGCTCAACAATAAGGTCAGTCCCAGATTTCTCCAGCCCTCACATTAACCTATATACCTACTTCCCTCAGCTCAAAGTCGTATGTGTAAGTTCCTAGCTTACGCAATTGTTTTGACGCTAATGTCGAAAGCTGCTACTAATTCAGCCGTAGATTGTGTATCATCAACTTCCACAATCGCCTTTAATTCGTCATTGTCGACTAAAGTCTTCGGACGACCGCGAGGTTCATTTTTTCAGGTCGAAATTTCCAGAACGGAAGCGAGCAAACCAATAACAGGTAGTGCGTTGGTTTGTAGTGTTAGCTCCGTAAACGTCGTTGATGTTGCGTGCCGCTTGTGCCGCGTTGCTGCAACGACGGTACTCATATTCCATAATTACTCGAATTTTTAACGTATCCATGATGACCAAAAATATTGAAATGCGATGAAAATGTAACACTAATCAATAAACAAATGACTACTTTTGGAAAAAGAATTCCATGTTTTTAAAATAAAATTAATTTGAAATTAGAATTCTTAGCCAAACGAAAATTATTTTGATTTGAAATGGCCAGTACTGCAGAACGGCAATTTCATAGGTAAAGACCTATTATTAATCATTAAATATTCATTAACGTGCACAAGTGTGGATAAGTGGTACAACAAACAAAAAATGTGCTATTTTGTGTTTCCTCCAAAACTCCTCAGGAACTTTCAGTGAAGCTTCTACCACTTTACCGAATCGACTGACTTGACTGCACCGACTATTTATTTGGACTTTGACTAGACTTTAGACTTGACGATTTAGGAATACGGTGTTGAAAATTGAGACGAAAATTCTATTTCCCGCATTTTTAACTTGACACTGGCAAATGGTTTTAAGCCGACGCCAAATATTTAAATAAAATAATTAAAAAAAGAAGTCCGCATTTACGTCATGGCCGCTTATCATTAAATAATTTGAATTTAAAAAAAAAAACAATTTATCACAATGATGCCAAAATGAATTCCCCGGCGGAAGTCATTTGCCGACTTTATCCGGTCGCCGGGCCGGCGGGCACGTCCGGCACGGTTTGAGCTGAAAAATTATATCATTTGCGCTTAATTCCGAAACGGAATCGCGATTTGTTAAGCGAACAAATATGACTTCAAGTTTAAAATTTAAAATCGGATAAAAGTAGATTGAGTTGAAAGTCAAAGATAATAAAATATAGTTGATTTCTCTTTAGGCGGTATTCTTTTTTGGGTTAAGGCCACAAAACGAGCAAGCTAATCGTTTAATTGCAAGTTGTATTACCACCTTTCATGGGCTCACAATTACACCAGGGGTGTTACAAGTTCGTCGCCAGTAAAATAATTGAACTAGATACTAGATATAAGTTAACCAATCTGTTTCTTTTGTTGTTTTGTTTTCGGAGTTGAAGAGAGAGAAGTCGGAGAGAGTATTCGGAGTGTATAAGGCTACAAAAACATTGTAACATGTAATTGTATCACCTACACTCTGTGCAAATATAACTATATATATCAGTCTTTTTAACCCACACCCGTCTTGGGTCCCTGACGCTCTCACTCGGTGAAACAACACCAAGCATGCTATGTTGATGCTCTCTGTGAAGTAATTGCTAAGGACAGCGGCCTCGTAACGTAAAACATGAGTGAATTTAAATGTGAACGATAAACGTGTAATAACTAAAAACGTGTAATAAAAACAGTACATAAAACTATAATAGTGAATACTCAGTGACTATATGTATAGATTTATATGGCATCAGTGTGGAAAAGTCGTGTTAAATGGTGTTTTATCAAGTGCAGGTTATTTTGCTTATATATTTTTAACTCAAGCTAATTTTAACGTAGCCTTTTTTGATTTATATGAATAAACATAATACCTAACGTGTAGCGTAACGATTAAGATTATATAATAAAGGGCTAAGTAGTTATTAAGAAAATAATGGTAAAAATGTAGAACATTTCTTATAATATGGTAAGCTTTAAGTTGTAAATATCTTTTTTATAGAATAAGATCCCTAGTATATAAGGATGTATGTATATGGTCATGGCAATAAAGAATTTCACACAACGCGTTTTGCTTCACCTGGCTCATGAAAAATAGGGAAAATTATGGAAAATAGCCGTATAGAGAGGTAAAAGTGAGATGGCAAATCGGCCCGAAAGAGACGTACGGGCGGGGCTCTCTATACGGCATTGCCATGAGCCAGGTAAGCAAAGCGAAAAAAGTGAAAATAGTTGTCCTCAAAATAGTGTTTTATTATCGCCCCGGCTCTGCCCAAATCGGTGTAACCTTGCTATCTTCGAGTCTAATCTGAGCCGGCGGTTGAAACCCTGTGGAATTATACAGTCCCCTACAGTCATGGTATATTTCTATTAGATATGGTTATATATAGAGGTATAGATATCGATCGAAACATACTTAACGTTGCTCGGTAATAAAATACACAAGTCGGATATTAATTTAAATGAAACATATTGGTTTCGATAGTTCTGCTATTTATTTGGCAACACCACTATTAATGCCAGTTGGAATATAATAACTACTATGTGAAATATAAACCTTAGTTGGTTATGAGTCGTTGGTGTAATGATTAACAAACGAATTGTGTAATTGTGAAGACGAAAAAAATGTCGTTAGAATGGTCTGTGCGTTAATTGTGGCAACCCCAAGACGGTGGTGGTGGTAGTCTATAAAAAGGACGACCACACCCGTCTGGGGCTCACACTAAAGCTGATATACTCAGGTGACGTACTTGTTTTGTTATTTCTGTAAGTTTAATTTGTTTATGATTTGAATCGTTATAGGCGACACTAAGTGTAAAAGACATGATAAGTCACAAACGGTTTTTTTGTTTAAAGTATCTGTTCACTACTTTAAATCTTATGTGATATTATAATATCAAGGGATTTAATGTTATTAGTAGTTGTGTTGTTAGATTAATAGTGTTCTGCAAATAGAAAGTGAGTCTTTTATTAAATCTCATAGCTACCCACATGTTGTTTTATGTTATTTCCGAATTAATAAACAATTTTGACTAATCTCTTTGTTTTATATTTTAAACGGTAACAATGTTGCAGATATTTTTATAAAATGGTATATTTATATCTACCCACCTCAAATTGCTTGGGTAGGTTGAGATAAATGTATTTGTTATAACAATTACATGTTCGAATTGAAATATCAGTAAATAAATTCCTGGTATTAGATTAATATCGGTTATTAACTACATATTTCTTTAAGTTAATAAAATTATGTCGGTATCCTGATCTGACAGTATATTATTTGTACACTGTTTTATTAGGTTGACTTTTGAAGAGTCAACCATTTGAGAATCAATCCTTTAATTCCATATTATACACTTTTAATTTTAATATTCTATAGCCGAATCTATCACGCGTAACACGCACGTATTGACTGCTCGCGAGGTACCGCCATACATTGCGTCGAGATTCGACGCGTGTAAATCGCAGTGAATTCACCTTGGGTAAAAGCTGGATAGTTTCCCCACTTTAAAAAAACCCCTTACTTAGTAAAATTATACTAATTGGGAATAATTCAACGTGTTCATCCAAAGGTAGGTATTTAATCTTTTATTGTAACTAATTTTTGTAAGCCTTATTAATACTAGTTTTGAGTAAATCTATTTTCACTGGACCTCTAAATAAGGTAATAGTCGTCTCTTATAGCGGACAGTTGCCTAACGTTACAAATGGATAGGATAGGGGATAGTGGCCTAGCGTAGGTCATGTATCCCATTCGTTTGTTTTTTACCCCGTAATAATATAATAAAACAATCGAAAATTTATTTTAGATAGAACTATATTTTTAAAGCTATGATCACTGCTAAAGTTTGAGAAAAAAAAATTGTCCTTACATGTTTCATAATATACAGGCTTATTAGGTGCGGTGATATCCTCTGAAAAGATAAGGGCGACTATCCTTTTTCATACGGATACATGCTTTTACTGTTTACATAATAAATAAAAGCTTTTCTATAGTAGAAAGTAAAAAACATAGTAACTTAACCTCTAGTGCATACAAAGTTACCAAAAAAATACTGGACCGCCGTACGATAGTAAAAATATGAAGGAGAATTGACTTGCCAGTGTAATTATAATGAACGTCCAAGTCTCACCGTGGAAAATTTTTGGTCACATGGACAAAACGGATTCGCCTACAATAATGATTTTAAGGGTCGAATTAATGTCTGCAGGGAAGGGATTTCCATCCATAATCAAAGTCTACTGCAAAAAACATTCCTAAAATAGCGAATTCCGAACCGAGGCAAGTATCCTACCAAGGCAACTATCCGGCTTTTACCCTACTACACGCGTAGTAGGTGCGCACGCTTTCTGGACAAGGTCAAAACAAAGCTTTTCTGAAATGAATTTTGTCAAAAGTTTGCAAATTAAGCCAGTTGGCAACACTTATATGAATCCCGCAGTTATCCTACTATAAATGTGAAAGTTTATAAGCATGGATGGATGTTGTGAGTTGTGACACTTTGCGGCGCGTTTACGAATTTGATATAAATTGGCTATTTTTTTTGTACATTTTGCGACCAAATGAAACCAAATCCTACAAAAATAACATCTGTCACAAATAGAACACTTCTTCGTGACTTCTTCATCTAAAAATCGATTTCAAATATTTTGAAAAATTATGATTTTTAGTATTATTATAAAAATAATTTTCCAAAACCTCATCACTCAAAACATAGACTACATTTTATTCCGAAAAACATCAATGATCCTGTGGGATACTGTACTTACGTATTAATAAATACAATAAGTTACATAACGCACTGACAGACCGCGCCAGCTGCTAGATCCCAAATAATTTATCGATGTCCTCACCTTGAGACAGACTAAATTAAATATTAAATGCCTTAAATGCCTAAAAAAATGAATTTTGAAGCGAATTTAACTGATTTTATGGCTGTTAAACTTATATTAAACATAGATCAGCCCGCGACTTAGTGCGCGGAAAAGGGAATCTCGCGGAAACCGTGCATTTTGCCGCAATAAATACTAGCATTTATCATTACCCGTGATCTACTCTATGTGTCAAATTTCATCAGAATTAGTCCAGTAGTTTCGGAGCGAATGTTTAGTTGACAGTATTTTCCCAGCGCCGGTCGATTTGGACTCGAATATAGCAAGGGTTATGTTAAGGACAGAGGCCTCACAGTGAAATATACAAAGTAAGTGCTTATAATATATAATTAAACACATAACAATGAATATATATTATTTAAAACACTATTAAGTAATTGCTTTATTCAAAATCATTTAATGCAAAATCATCTACTGTTTATGAGCTATAAGCCTAACAAACTTACTTGATAGAACAGCTGTTACTTACTTTACAGTATATGCACTTGCCTATTTATTTCACTTACACATTCACTCGTAAAGTTTGCTTAGCAATTATTCACTGTTTGGTGTTTATATGTATATGCACTTTTGAGGACGTAAAAACGTCAGAAATATTATGTTTTATGTTTAATTAACGCTGTTTTCATTTTACCGTTTATTTACTTAAATATTACTCGAATTGAACAAATCTAGATAATAAAGCGTATATTAGAATATTGTAATGTCTATATAATTTGGAGCATTCTCTTCAAATGATAAGCTAATTACAATATTATGTCATACGAATATTTCTGTGTAAATTTCGGATATTCAAGTTGCAAAATATATGTGACAGTAGTTCGCAGAGGTCTGAATCTCCAGCGATTTCCTTTGTCACATTTATTAGGTTAAAGTAGGGTATATTAGATTGGACCTTGTTCATTGGGTGTGCGGAAAAGATTAAGCCACGAGATATAGCGGTGGACTTAACATTAATTGTCATTGTCAAATGTCATTGTATATACCTACTTTTGCTTCATGCGATTGCATTTTCGTTTCTTTGCCTCGTACTGAATATTACTGTTTTTTATTAAATTTTGTTAAAATATTTTAATAATAAAATACTTTAATAAAAAAAGGTGCCGGTGACATTGAATCCAGACCAGTTACGCGGGAGTTATTTTAAGTATCCATGTGTGTGCGCAATACACAAGAGAACTCCCTTACTCCCGTAGCCCAGTGGGACGGATGACTGACATGACTGGCGACTGGCGAGAGATTAGACGCAGGACCGACGTTTTCTATGCCCATCGCATCGCATGGATCTTTCTTGTTGGGCAATCAGATGATGATCAGCCATCATTGGTACCACTTTACTGTTGTTACAACGACATTTACGTTACAGGAATCAAACGTACGACCTCCGGAGTCGAGAGCCAAGCTCTAGACCACTGGTCCACGGCGACGACCACGGAGGAGAAGGAATATTAAGAGTATGTAACTCAACTAAACTCGCCAGCGGGCTTAGCATGGGGATCCGAATTCTACCCAAACAGTTCGTTGCAAAATAGTTCTTAATCCATGGTAACAAGGCCATCAATAGAAGTCAACATTTCTAAATAAACATATTTTTAAAATGGCTTCCGGAAAATCTTCTCGTCATAAATGATCAAATTTTCAATTAAATGGCTGAACGAAAAGAAACTATTCGTCTTGAACCGCCATGATGTAGAGTAGTTGACATTATTGTAAGACTATTTGACATTGAAATAAGAAAACGTTTCTACTTTCGCTGTCAAAAGAGGCCATTTTGCGAGCTCATGCTCGGGAAAAAAAGAAATGTAACGACGATGCATCGACCATGCTGCCTTACAATAAGAACTACTTTGCTCCGAATAGCATTAATGTTTCTTCAATATGTCATTTTGTCTATTCTTTTGTATTTCTAGGGTGCGCATGCTAAGTCTGCTGCTTTTCTACACGCTGCATCCTGTAACTCAGTACAAAAAGCGGCCGTACCGAATGATTGAATTTCGTTAGGGTCGTCCGTTTGTGAAGTCCTTCGCAGCCGATTAATGCCTTTTATTCAGGTGGACTCCAATACGCCGAATGCATGAGCGCACCGCAAAGCCGGTACACTAGTTATAAAAACTTTGTATTTCCACTCTTTATCATACAAACACAAAGAATTTACATTTTCGATTAATTAATACGAATGTGTTTTGTGCAGTCGTGCGAATGTGCATTTGTGGTGACTAAACATTTGTTTTCATTTTTTTTATCAAGGTTGTTACAGTAATTATATTATTATAAATACAATTTTCAATTAATTATAAACCTTCTTCAGTTATTATTATTTTACTGTCAGAGTTTTTTATGATTAAATAAAAGTAACATTATTTAATTCCACGAACTTTTGGTGACTTCATACAAAGCTAGAGAATAAAACGTATAAAATAAGGTCAGACTAGATAAGTGTCCTTTTTTAAATTTCATTTATTCGAAGTACTTTACATTGAAGCTATTCGTTTTGAAGCTTTTCGGCACGTTCTGAAGTGCTCTCGGTGATAAAAAGCCTTCGGATGTTAAACTAAATGTTGAAAAAAACGGACGCAGCTGAAACTATCACGGCTATTTTAACTCTGAAATTTTTTTATACAATGCTTCATCTGAGGCTTCATCATCATATTATTATATTTTAGAATACTTACGCCCGTAATTAATAATCAATCTTAATCTCATTTTAGATGAAATCAAGATTTAAATACATTTCAACGATCCTAGGATTGACTTCACGTCAATTTACGTCAATTTTTGTTTATTGAAGTCAATCTTAAGATTTTAGATACGTTATTAATTTTGCCCTTAGTAGACCTAAATTACATTCATGTTGCTCCATAATTTGACTTTTTACTACTTTATTTAAGCGGCTTCCAGACTACGCTATAATATAATAGCATATAATATATAGCTCATAGCATAAAAATATCGCGCACCATACATTGTTATGGATACGTTTCACTGTACTGTACTATATATTATTGGCTTACTATACGCTATAAAATTTATACGATATGCCAAGTTCATGCTTTGCTATATCGCGCGCCGCCCTCTTCCTCCTCCCTCACCCCCGGCCGTCCCGCAAGCGAAACGAGCGACGCAACACGTCTGGACACGATCCTGTGCCTGAGACGGATTTGCGCTGGCGCGGACGCCAAACGATTGTTTTTGTCGTAGTTTTTGGGTTCCGTTATACTCAAGGAACCCTTATAGTTTCGCTCTGTCCATCCGTCTGTCTGTCTGTCTGTCAGTTTGTTACAAAAATTAAAAACTGTGTATATAGATCTCAGTTTTGCCGTCATAAAATAATAATAATTTTATATTTTAGGGGTGGCTCTCCATGCATGTGATGTGGGGATGAACAATATTTTTTCATTCTACCCCATCTGTGCATACTTTTCAAAGATCGCGGTCAACTGAGCTTGCTATATACTATAAATGCTTGCGATAATATCGCGTAATGTGAACGCCATGCTATATAGTATAACATTAGGTCCTTCTTTGCTATACTAAACACACCGGCATATTTAGCAAAATACAAAAAGGTCCATAATTAAAAATATATGTTTTTAATTTAAAATCTACTTACTACACTTCTTTTGTTATTTAAAGTTTCATTTGTTTTACTTAAAATGAGATCACATTAAGAACAGATTTTGCGAGTAAAGGCTATTTGTGAAAAATGGTACATTTATGAACTTTTCATGTAACCGGGAAAAGTGAAAATTAATATTAAAATAACAATTAAAAAATTAAAAAAATGGTGATTAATATCGCGTATTTCCTCCACGTGCTCTTATTAAAGTTTCTACCCATCTAGGCATACTGAGAATGATGTTATCGATGGTCTCCTGGGATAGTCTCCGCCATTCTTCAACTACGGCGATTCGCAGTTCACCCACGTTGGCAGGAGCTGGAATTCTGGACTTAACTTTTCTTTTCATCAAGTCCCAAACATGCTCTATTGGGTTCATATCCGGTGATCTCGCCGGCCACTCCATAACAGTGATATTCATATCATTAAGATAAGCTTGAGTTACCCGAGCGGTATGCGGCCGAGCATTATCCTGCATAAAAACAAAATCGTCACCGATATATGGGGCAAACGGTACGACATTTTCTTCTAAAACTTCTCTGATATAGCGGTCTGCAGTCAGACTCCCTCTGTCAATCACTACCAAGTCTCTGCGAGCTCCCAAACAAATGCCCTCCCAAACCATTATTGATCCACCACCGTATGCAACTGTAGTTTCAAAATTTGTCTAAATGTATCGTTCTCCTTTGCGTCTGTATATTCTTTGCCTGCCGTCAATTTGATTTAAGAGAATTGTGCACTCATCACTAAACAATACCTTACTCCATTGGTCCGCGTTCCAAAGTCGATGTTCCTGAGTAAAAGTTAACCTGTTTCTACGATGATTTACCTCGAGCCTCGGAGCCTTGGCGGGCACAAATGAACCCAAACCAGCTTCTTCGAGCTTTCTTCGTACCGTACGCTCACTTTACGGTTACACCCCGCACTGCTTCTAACTCATGTCGGGCTTGGACGGCCATCAAACGGGGGTTCCTACGTACACGAAGCCGACTGAAACGATCATCCCTACTCGAAGTGCGTCTTTTTCTGCCTTGTCCTGCTCTTCTCACATAAGTACCGGTCTCCCTGAACCGTTGGATACTGCGATAGATCGTTGAAACTGGTCGACGAAGATCTCTGGATATCACTCTGTAGGTTTGACCAGTTCTTCGCATTTCGAGTGCCCTGGCAATCTCCGTTGGGGCTAAGTCAGGCATAATTAAGTCCACAACTCCAAAAAGATATTTCTTTTTAAATTAAATGACGTATAAACCAGCCAGCAACCTTATATGATACTGATATCAAACCTTTATTTTATGTTCCGCTAAATATGCCGGTGTGTGTATATAGCACAATAGTCTAGCGTAGTCTGAAATTAGCTTTAAAGAGTTATGTTTCGACAGTTGGCCAACGCAAAAAGTATCATATTATTCTGCGGATTGTAATACTAAGGAACCGTCAAACTTAAACATCAATGGCGTTGACCAAGTAATTAAAAAACATCCGACTTTGGCATTTACCTACTTCTTAATAAAAATCAATTTTCTTTACGAAATCAAATCGTTTCGCTGTCTAACATCGTAAGAGAAAAGTTGAAATAATGTAGAAAAACATTAATGGCTCTTTATTCCCGGAGCTAAAAGTCCCGAAACTTGCATTAAGTATTCAACAAGTAATACTAACGGTTCGGCCACTAAATCAATCGTGTGCGGCAGCGGTGGCGGTGGCGGTGGCGGTGCTCTTTCTTTGACTATAGCCAGGTGTCGCTCTATCCCTGAGCGCGCTTTTGCTTTAAACAATGACGCTTTAAACTTTATCAAATCTTGCCCTGCGCTCATACTATTAGCGTGTACAGAGTGAATAATATGTACTTACGTACAGAGAAACGTGTTTTACAGAAGCTCCGAAATCGATCCAAATTTTTCAGGGTTGTTTTTGTTTAATATTTTAATATTATTTGTAAAAGTATTAAATATTCTTATATTATAATATTTTCAGGGCGCCACAGTCTACGAACATAGTATAATATTTTATAAATTACAGTACGTAATATGAAAATATATAGTATCTTAGCTGTCTGTGATAGTTCATAAAAACTGTATAGCAAGTGATATTTTATCTTAACATAAAATATTATAGTATCTTCGCTATCTGTGATGGTGCTTACCGTTTTTTATACACTAATTATAGTTCGTCGGTTAGAAAAGTTTCTATCTCCGTTTTTTATACGGAAAAAATTATGTTTTCAACATTATTCAGTAGAACATATCCAGATCTAATTCTCTGCATTAATCACAAGTCTCCCAGACATGGGATCCCGCTGGGTGTAGACACACGCTCGTACTTAAGCGCTGCAACGAACGAGACGAACGACGACGTAGCGTCGCATTTATTGCAACTCTACAAAACCATCATAGCCATTATGTACTGTTTGGTGCGGCCACAAAATTTGGGCCGCGCGATTATTGAGACGTCATCGCTCGAGTGCGGAGCCTAAAAACGTTCGCTTTGACGAATGTTGGTCCGTCCGTCTAAATTACGTAATGGATAGATGAGGGTATACCCTTCATCAATCATACGCCAGTAAAACATAATCCTACGTTTTATTTCATATGTACGAAAACAATTTTTCATTGTAAGTAGGTACACACATAATTGTTAGATATCATGAATGTTTTAACGTAACTTACATGGATTTTCATTTAACCTTAACTGCTAAAATGTTCTATAGAATCAAAGTTTTATTCTGAATAATATTTGTACGTAAATAAAGTGAACTCACAATGAGTAAATTAAAAAAATAAATCTACTTATTATTATAATGAGTTTACGCATCGTATGAAGAGGCCATTTAAATCCCTCTCATTGCATCAACGCTATTGCATATTTGTCTACCTAAGTTAGGTGGTTTATTATACTGCATTTGTCGTCCATTTCTTATCCCAAAATAATCTTTCCAAGCCCAACCCAGAATCTTCAAGTTCAACCGCAACGCAAAATTTCATAAACCATGACCTGCATCCTTCATCCTAAATATGTCCCAGATTGTTGGCCATACAACCTCTAATCATGACCCTGACACGGATCTTAGTGAGACCCGAAACTTGGACCTAGTTTGAACATCACAACAAAATGAAATTACAATTTATTACGAAAGGATCAATCCAATTGATGTTACCAAAAATTTAATTCCGTTGTCTCAAATTAATATTTAAAAAATAATAATTTAAAGAACATTTTTTAACTCGTTGTTTCGTGGTTTGCATGTAAAACTATATATTCTCATCCCACAAAAACATTACCTAAATGAAAAAAGCTAAGTTATTATTATACTATTTCCTTTGCAAAAAGTTATGAGATGTCGTAGAGACCAAGTGAAATTCAAGAAAGTCCATTTAATTATTTACCCATAAAAAAAATTTAACCGTATGTGGAAAATTTTATTTTTATAAAATAATATATTATCAAATAGTGACTTCTCTCCTCTTCCTCGTGCAATGAGACACAAGTGCTATTTCCCATCGGTTTTCTGTGAGGCCGTTTTATTTATCCAGTCGAGTGGGCCCATTCGTCCCGAAGCATCTACTGTAACCTAAAATATCCTACCACGTTTTAACTTTACGTTACTTTTACGTTACTCAATTTATGAGATTTGTTATATAAATAATGATTACAAAGTTATCAGTTAACTTGTTTTCATACATTTTGTTCCTGTGAATTCGTAAAATTAAAAATTCTAAAATCATTTTTTTATTGGAATTTTTACTTTTTCGATATTTTCTCTTTATATGTAGCTAACTTATATGTAACCTAGCCTGACAGCAAATTTGAAATTTCTAAGTCTGCTAGAAGTATGCTTTGAATTATTCTTATTCTTTCTACCTCCATTCCTCCATCTATCTATCTTTCAAAATCGCGTTTTTTCCGCTTAATATCTCCTAAACTATGTACTCGATTATTATGACATTTAAAACAATAGCTTGTGCCGCTAACAACTTCTCTGCAACACAAATTCAGACTGCTAGATTTGTTACAAACGAAAATATGGGGGCTTGAAAAAGCCGCAAAATGCTTCGGGGAAAGATAGTTACGGCCGCTTAATACTTGGTGATAGCGCTCCCGTGCTATCAGATTTATAAAAGTAGAAAAAAGTTAATCAAATTTTTTGGATGACTAATATATAATATCTCACTTATCATTTCATAATTTGACTAAAGATAACCAACCCCCCGAATTTTATAAACATCTACGAATCTTTTGTATTATTACGTAAGTAATATGCAAGTATATTAAAATGATTTCATAACAACGTTATTACATTCCACAATACTGGGAAGTCTCGTTTGCATTGATATGAAATCGAGAATAAAAGTCCACAGTGAACTGCCAAGCGTTTGAAGTCGGACGTAGATATTGCTCCGGTTCCAACTCTGAATAACTACCTACTTATCAAGTTTTCAGACTCGTGAATATCTACTTTATCAAGACCTAATGGAATCGAACCGACTTTAGCCTGATTACTTTGACATTTGCACTGATTTGATAGGTCTAGTAAAAATTTGCGGAATTTTGTTAGATTTCTAAATATCGTATATTTAAGGTTATACAAAATCAATTACGGATATTTTGGCTATATGATCTACAGCTTAAGTAAAAACGATTAGGCAAAAATATATTTTTTTAAATAAAATATACTAAATAAAATTACAGTAGGTGCGCTGTTTATGGCATTGTCAAGGTCATAACCTCGCACAGGTAATTGTATTGATGTTATTTAGGCAAAGTATTGCTTCCCATTTAAATCAGCTGTTTTACGAGAGAGAGAGAGAGCGCAATGTAATTTTATTCATTATCTTTAAATTTACTTTACGTATATAAACCTTATATACGTAAAGATTGGCAGTGCCAAATAAAAGTTTGTTTGTTGCCTGAAAAGAAAAATAAAGTATGCATCTCATGCTCCAACAAAATCTACTTCATTTCAGATTTGTACATACCAAGATATTTCAAACATCCAAAAGCACATTTAATCAAATTCAAAATAGCAAGATATGAATTATTCATTCACGAATAAGTATAGAGAAATTGAAGCACAATTTCAAATGTTATGAAAATAAGGTACAAAACAAATGGAATTGCTAGTTTCGTTAATAACAAGCTTAGTGTTACCGCTTTCGGTGCGAGGTATAATTTTAAACTATAATAAGGTAAACACAAATTTTGAAAGCAATCAAACTGTTGTTATAGCTGAACTAGTTTTTATACTAGAGCTCGTAGATTGTTAACTTTTTTGCTTATATTACAAATAAAATACCTTAATTTTAAATATTTAATAATGATATTTAGAATCAAGTATTATATGTGCAAATGAAAATCCCACAAATATAAATGCTAAAGTTTGTGTGTATGTTTGACTTTTTTTCACGTTGAAACTACTGAACCGATTTCAATGAAATTTGGTATGGTACTAGATACGCAATGGATCACCATTTAAGCTAGTTTATAAAAATTTACGATTCCCGTAAAACAGAGAAACTCCACCAGAAGTCCCAAGCAACATTTAGTATTGGCTTAAACTTAAAAGTTCTAATGTATGCCTGCAGAACTTTTAATTTTAAGCAAACAGAAACAAGGAAACAGAAAAACGACAAAAACTATAGACAATTTTACTCATCAGTCATACCTAATATCTGCACGAGCCTTAAGAATAGATCTACGATGGAGGTGTAGAGGAGGTACGCGCCGAACGCGTGCTCCCTCTCTGTGAGCTCCACCGATCTACCGCCGAGCACCATCTGCAACTCCATTATGAGGAACTGGAACAAAATAAACTGTATGTTTCGTAGTATTTAATGAATTATAGTAAAGTTTCAATTTCTTAAGGCTATATATTATACTCTGTGCACCAGGTTCATAAGATTCAACATCAGCAGCCAACATAATAATATAGTTGATAAAATAAAAAAGCAAGTGTTTATTATGTCACACCTCTCCAATATCTTCTTTATTTTGACGAGGCTGTCTACTGATTTCAGCAACCCGACAGCGCTATATAATCACTGAATTTCAGTATCTATTAGTTTCGACGAGTGTCCATAAATTTCGATGAGTGTCTATTACTTTCATCCTGCTCACAGCGACATTGAACATCTGCGTCAGACAGCATATGGACGAAGTGATTAGACGAGTGACCATTAACTTCCGACGAGAGTCCATTATCTTCGACGACTGTGACTCACCGCAACGTTCAACAGTGCGCCGCCGAACAGCAGCACCAGCTCGACCGGCTTGTACCGCACGCCGTACACCAGCATCGCCACCGCCACCAACGCCGCCACCGTCATGAACACCACCGCCGCCGCGATCACGTAGATGTAGAACTTCGTGAAGTCGAACTGAAAAATCGTCGTCATTATTAAGATTATTATTTTTAAAGTCATCATCAACATCCTCATCATTATCATTTGGATTATTTTTGTCATCGGCGTTATCGACTCTATCGCCGTCATTATGTTATAATCTGCTATCGCAACCGCCACCAGCGCCGCCACCGTCATGAACACAAAGCAGCCCCGATTCTTCGAAATTAGTAAAGTTGAACTGAAAACTCATTTATGTATTCCTATAATATACTGGGCGGTCCTCTTGTTAACTGTTTCTAGGGCAGGCGCAAAAAATTAAATAGAAAGCGATATTATGTAGGTATCGCTCTTCATACATTCCTTTAGGTTGTGTAAACTTGCTTCGACATGTTTTGCATTGTGATAGTTACAGCACAAAATAACAAGTGGTTGTTAAAAATTTGTGATTGAATTTGTTTTTGTTGAGTTTATTATAATGTTACGAAGCAAAATTAGACAAATTTTCAGCTTACTGTACCTATCCGAAATTAAATTAATAACTTTATAACTTCATACTACAATGATGTGAATTGTGGTGACAAATGCTATTTAACTATTATATTATATCAATTGTATGTTGATTTATAATAAAAAAATCACAGATTTCGTGCCGCACACGACTATGTCGTTGGAAATGAATCTACGGAATCCGAAAGAATATTGTCACTGAGCGACGAGAAAGTCTGGATAAGTAAAAGGTTACAACATTAAACTACAACTTTGAATGATAATTATTTTATTCTTAGACTAGCTTTTCCCCGCGACTTCGTACGCGTAGATGTTGAGGTGACTAATTTTCTGTTATTTTCAGAAAGAGTCTTTAATTAAGCTAAAAACAAATTAAATTGCAAATGGTTTAAGATTATTTTATTATTAGAGTGTATTATGCTATTGAAGGACCTCTTTATAATATACAACATCACTACTAGCCGAACTTACTCTGGAACAAGCAACATAGAACTGTCCGTGTGAGAAACATTTACACACATCTCTTAGGTCTATCCTAGCCACTTTCAATGACTGCAACTGAGCTTTATTGATGGCGAAACATACTTTTAGGGGACATTGCAGTGTTTTAAATACAAATGGATACTCTGATGGGATCAATGGTATTTTAGGTATGAATAGTTTCCCCTTGAGCACATCTAGTGAGTACAGTAGCCTCGACAATGTTGCGATGGAGAACTTTTATATTGAGTCTGGAGCCATGGCACAATTTTTCCAATATTCAAATGGAGATTATCTGGTGGAAGACCTGGGAGTCTAAAAAGGCCACTTTAGGTGTTTCACATTATGATTCATATACTTTCTTCAACTCATATTATGTGCACCATTTTACACATTTCTATTGAAAACGGTCAAAATTGATGTATTCTTATATGATGAAATCAGATTAATCATGTAGCCATTTTACAATTTCACGAAACATAATATTATTATGAAACACCTAAAGTGACCTTTTAATACCCTCTGTTGGTTTTAGAGTATTAAGGAACTCCACGGGATAGTTTACTGCATCATCAGTTTTTACTACTGAATCTGGCTTGAGTAAATGTTCATTTATTGTGGCTGCATTCTTATTTTTGGGAGTCAAAATGGCACGATAACCTTTCTATGGGCTATGAAATGAGATTGGTGACATCAGGGTAAACTGCGTTAGTGAATTCTGTAAGTGATCTCGCCACTGTTACCAAACTTTGCGGAATAGTAATTTTACCATTAATTGTAGGGAAAGCACCATTTCCTATTTTAAGCAACAATTCTTAAACTGTTCAGCAGACAGTTCACCTCTCCAATGGACTCTTATGTAATTTTTAAAGCGAGCTTTTGTATGTGACTCCACATATTGTATGATGACTTTAAACACGACTTTACCTCATCTGCTCATGTGCCTCTGGGTACTACGGGTATCAAAATAAAGAGCTTGAAGAAAACATTCCAAAAATATACAATAAATATAGTAAAATGGTCAAGCATGAGTCTGACTCTGAAAAAAATACACTCATACTACTCCCTACATAATACTACATAATACTCCCTGTTCACACTTTTAGGGGTTGAGTATCGAAAAATCGTAAAATGAACGTTAACTTATTTTCTTTCAGGAGTACATTTACAAAGTTCCAAGCCGAAATGCTCATTTATTATTAAAAGATCGAATTTCATTGAATTAGAGTTTTAGTAGATCATGTCTAAGAGCAATATCACGAAATTTCAAACAGTTCTGATCTGACTTACATACATACAAACGCTGATACCCCTTTAAGGGTTTGTTTCGCAAAATACCTTCATAGTGAACCTATACGTCACAAAAGGAAGCCACAGTCCAAATATTACGTTTCTAGCTTCAGTAGTGTTGCCTCGGCGTTGATGAATCATTCAGTCAGGACATGTTATTTTATTTAATAGAAGAGTATCTGGGTAACCGAGCAAATTGCTCGGAGCTCTAGTAGATAAAAAAAAAGAATAACAAAAATATTTTACCGGGGTTCGAACCCACCACATTCCGAATTTCCGAACTACGCGAAGATTAATCAAGTTGCCAATCCGACTGTCATTATAGAGTCGAAATTATTGATATATTGTTGCACGACGAAAGAAAAAACATATATAACTTAAAATGTGCAGTTTCCCAGGGATAAAAGTTAGTTAGACCGATTTTTATCCCGCAAAACTCCCTGCAGGCTAAATTTCATGTAAATACTTGCAGCCGTTGCAGAGATTACGATTATATAATGTTATATACAAGATTGTCTCGTTTAGAGTATAAGTGTACCTGGGAGACCGAGCTTTGCTCGGAGTTGTAGTAGAACTATAAAAAAATAAAAATATCTATACAAACAAAGTCTATACACTATCATACAAATAAATAAAATTTAAGTGTTTGTTTGTTATTTGAAATTAACAGCTTTTCACTAAATTCACATGAAAATATATATACGGTACGTAAACAAAATATCAAATTTTTAAAAAAATTGTCAGTCCGTCTGTATGCCTGTAGGCTACTTTTATCTTAGGGTTCCGTTTAAAAAATAGGGTTCCGCTTCCGTTAGTTCTGCGCAAACGAAGTTGCGGGCACCAGCTAGTAAAAAATATAAAAGAAATAATAAGAATCACAAAAGTATTTATCTGACCGGGATTTCGAACCCACCACATTCCAAATTTCCAAACAACACAAAAATTATACATAGGTACGCATACCAAGCTGCCAATCAGACTGTCGTAAGAGAGTCGAAATTATTCATATACATACCACGTATGTATATGAATAATTTCTAACATAACTATACATATTATATACCCATATGTATAGTTGTACGACGAAACAAAAAAACACTTATTGCTTAAAAATGCGCAGTTTTTAAGGGAAAAGACCTAGCTAGATCGATTTTTCTCAGGTAATAATTGTAGCCGTCGCCGAGATTTCAATTATAATATATAAACAAGATTATCTCGTTTAAAGTATAATATATTATATATATATATATATATATATATATATATATATATATATATATATATATATATATATATATATATATATGTATATATATATGTATATATATATATATGTATATATATATATATATATATATATATATATATATATATATATATATATATATATATATAATATATTTATATGTGTCTCTAACATATACATGGCAAACCCTTTACCCGATCGTCATTGTTTTAAGCTCAAATTGAAGCTGACTAGATTGTCCAGAGGAGTTTTTCTCAAATATTTGACATTGTTCTTTTTTTCCAAAATATCAAGCACCGGAATCAAAAATTTGGAAAAAAAATATTTTATTGCACTATTTCGGCCATAACTTATTTCGTTTTTTACTTTCTCGAATAACATTATCAAACTATAATATATAATATGTAATATATTATCTAACTATAATATTATCAAAGTCATCGACATCATCTTTAGGATCATAATAGTTGTCATCGTCGTCGGCATTATCTTTAGGATCATTATAGTTCTGAAGCTGGTCGACATTGTCTTTAGGATCATTGTAGTTGTCATCGTCGTCGGCATTATCTTTAGGATCATTATAGTTGTGAAGCTGGTCGACATTGTCTTTAGGATCATTATAGTTGTGAAGCTGGTCGACATTGTCTTTAGGATCGTAATAGTTGTCATCGTCGTTGGCATTATCTTTAGGAACATTATAGTTGTGAAGCTGGTCGACATTGTCTTTAGGATCATAATAGTTGTCATCGTCGTCGGCATTATCTTTAGGATCATTATAGTTGTGAAGCTGGTCGACATTGTCTTTAGGATCATTGTAGTTGTCATCGTCGTCGGCATTATCTTTAGGATCATTATTTTTGTGAAGCTGGTCGACATTGTCTTTAGGATCGTAATAGTTGTCATCGTCGTCGGCATTATCTTTAGGATCATTATAGTTGTGAAGCTGGTCGACATTGTCTTTAGGATCATTGTAGTTGTCATCGTCGTCGGCATTATCTTTAGGATCATTATAGTTGTGAAGCTGGTCGACATTGTCTTTAGGATCATTATAGTTGTGAAGCTGGTCGACATTGTCTTTAGGATCGTAATAGTTGTCATCGTCGTTGGCATTATCTTTAGGAACATTATAGTTGTGAAGCTGGTCGACATTGTCTTTAGGATCATAATAGTTGTCATCGTCGTCGGCATTATCTTTAGGATCATTATAGTTGTGAAGCTGGTCGACATTGTCTTTAGGATCATTGTAGTTGTCATCGTCGTCGGCATTATATTTAGGATCATTATAGTTGTGAAGCTGGTCGACATTGTCTTTAGGATCGTAATAGTTGTCATCGTCGTCGGCATTATCTTTAGGATCATTATAGTTGTGAAGCTGGTCGACATTGTCTTTAGGATCGTAATAGTTGTCATCGTCGTCGGCATTATCTTTAGGATCATTATAGTTGTGAAGCTGGTCGACATTGTCTTTAGGATCATAATAGTTGTCATCGTCGTCGGCATTATCTTTAGGATCATTGTAGTTGTCATCGTCGTCAGCATCGTCTTTATTTCCGTAATCATCATCTCTGTTTTAACCTGTCAAGCGCTAAGCGGCCCACTTGGGCCGCGCCATTTGTACAGCGCTATTCCGTCAAGACCTAAGCGGCCCAAGTGGGCCGCGCTCTTTTATTCGAATATATAACGTATTTTGTTGATTTAGAGACTACTTTTGTATGAAGAAGTTTGATTAGTTACGACCTTTTATACACTGGCCACATTCTGAATGACAAATAAAATGTATTCTATTGGCGACCATTTTTTTTCAGTCATTTGAAAAACGCATTGTTTTCGGGTGTGTCTCGTGTGTGTTGTGTTTTGTGATTGAAGATTTTTCTGGATTACACGAATGTAAGTACTGTTTTGTATTGTTACTAAGTTTATTTGACTCATAATAAGTATTTTTAGATAATCATTTGTAAGAAATACATCGTAATAACTTATATTTTACACTTGCAAAAATTGGTTTCTATGGGACTGATTCAGACGTGATTTTCTTACTATCTTTGTAAATAAATGAAGTAATAAGCCTAAAGAAGTAAATATAACTCGTCTACAAAACGATTTATCGTCGTATTATGCCTAATTTTAGTAAAATAACCAAAGTAAAAATGGCATACAAATGCATTCAAACCGCCACCTGCCGGCCGCGGCCATTTTGAACTCTATTTGTACTGAACTAAGGGCGAAGTTTGCCTGTGAGAATTTTTTCATACGTTTTCAATAGGGATAGGCGTAGTATCGATGGATAATCGATAAATTTTTTATAATGTCGAAAGTGATGGTGGCCTCACGTAATGAATTTACATTTACTTCTACGTTATTATTTTGATATTTATTGTTACGTTTATTGATTTTTCTTGTTTGTTTTATATAGCATGTCAACCTGGCGCGTCGGTGAGGATCCACCTGCAGAATACCTCGATATCCTGTATGGAGAGGAGGATTCTGATGAAGGTGGATCCGATAGGAGTGATTTTTTTGATACGGACCTGGAAGACGAGGTTAGTAACCCAGTTTTTGTTATGGGTTATAAATATTTATAAAACTCATGGGTTGCAGTGTATTTATGCTTTTTATTTTGGCCTAGGATGAAGATGTGGAGGCTCCTCCGTACTCCCGGAGCGTCACGTCCCCGGAGCGCCGCGGGAGCCTGTCGCGAATGGTATGCATTGGTTATTTTGTTACGTTTACGATGTGTGTGTCTGTCTGTCTGTTTGTGGCATCGTAGCTCCCAGACGGATGGACCGATTTTGATTTAGTATTTTTGTTTAAAAGGTGAACTAGTCGGGAGTGTTCTTAGCTATGTTTGATAACAACTGGTCCAATATGGCCGCCGCCACAAAACAGCGGATTACATATTTTTTCTTATAATTTTTTAATTTTTTATAATATGGGTATCAAATGAAAGGTCTTGGCTAGTAGAATACTATAAACTATGATAAATTTCAAATCCAAGATGGCCGCCACCACAAAATACCGATTTTTTCACAACTCCCTCAAAATGGATATCAAATGAAAGGGCTTGATTAGTAGAATACCATACATGATGATAAATTTCAAATCCAAGATGGCCGCCACTATAAAATACCGATTTATATAAATTATTGTCGGGGGTTTTTAAATTTTTTAATTTATAGTTATTTAATTTTTTTTTAGGACGACCCAGTGACGCCTCCACAAACAGAGTTCCGCCGGTCACGATCGCCTTTGTCGCTGTCAGCAGAACCGTAAGTTTGCTGTTGTATGTTGTTCACGAATAAATTTTTGCCTGTGTATAAATCAATTCTATTTTTTTTTGCTTTCATAGGGCCACTATCACGGTGCCTGAAGGTGGCCTGGTTTTGCTGTTCGACGAGACTGGTGCGCCGCTGGAGGAACAGACGACGGGTGACGAGTTTCTTGCCCCGGATACCCACCCATTGTATGTATCGACTGGAGAGCGTGAAAGAGATGAACGAAATGGAATAGCATGCAATAGAAGAGGAACGAGTGGGAGAAGGGGTGGCCGAAGGGGAGTCAGGGGTGTGCGAGGACAGAGTGCACGTAGGGGTAGGTATCCGAATCGGGGCCGTAGAGGAGGACGGCAGTGGGAGTTGGGACAGCCACTCCACGAAATATGGATGGATGATGCCGACGTTCCTCCTGAATTGTTGAGTTTGGCGATGGATGTAGTGAGGAGACGACAGAGGAGATTGCAAGGTGATGCCGTGGTTGACAGTACTGAACGAGGAAGGGTTACTAGTTAGAGTGAAGATGAGGATGAATTTGTCGACGCCAGTGATGGAGCTGATGCTCCCAATAGACTGGAACGCCAGAACTTTGACTTTGAATGGTATCCTATGGATACCTTTCAAGGTCAAGAAGAAAATTTTCAGCCAGAGCGTACGTACTGGTTCGGTTCGGTTTTTCGATTCAGCCTATGACGCTTTTCGTTCCTATTGGAGCGATGAGGTCTTAGGTTTAGTAGTGGCCGAAACGAACCTATATGCTTCGAAAATTTCTGCTGCTGCATTCCAGGCTGAATGGTACCCCACAAATTTGCACGAAATTTTATGCCTCTTTTCGTTCTGGATGATGTTGGGGATCATCAGAATGCCAACTGTTACAAGTTGTTTTTCTGTCGATCCTCTCTTGAAAACGGAAGTTTTCAGACGCATCTTTACACGAAAAAGGTATGAAATGTTAAATAGAGCGTTACATTTTATAGATTTCGACCCCGTTATGGATAACGAAAATCCCTCCAACGCTGCCGCCAGAAGCTTTGACCGATTACACCGTTTGAGACCAATATTAGCACATTTAAATTCAGCTTTTCAAGCAAATTATATTTTAAGTAAAGACATTTGTATAGATGAAAGCCTTACACTTTGGAAAGGCAGATTGAGTATTAAACAGTATATTCGGAACAAAGCCTCTAAGTTTGGGATCTAAACATTCGAGATTTGTGAGAGCACCATTACCTGTGGTCGTTCATTGTTTACACCGGTAAACAATCTGCAACAGATCTGGAGCAGTCGCCCGGAGTGCTTAAAAGCACAGCTGTTGTACAAAAGCTCATTGGTCCCCTACTAAACAAAGGGTATAGATTGTTTATGGACAATTGGTACAATTCACCTCTATTAGCTAGATTTCTGAAACTCAATGGTACCGACTGCGTTGGTACTTTGAGACCTTCCCGTCGCGATGTTCCCATTGTAATAAATAAGGCTCCTCTTAATAAGGGAGAGTACATCGCCAGACATTCAGGCGATGTCACTGTTTTAGGATGGCAAGACAAGAAACGAATAACCATGATTTCCACTTGTCATGGTGCATCTACAGCCTTGCCTACAGTCTCTTCTAGACCATCCTTTTAAACCGCAAGTAGTGCTGGATTATAATAAATTTATGGGGGGTGTAGATCTGAAAGATCAGATGTTGGAGCCTTATTTATTAGAAAGGAAACGTTGCAAAAAATGGTACATGAAACTTTTTAAACGCCTTCTCAATGTATCCATTCTCAACTCTCGCATTCTTGTACAGTCATCTACTCAAAAAAAATGTGATCATTTAGCTTTCCGCCTTGAGCTTGTAGATACCATCCTTTCAAATCATCTATCACATTGTCCACAAAGTCGTAAATATACTGTATCTAGCAGTAGATCTACGCACCATCAACCTGGTAGAATTATCCTCTCTACACATTGGCCTGCCTCATTAGAATCGTTAGAGAGCGCCTCAGCGTGCAACCGGAAACTTAGGAAGCGTTGCTTTGTTTGCCTGAAAAATGGCAAAATAAATATAAGAACCGCCTACTGTTGCGAATCCTGTCGCGTGCCATTGTGTATAGAGGATTGTTTTAAGGTTTATCATACATCACCATAATACCTTTCTTATCAATTATTCATAAACAACTACGGCGTGAAGAGAGTATTGTATGAAAACAGAGTGGGAGGTTAGAATGATTGTGTAATTTTTGTATATAGTTTAGATATGCTTTTACCGTTCTGAGACCGTTGTTTTGTGATTTGCATATACATATTATATAATATGTATGTGTCACTTTTTTACAAAATTTCCAATCTAAAGGCATCAGGCATTATCTTTAGACAATGTGCGCGTGTATCATTGTCTTTGCAACATTCGAAAAAGATGCCACGGTTTTGCTGTAAGGGCATATCTAAGTATTTTTTACCGTAGTACATATCCCTTTAACTTTTGAAACTTTACGTCGTTTTCGATTAACAACTTCAACTTTTATTTTAACCACAGTATATCGTAAACAATATCATTCCTGCTGTGACTTGCATACATTATTGTGTACATAAAATAACAAAGATAGCCTACAGTCACTTCTCATGGCTCTCAAACACACTTACGACCATTACGACGAGGTTTGAAATTTGACTCTTGTCTTGAATAATTATTTGTGCTATATGGCCGCCACAGTTGAAGGGATCTGTCGATAATTCAAATTCAAATTATTATGCACGCAATAATATATAATAGTATAAACTAGTCGTCTATGTCGTCTAAAATCCCATGCTAAGTAAAAACTTGTGTTATGGCTCATCAAAATCATAATCAGACAATGGATGCACGCCGAACAATTTTATCCTAATATATACATAATATAATGAAAATTGAATGTTTTTTTCTATTATAAATAAATATTTTGTTTATAATTTGTGTTGTAAATAAATATATTGTTGTAGAAAATGAAAATTGAATGTTTTTTGCTCTATCATAAATGAATATTTTGTTTATAATTTGTGTTGTAAATAAATATAATGTTGTATAAATAAAAATTAAATGTTTTTTTTCTATTATAAATAGATATTATGTTTATAATTTGTGTTGTAAATAAATATATTGTTGTATAAAATAAAATTTGTTTTTTTCTTCTATTACAAATAAATATTTTGTTTATAATTTATGTTGTGAATAAATATATTGTTGTATAAAATTGTATTTTTATTCAATACCTATACTAAATTATGCACAACATGTAATGCCTGCTCCACACTCTCGCGAGATACTCATATATAATCGTCCATAGATATTATTATATTATTATTATTATTCGTGAGAATCTTCAAGAGATTTTTTAAGACATTTTGAAGATGCTCACGAATATCTCGCGCGTATAACACGAATATCTATGGAGCGGGCATAAAACTATCGATAAATCAAATCGAAGTGAAGGACATCCCTAGTAGTTATACATTCGTCGTAGTGTCGCAACTCAAGTACTTTTTTTGTAAGCATCTCAAGTTCTTTCTTTGAATTATTTACATAATTAGAAAGTATAGGTCCTTGTTCTTTAGATAATAATAAATTATTTGTTTATTTCTTGTAAAACAGCCAGCAACATAAGTTTCAAAGTATAAACGCGTGAAACTAATATCAAATCAGACTAAGCACTATATTTGATGGATTGATAGATATAATGTTTATCAGTTATTACAATGTTTTTTACACAACCAAAAAATATGGTTTGGTTGTAAAGTTATTACATAATTTGTGCCACGAAGAATTTTACGCGCCATCTTAGCTTAGGCGCACGTGCTGCCATTATATGCTCTTATACAACTGTCAAGGATTGAGGGGTTAATATTGCAACGGAAATAGAATTGAAATTTTGTCTATATAACTGTACGATATTCTGTACATCTGAATTTAACAAATATTATTCTTACGGTATTTTATGCTCATTTCATTAGTGTTTTTTCACGTAATATTGGAAATAAGGTAATAACTATAACATACATTAATTCAGAAATGTTACAAAACTACGTCATGAATCGACGATTATATTGCCGACCCTTCGTTTCGTTTTCGTCCTAATTTATTACATTTTTACAAGTAGAAAGTTTTTTTGCCAAACGAAACTTGGCTACCCCGATACTAAAATACATTCTAACGTCCGACATTTTCTTAGCCTTGCCTCGCTTAACAAAATAATATCATATTTTAGAATAGACCAGTCTTCAATATCAGCTTCACAAAACTAAACACTAATTCGAATCGATGTAGCGTATGATAATATATGAATCACAAAACACACAAAATGTTATATTATAATATAAGAAACTCTACGGGGCTACTGCAATACTACGCCGTAGCACTGCTACGAGAGTTCTGGCGTAGCGTGTCGTCTACATGCCCGTGGTGTCACCATAACCGTGGTTCAGGTCTTGATGACGTCATTTTTGCGATGTGACGTCGCATCATAGTATTGTGTACAAACTATAAAATTATAATTTTTGACGAGTTCTGTGGCTCACTGATTGAGCGCGTTGTTGCTCAAGCCGGGGGTCGCGTATTCGAATCCCGCTTAAGGAACAGGTGTGTATTAAATATGTGTATAATATTATAAAACTCTTAAAATTTATATTATATGTGTATGGTATAAGAGTATTAAATTCCTGTTGTCAGCAGACCTAAAAAGGCCACATCGCGCAATATTGCTAAAAGTAAATCATTTTCACCATTCCATGCAATTTTGTTGAAAGTTCGTAATATTGTCACGTTTTATAGCAACATTGCAGCAATTCATTTCATTAGCAGATTCATGTTTGTCGGTTATGTTGCCACATGTTAAAATTATACAACCGTAACCAACCGAATAACCGCGTATTCTGTATTTATGTAAAAAATAATAGTCTTATACGTTAATCTTTAAGAGCTATTTTAGTACCTAGCATATGTAAATAAAAGTTAGCAATAAATACAATAAAATATTTATATTTAAAGTAATCAATGAAATATAAAAATTTCGTGTTAATTTCTTGTTCTTCGACTTCGGCAACTTGTTGACGTCACGCCGAGTTTTGTTTGACATTTCACGTTTGTTTATAAACAATGGGGCCCTCGAAACCATGTCGCTTTTATAGTCAAATGTGGAGAATACCTTAAACAAAAATAAAGAACGAATTACTAATTGGTTACCATCCTACTATATTATAAAATGTCATAGAAAACTGCGACGGTTTTATTTATTAAATTGAAATAATCGTAATAAGTAGATACATATCTTATGATAGTTTACTAAACGTTTACTTACTTTGGAGGCAATACTTTTCAGATTTCAACTCTTGTATGAGCGAGACACGCCTTTATTGGGGCCAAATAATCCTACAAATACAAGACTTCTGAATTTCGAAATCATCAGTCCATTTTCCATTTTTCGAAATTATTACGCACTTGCTCAATGATATTTTTCACTTACTGGGCTCACGCTAACACTAAAATGCTCTCTAAAGTTTTCATACAGTTCTAAATTCATTGTATTTATATAAAACACAAAATATTTATTGCTAGATGTTCCTCACGAGTAGCTTTTTATGAATCTGCTATTTGAAACTAGAGCAATTCTTCATAAGCGGACCATTTTAGGGATTGTTATAGAAAGTTTTCAAATGAATGTATTTCTACTTATGAATTGTATCCTAATTAAATTATGAATTAGCGTTTAATTTTACTATCTTTGGAGTAATTCATAAACAGAATTGATCGTGAATCGCCGAAAGCGGCCTTTTTAGGCCTGCTGGTCCCCGTGACACAAGTTCGTCGGGTACTTAGCACGGGGCCAGATTGGCGTGATGTGAAGCGTCCGCAGATATTATTATTATAATTAATAGTGAGCCACGACATACTTTGGAACAGGCGAGCACGACGCACACGAAGACGGTGACAGCGGTGGCTATGAAGGCGTAGGCGATAATGTGCGTGCGGTACCGCACCGTTATGGCGGCCGCCAGGTTCGACATAGCGATCACCTGAAACATTTTTTTATTTTTATTTATTCACTATAGTTATACTTTAAACGAGACAATCTTGTATATCAAATATAATGGGAATCTCAGCATCGGCTTCAAGTATTACCATGAAATTTAGTATACAGGTAGTTTTGTTGAAGAAAAATCGATCTAATTAGGTCTTATCCCTTGGAATATGCGCATTTATAAGCTATATAATATGTTTTTTTTTCTATCGTCGTGCAACAATTTATAAATAATTTCGACTCTATTATAACAGTCAGTCTGATTGGCAGTTTGGTATGCGTACCTGTGTATGATTTTTGCTTTGTTCGGTAATTTGGAATGTGGTGGGTTCGAATCTCGGTCAGATTAATATTTTTATGATTATTTTTATTTCTTTTATTATTTAGAATTCCGGGCAAAAGCTCGGTAACGAAGGTACTAATTTTAAACTAGCTATTTCCCGCGGCTCCGCCCGCGTAAATATACAATCGAGTATCCCGCAGGAATGCTGTACTTTTCCGGGATAAAAAGAAGCCTGTGTTTCAATCCAGAGTTCAGTAGTTTTTGCGTGAAAGAGCAACAAACATCCATCCATCCATACTCACAAATTTTCACATTTATAATATTAGTAGGATAAAAAAATGTGATTACAGCGATTAATAAGCAAATATAGCTACAACATCCAACTCTAGCTGAAGGCACGCAAAACAAAATGTAGTTGATAGAAACCATTGTTATCCTGAAACAGTTTAGTTTAGATTAGTTAAAACTAGTTCATACGAGAATAAAAATGATTAATAATAATTATAAAGTAAACTTACATTGCTATTATAAGAATAAATATGGGCACACTTAAATAGAAATATTTCAATTCAGGGCTGAAACAGTTAAAAGAAAAAATAATTATGCACCTAAATAAAATAACAAATGTATAAATATGATTGAACAATCTCCTTTTCTAGGGTTCTGTGCCCAAAGGGTAACTGGAGCCTATTACCAAGACTTCACTTCCCGTCTGTCTCCGGGCTGTATCTCATGATCCGTGACAGCTAGACAGTTGACAGTTGAAAGGATACTGGCGAATCCTGCCTGATTTTCCATCAAGAGCGGCCAAGTTTCGCACATAATATGTTTTATAGTCCTTAAAAACTTATTATATAAAAAATATTATATTCTTAGGACTTGGGAATAAAAAGTTATGAATCTGCAAATTTCAGAAAATTTATGGGCATAATATGTACTTATCTGTGGTAATCGTCATCATTCTGTAGAGTCTATGGTTATCATGCTGCAAATTGTCAATTTGAGGCGTAAAAGATTATCTAGTGGCCCATTAGATTAGAGTATAAAGTTATTATCTTTTTCTATAGTTTAACATTTTAGTACTAGATTTATGAAAAAAAAAGTTACTTGGGGTGTGAAATAGATCCCTCTGTACTATTTATACCAATAAAAATAATTATTATGTTTTTGATTTTCGTAACGTGAAAGCGACATCTATGATTTATCTGTTAGCATATTGCGTTCCCAAACTAGTAATTAATTTCATTACGTAATTGACTAATAGATGTAGCTTTTCCGCAAACCGCCACTAGGGCAATTTTTTTGAACAATAGGTTAGATTATATTTTATCAATTAATTATCTTTTATCCCCCGACTTTGATGCATAATATTATTGCTTTTTTTGTTCGTATGTTCATATAGCACAACTTACAATAAATATCTTTTTGTGTTTGCGTATTTAAATTACCAGGCACTAAATGTGTAACGACTTGCCGGTCTCCTTTTGACAGATTATTTTATTTCTGTTGTTATAACAACAAAAACTAAAAACGTACAAAACAGCAAAAAAATCACGATTGTTTTATGGGAGACCCTTTAAATATTCATTTTATTCTGTTTGTTAGTATCTATACCATAGCGACAACAGAAATAAATACATCATCTGTGAAAATTTCAACTAACTATCACGGTTCATGGGATACAGCGTGATGACAGATAGATAGACAGACGGACGGACAGCGGAGTCTTAGTAATAGGGACCAGTTTAACCCTTTGGGTACGGAACCCTACAAAATAACAAAATAATTTTCCTGATAATAATTCGTTTAAAGTTAAAAAGTTTGGAAAGTAGGTTTAATTAATTGTAGTATTGATAGCTCCTCACATGCAGAACACCAGTATGAGGAAGGCAGCAGTCAGGGCCAGCATGACGAACAGGATGGTAAACACCGCCTTCACGAAGTCGTTCCTGTCCGGGTCGTACTTGACCGGCTCGCCCAGGGGGGGTGGCTCTGGGTCGTTGCCGTACTTCCTCGCCACTGGAAATTGGATCATTTTAGCTATACGTTTTTGTTAAAAAAAACCACAGAAATCTCTGTATTATGTATGTAGAATAAATAAACAAAACTATAAAGAAGAAAGGGCAAATCGTCCCCACCCAAGTAGCACTACAAGACATAATATATCAAATGAAAGGGCTTAAAAAGTGTGCCACTTTGATGAAAAATCTCTAAACTATGGGAGAAATAAGTTAATGAGGGTTAAAGGTTAAAAAAAGTTTAAAAACTCGTCCTGTATTATTGCACTATTTTATAGTGTTCCTAATACGGAATCATTTTTCGGAAGTAATGGTATACAACAAACTTCAGAAAAGTGTTATATTTCTTACTAGTGACGCTATCGAACGGTGCAATAATGTGGAATGTATTTTTTTTTCTAATCTGCGGGTTCGAATCCTGGCCTGGAAAATTGTTTATGTAAAATCAAATGATCCAGATAAAACAATTACATTAAAATACATACAATTAAATAGCAATTAAATAGTTTTAAAACGATTATGTATAGAAAAAAAGTAAAAAAGATATATAGTACATGGTGAATTATTCTTCTGGGCATTGTTAGAAAAGTCTAAAATAAATAAGGAATAGCATTTCAGCCCAACGGAATATCGAATCCGACTTGATGAAAATTTAAACTGTATCATTAGATTATTGATAACACAATTTTCCTAGCCAGGATTCGAACATAGATTTTGAAAAAAAATACATCTTGTAATATTGCATCATTCGATAGTATCGCTAATAAGAAACAATTTCTGGGATTTCTGTATTTTAAAGCTTATTTTTAGAATTTTATTATTTTCCCATACATTTCTTCCAAAATATGAGGCATTTTATGGAAATACATTTTCCTGAAGTTTGCCGTATACCATTACTTCTAAGATATTGTTCCTTACCAGGAACACTATGAAATGATACAATAGTAACACTTTTCAAGCCCTTTAATTTGATATATTATGTGTTGCAGTGCTACAGTAGTGGGGACGGGCTCCATACAAATATGCCCTTCTTCTTTCAAGCTGCTCCCGACAGCAATAAGCGAGCTGATGATTCTGAATATGTCGGAGACTTAAGCACTATACTCACAGTCCAGCCAGCAAAACCAGCACGGGTACTAAAGGGCGTCATTTTACATACAATTTCGTAAATTTTCCCTGTTTTTGACACCCTCAATATCAAAAACAGTGAATATTCACATCTGTCAAATTGAGTACCTGTGTGTGTGTTCCCAGGCTTTATCTTTTACTTTAAACGAGACAATCTTGTATATATATATAATCGTATTCTCGGCAACGGCAGCAAGTATTTACATGAAATTCAGTGTTCAGGCAGTTTAAGGGGAGAAAAATCGGTCTAGCTCGGTTTTATACCGGCGAAACTGCGCATTTTTAAGTTATATATGTTTTTGCTTTCGTCATGCAACAATATATAAATAATTTCGACTAATAATGTCAGTCTGATCGGCAGCTTAGTTAATTTTTGCGTTGTTCGGAAATTCAGAGTGTGGTGGGTTCGAGCCCCGGTAAAATATTTTTGTGATTCTTTTTTTTTTAATCCACTAGAGCTCCGCGCAAAGCTCAGTTACCCAGGTACTATAACTTTAATCGTATGAGGATCGGTCATTTTGTTACTTTCTTTGGAGACTTATTCAAGAGGTAAAAGCAGTTGCAATGCAAACAATAAATGGTGTCATGCCATTCTTTTTGCCACTACTGTATCTTTAAAATAGTAAAAAATAAAAATCCTTGTCTTTAATTAATAATAATTCATACATGATTGTGCCGCCGCTATCATCCACACGTTGTATGTTTTTTCATTCAATTGAGAAGTCTCATTGTATTTTGTTTTCGTCCCGTTCTTTTTCGACGCTTTCCCACTTTTCCTGTCGAATCTGGTTTGAATGATTTCGTTGTACACCTCGTCCATTCTGCTTTGGGGTTCCTGCTTGGCGCTGACAGTAGCAGCTTCTGTCACCATCTTCTATCTGGTATATGAGGGTTTTGATTCACCAGAAATCATTCGGTGAATATGATAAAAACATATATTTTATTATAATATTCAGTAAAGCAGTCTGACAATTGCAACAATTCTTTGACGTAGACGAGTTCCAGACAGATATTTTTACTTCTGTCAATACTCAAGGAGGTAAAAATCTCAGATTATTAGGTAGGTACTACATACTGACCGTCCAGCCTGCAAATCCAGCGCCAGTACTTAAAGCATTCATTAGTGTCAAACGTGTCAATCCGCATCAATTTCACACTATTGGCAGGCTGCTGTATTTCCAGGCTGGATGGTGAGGAGGCCCGCTAATGGGCCGTACTAATAGCCGTCATTAGTGTCAATCCTACTAACATTATAAATGTGAAAGTTTGTGAGTATGGATGGATGTTTGTTACTCTTTCACGCAAAAACTACTGAACGGATTTTGATGAGACTTGATATGGTAGTAGCTTGAGCTCTGTATTAAAACATAGGCTACTTTTTATCCCGAAGAAGTACGCGGGAGGAGCCGCGGGCAACAGCAAGTCATTTATAATTTTTACCTACAAGTCCGCGGCCTTGGGCTTGCAGGCTGGATGGTCGTATAGCCCTGAATATTATTATTTAGAAATTCTTTAATCTATGATGTTAGATTCTCGTTCACTTGGTAGAAGAATATACACGTGCTATTTATAGGTAATGAGCTCGTTCATCTCGATTGTATCTATTGGTGACATGTTTAGTATAAGCAACTAATCGCATGCAGGCGATCAGTTAAGAGTTTAGAACTCACCTGTTTATGTTTATGTCAATATGGAACTGATCCAATCGGTAGTCTCATACCAATGAGGGTTTTTGATATTTTTTCTGCCGCTAGGGGGTAGACCCATCTCATCTGGTGGCGTAAGTGGTATCTAAAACGGTCGATAAGAATTTTCTATTATTTTTCTGTCACCAGGCGGCGCTTGGTAGCACGACGGTCCTTGTCGTGTCAAAAAGCTGTCAGATGTCACGAATTACAAAAACCCTCATTGGGCGATAACCAGTATGGTATATCTACAGTGCACAACATATGCACAACATGTGAAATATATATTACGTTATTAATATAATATATTATATTCTTTGCATGAAGTCCACTTACTTATAGTAGGCTAGTATCACATAGTAGAAAATATAATATACAGAATGTTTTTTTTTCATTTTTTATGTTTTTGTAGGAAACAGCAGATTTTTCTTTCAATTAGGAACCATATTTGTTTATTTATTTTATTTTATTTTAGAAAACTTACAGCATGTAAAATATAACAATAAAAATACATATTAAAAAGCGAAATGCCAATAACAAGTTTTCACTAGTGTAAAACAAATTAAAGTTAATCTAAGCACGTGCTAAGCATCTGATCATGACATTACATAACATACACCCACTACATAAAAGTAAAACTAAAATCAATAATGGTAATAATGATCGGCATAATCAATACTTAAACCACAAGAAAAGGCTAGCCGATTAATAAATATATATCAATAATAACCAATATGATAGTAATAGTTGCTTATATTCCAGAGTATATTCACTCCTGATAGTTTGGCCACTATCTGAAAAAACAACTTTCATAGAACGATCCAAATCGTTCCACTTTTGAAAACTTTGACGTCCTTATCATTTTAGTTCTACTTATTATTTCACAATATACATTTTATTCAATTTTATCGCGCGATATTTATAAACATAGTTTTTCCTTCCTTACTAGAGTTGCAACTTAACGTAACTGTAGGAATTCATATACGATGAAGTCGACATAACTAATAAGGTTCATCTCAAAGCACAAATAAAGGAACGGAGCCCTGCAGACTTACCGGGAACCATAGGCGTATATAATATTATAGACGAGACATGTTTAAGCAAAAACTGTCCCGCTTAAATGGCCCCACTTTTGGAGTTTTTTGGTGCCATTTTGACATTTGAGGTACGGTGAAATCAAGATGGCTGACATTTGAGGTACGGTGAAATCAAAATGGCTGACATTTGAGGTAAGATAAAATCAAGAAGGCGCAACTTTTTCATCTATGAAAATTTGTTCTGCCAAATGTACGTCATAGTCCATCCTTAGTTTTGAAATCTTTGCCGGGATCGTTAAAAACACTTTCTCTATAAACAACGCCCATTAAATATAAATGGAGGTACCTTTTTAGTGTTTCTAGAATAATCATCTCATGAATTTTAAAAGTCTCCCAAGTAAAGAAATACGAAGTAAATTCGAAGTAGGTTTTAATGAGTATCTAGGACCATAATTTCTCTTTTAAAAGATTCTAATTTTATGCACGTAATTTTATGCATTGCGCGGTGCGATATTTTATGCATAAGCAAATTGGTTATATCAAAACAGACAGGGACAGTGATAAAACAGGTATACTCTTCTATATTACTAACGTACATAAATTATATAGATCGCCTAGGCTGCATTCGAAAGGGTGCAGGCTGCAGGCACATATTATATTATACTAGATGTTTCCAGCAACTTCATACGCGCAAAATGAAATCCCACAGGAACCATACATTTTGTTTTGATAAAAAAGGCCCATGGCTCTAGGCGGCAGGCTGCGAGACGCAGCGATGCCGGCCCTCGCAGATTTCTCTGGGCACTATTTATTGACAAATTTAATTTTTTTTACATTTAAATTATAAACAAATGTAGGCTTCAACCCAAGTAGGTACTAAGTACCAAATTTTATAATTTTTTTTCAAGTGCATTGACTTTCAGATAGAATTTTCTCAAATAACTTATTGCGTTATCCAGCGAACATTTTCTCGCGCGCTCCTCCTATTCATTGTTGAAACCGAACCGCCATAAGTTATGTTCTGGGTATTGGCATATATATACCAATAACACTTTTTATTTTAACTTTTAAAGTATTTCAAAGGCCTGTAAGGTGAGCCAATCCGCAACAGGCTAGCCGGGTGGATTGCAGGCTACATCCTCCTCTCAGTCGCCAATGACACCGCGCTTACAATCTTATCGCCTGTCATGCTTCAAGTAAGACACTGATCGACGACCTTCCTTGAATGCGATATATATCGATCAGCGAGCAAGTTCAGGGCGAGGCAAAACTTCAGATCATTTGTTGTAAGCATCTGCTCGCCACAGACCGCGGTTACAGTATATCTAGTGAGATGCCTCGTCTTACTTTACTGTGTGTGGACAAATAACTTTTTGTACAATCCTGCAGGAACCGAAGATTTTATTGCGATAAAAAGTATCATATGTCCTTCCTCTCCTCCTACACTACATCTGTGCCAAATTTGCATCAAAATCGGTTCGGTTGTTTCGGAGCTCAAAGCAAACAAACATACAAACAAACAAACCTTTCTTCTTTATAATATTAGTATAGAAGTATAATAGACTATAGACTGTTATTTTAGTACCTACATTTTTATTCAAACAAGGATTTTTAATGAACTCGTAAAGTATCTAACATTGACAGTACGCGTGCCCACGCGGTGGCGTGTTTTCAGCGTGTGGTAGATATTCCGTACCTACTACAAGTGTACCTTGGGCAAATTCTTCCATACAATTTCAATATCTGCGCCCTCCTTATGACGCGTTGTCAGTATTAAAATCGCTTAACAGCATAATGTATTAACACAGTTTAACTGTTAAACACAAGTCACAAGTTTTGAGGCCTACAAAGCAGAAACATATATCAAATCATTTCAATAATAGCACCAAACAAATAGTCTTACATTAGGCCACAAGGAATATTGGCTGTGTAAATACTTTTGCAAACATTGCGATTAGACCGGGTTCTGTGTTTTGGATGAAATAAACACCGCTTTGACGTTTGATATGTGGTATTTTATTTGATACGAATACACAAGACGCTGCTTACATAAATCAAAGGTAAAACGTGAAAAATAAACAGATATTAAATTACTGATATATCAATAAATCAGAAGCTACGACAGGATTAATGTTTTTTTTTCTTTAATTTCAGCCAGGGACAGAAGATCTAGAAGTTTTTTGTCCTTTGTCTTTCTATACTCATTAATTATATTCAAACAGCCTCCGTGGTCTAGTGGTTTAGAGCTTGGCTCTCGACTCGGAGGTCGCGGGTTCGATTCCCGCATTGGAACAACATAAAATCTTGTTTCCAAGTTTGGTTAGGACAATGCAGGCTGATCACCTGATTGTCTGACAAGAAAGATGATCCATGCGTCGGATGGGCATGTAAAAAGTCGGACCTGCGCCTGATATCTCACCAGTCGTGTCGGTTATTCGTCCCACTGGGTTACGAGAGTAAAGGAAGAGAGAGTGCCCTTGTGTACTGCGCACACACTTGGGCACTATAAAATAACTCCTGCGTAGCTGGCCTGGTTTCAATTAAAAACCGGCCACCGTCACTGAAACCAGTGTGGGGAGCTAATTATATTCAAAGATGTACTTGATACATAAAGAATAGCGTCCATGGCTTAGTGAAATATCTCTTGGCCTACCTGACCAAGGATAACATCGTGAGAAAACCTGCCTATCTAAAGCCCTGTTCTCCAAGGATAGCGTTGCCGTCATTATATATCGGCCATAATACAGTGGGAAATGATCATTGTATATGTAAAGAAAATGTCACGGGTTCCTGGAGAGCGGCAGTTGTCACTGTTGGTTACACAGAAAACGGTTATTCACCCCCCAAAGCCAAAGGGGTGTTTTGTAACATTTCGTGTGCAATTTCAGTATTCCTATACTTTAAACAGTTGGTAAACATATACCCCTTACTAATAAAAAGATTTAGCGTGAAGAGGCGTTGGAAAAGTCACTTGACAGACAAAGACAGCAAAGTTGTTTAAATTATCCATAGTGTAAATATTTTTATTAGTAAGGGTGTTAAAGTGCAGTTCAAATCACTGTATACCGTTACATAAAGGCACGCAGTGTGGAAACGTCCATAATATCAATGGACGCTTCCACACCACGTCAATCTGGTCCCGTGCTAAGTTCTCGAAGAACTTGTGTTACGGGTACCAGACAACGGAAATATATTTAATAATTTTATACTATATGTGACGGTATTGACGCGATTTGAATGCAAAACGATAAGTATGTTAAGTCGCCACTCTGGATCGAGGATATTGAAAATTCTCGCCGGTAAAGGCTCCCACAGATGAGAGGCCGATCGTTTCAGTTAGAACTCACGTCAGTTCGGCCTGAACGGATTCGAGCACATAGACGGAAAAAGTCGCATCCGAACGAACTGACGTCAGTTCGGTCCTTAGATTAATAACGCCTAGATAGTCTTCAAACAAACGCATCGTACAAACTGAAGCAAGCGACAGATAGATCATGTAGGCGTAAGCATTACATACCGACACGCACACACACAAAACTTTAATGTTGTGGAGTGTGTACAGTGTTAAGGGACTATTGTTGCTCATAAAATTGGAATTATTGTATTTGTTTTTCTTAATATCGTGAGATGTTAAAATATAACTTATATTTCATTTTAAGCCATCTAAACACGATTTATGAACATTATTTATAAAAAACTCGTATTAAGGAATATACTAAGGATTATCTTAATACTGGCAATAATTTAAATTGATAGTTATAAAAATTAGAAAAATATTTATCAAGTTGCAACTATTACTTAGCCATGAAAATTTTGAAATTTTATTATTACTAGTAACACTTTCACAATTCACAATAGGGCAGCAAGATGGCAACATAATATGATTTTATTTTAAAATGTTTTAAATATTTGGCTTAATACAAGTCAAATTGTTCGGGCATAACATTTCACACTTACATATAAAATGTTATTTCCGAAGCTTTTATAATTCTTTTCCGATGCATTGTGACACCCAATAACGACACAAACCGTCATAATGTTTTTAATAGTCGGAGATGTATGCACTAGCGCTTGACCTTGACAACTGACGGGTCGTTCGAACAAACTGAGCCGATATGCGTTTTAATCTAAGGTTCGGCCAGAACGGATTCGAGCACATACACATAAAATTGCCGCGAGCTTCGGTCGTGTTTTTAGGGTTCCGTAATACTTAAGGAACCCTTATAATTTCGCTCTACCCGTCCGTCTGTCGGTCTGTCTGTCTGTCTGTCTGTCCGCCGCTCTCCTAGCTTCTGTAATAACTTTATGACAATAACTTTTAAAGTGAATCAAAGAAAACTTTATTGCGCGTTGATAGTTATGGAACCCTCCTTAGACATGTCGTGACATGCTCTTGGTTAGTTTAGGCTATTATTTTATTTATTTATTGTATTTTGCTGCAACGGTAGTCACGCTATCGACGAAACTCTAATAAATATTCTTTAGACCACGTGCCATTTTTAGGGTTCCGTGCCCAAAGAGTAAAAACGGGACCCTATTACTGAGACTTTGCTGTTCGTCCGTCTGTCGCCGTAACCTTCCTATACCGTGATAGCTCGACAGTTGAAATGTTCACAAATGATGTAGGTATTTGTATTGCCGTTATAACAACAAATACTAAAAACAGAAAAAAAAGTTTGAGGCTCACATACAACAAACGTGATTTTTTCCCTTTTGTACGGAACCCCTCTTGCCAAATCGCACTCGACCGGTTTTATTTTACACTCGAATTTTATTACCGTTCAGTCCAATTTTATTACTGTTCAGTCCATCCGTTCGGGTCAGAATTAATGTTGCCAAATAGAAGATTTACAAGGTTTTACTACCAAATGTAGTATTTTATTCCCTCTTAAGTAGGAATTTAGTTGTTAGTAGTGGTTTTGTAGACAATAGCTAGACAGTAATCAATAATATGCAAAATGGCCTGCTACTATGTGCTATTATGACACCTTATCATACTAGCACATAGTAGCACGCGTCCGTAAGTCGCTTAAAACTACCGATTAATTTCTGTATACGTAATTTTTCCTACCATATGCAATGCAAAAATGCATGAGTTTTTTGTGTTTACAAACACAAAATCCCAAAAAAAAACTTTTAGGGACTCCTAAGTTTATAGTTATCGGTACTCTTTTAGTAGTTTTTAGTAGAAAACGACGCGAGCTTAGTAGTTTCGCAAAAACAGAGTTGGCAACACTGGAACGAATCGCTTCAGTCCATACTGATGCGATCTCGAAATTGCACACAGACGATACGATTTTGCATCTGTTCAGGCTGAGCTGAAGTAAAACCGGACCGGCCCCTAAAAGACGATACACAACACTACAAACACACCAAAGAAGCAATGCGATAGCACTCACCAGGTCTGCCAGGGACGCCGTTGAGTAAGAGAAGAACAGCCTCTTTAATAATATTTCTTAAATTCTTTAGATACTGCAGCCGGCCGGCGCTTCGATGTTTTAATGAAAGAATATAGGATTCCACACGCGATAAAATCGGTAATTTTGAGGCTGCGCTGTGTTCAGCGCGCGCGCTTCGTTCGTTCTTGTTTTTCAACTCACGGGGGCGCCAGAGTCGCCCGGCTATGTGCCCCGCAATGCGATCGGTTAGAATGTCAACGTTGTGCATCTATACCACTGTAATTTCAAATGTTACAATACTAAGAATAATCGATAGAAATGGAACACTGTAGGTACACAATATTTAAGATTTTTATTATATTATACACATACTTAAATCATGTCTATTGACGCAGGACATAGAAAACGTTTTTGTTCCTTTGGCGGGATTCGAACCCGCAGCTTGAGCACTGAGCCACAGAGGTCGTTAAAAAACGGTGACAATTACCAATCTCTAGGAAATTGTTACATTTTATTTACATAGACAATGTTCGTTCAACCGCTGTGCTACGGCCGTTAAATGACGTAAACGCTATCCCAGGTAACCAGAACTTAAAAAGACTGAATACCTTCAAAGGCCCGTAAAATCCCCTGTCCCGCAGTAGTCCTACATAGTTATTTGCAATAGCTAAAGCCTCCTCACATTGAGAAAAGACCCAGATCTCCAGACGAGGGGACTTTAGTAGTCGAATATTATAATTGAAACTAGAACAAAGACTAGAACAATCTAGAACGAATTAATAGGACTGAATGCCCCCAGAGGGATGAACTTTCGAGTTCCATTCTAACTACTAACGTGACAAAAGATGCCCCGTCTCAGATGTACAAATGATACTAAATACAAAACCTCTCCACATTTTAGATTTAACTTTAATATCTCGAAGACTTGTATTTTACTTCCAGCCAAGAGCACAATGCTTTGTTTACTACAATACCTTGGACAGATCGAGTTCTCGTAGTGCTTTCAGAGCCAGTAACAGGTTATGAAAAGTGTTTTGTCATAATCGCTCGGCGGCTTTCGACTCATTTTATGATGAAAAAATGTATCACAACATTATACTAGAGAAAATTCTCTACAATTCATGTATTATGAATGTTTTTGTGAGATCAAAAGTTTCGGCGACGTACAGCTTATTACCAATTTTCTTTTGGAAATCTTATCAGGTAAAACTGCCAACTTTTATAAGTAAAAAGCTCCAAAAGTGTAGTTAAAATTATTGAATAATAACATAATGATTGTGCCTCTGTGGTCTAGTGTTTAGAGCTTAGCTCTCAACTCGTGGGTTCGATTTCACAATGGAACAACAAAAAAATTTGTTTCCAAGTTTGGTTGGGCAATGCAGGCTGATCACCTGATTGTCTGACAAGAAAGAAAATCCACGGCTTGGGCATTTAAATGTAAAAAGTCGGACCTGCGCCTGATCTCTCGCCAGTCGTGTCGGTTATCCGTCCCACTGGGTTATGAAAGTAAAAGAAGAGAGAGTGCTCTTGTGTACTGCTCACACACTTGGGCACTGCGTAACTGGCCTGCTTTCAATGAAACCGGCTACCGTCACTGAAATTGGTGTGGGGAGTTATTTATTAATGAGCATTCATTTATTAATAAAAGACACTATTAAACAAGTAATATAATACAATCAACCCATGGGGTACCTTGTATCCGCAGTGTATCAATGGCATTAGCAAGAAAATCTATACACATAATTACAAATCAACATTTCCCCACAGGAAGCGGCAATATCCGGTTTTACATTAATATCCCACAATGTCATACAATAACACAATATAATATTGCCTTAGAGGCGACCTCGGTATTACCACAATATAATGTAGTATTACTGTCTACTGAGCCTTTAGCCAAGTTGTCACTAATCGCTAATTACGACGACCAAGTTCGAAAACAATAACCTAACCAGGAGCATGTCAGGACATGTCTAAGGATGGTTCCGTAACTACCAACAAAAAAGGTTTTCTTTGAATTACTTCAACAGATATTGTCCGAGATCGATCAAAATAATTTTGCTTTGATCAAAAAGATTTTATAGCATGATCTATCACCATGGAAACTTACAAGTTTCTACCGTTTTAAGTTTAAGTTTTAAGTTTTTCTATATAGGTTAGAAATGCCAGGAACACCAACTTATAAACCACTTTGCATGCCGATTACTCAAAAATGCAGGCTTTGCATAAAATTCATAAATGAAACTTTAACTTTATTTTAAAGACCTATCCAAAAATACCCCGCACAATCAGGTACAATGAAAAAATATTTTTCATCCCCACTTCACATGTATGGAGAGCCACCTCTAAAATGTATAATTATTATTATTTTATGATGCCAAAATCTAGATCTATATACAGTCTTTAACTATACCAAATTTCATCAATTTATATTCATAAGTACAGAAGCTAGAAGCGCGGACAGACGGACAGACGGACGGACAGAGCGAAACTATAAGGGTTCCTTGAGTTTTAAGAAACCCTTAAAAATGTATTGGATTTTACATAAGCATCGCTAAGTGAAATAAGCTTCGTTATATTGATTACAGTATAATTTCAATAGATAATATAGATATATAACTCCCCACACCGATTTCGGTGACGATGGCCGGTTTAATTGAAACCAGGCCAGTTACGCAGGAGTAATTTTATAGTGCCCAAGTGTGTGCGCAGTACACAAGAACACTGACCGGCACGACTGGCGAGAGATCAGAAGCTGGTCCGTTGCGGGAATCGAGCCCACTACCTCCGACCTCTCTAGTCGAGAGCCGAGCTCTAACCACTACACCATGGTCTGTAATTTCAATAATAATATTATGAGCATAGAATTAGGATTACAAATAAGGCATACTATTTGCATCTCTTTCTCCTAAGTTATAGGGCATAGTATTAGTATTAGGTCATAATCATAAATTAATATAAAATCGTACGTTGAGATGTCTATCTAAGCGTATACGATGGTATCAGTTAGCCAGTGATAATATGAAAAACAACTCGTACGATGAGATGTCTATCTAAACTTATACGATGGTATCAGTTACCCAGTGGTAACATGAAAAACAACTCGTACGATGAGATGTCTATCTAAACTTATACGATGGTATCAGTTAGCCAGTGGTAACATGAAAAACAACTCGTACGATGAGATGTCTATCTAAACGTATACGATGGTATCAGTTAGCCAGTGGTAACATGAAAAACAACTCGTACGATGAGATGTCTATCTAAACGTATACGATGGTATCAGTTAGCCAGTGGTAACATGAAAAACAACTCTTACGATGAGATGTCTATCTAAACTTATACGATGGTATCAGTTACCCAGTGGTAACATGAAAAACAACTCGTACGTTGAGATGTCTATCTAAACTTAAACGATGGTATCAGTTAGCCAGTGGTAACATGAAAAACAACTCGTACGATGAGATGTCTATCTAAACGTATACGATGGTATCAGTTAGCCAGTGGTAACATGAAAAACAACTCTTACGATGAGATGTCTATCTAAACTTATACGATGGTATCAGTTACCCAGTGGTAACATGAAAAACAACTCGTACGTTGAGATTTCTATCTAAACGTATACGATGGTATCCGTTACCTAGTGGTAACATGAAAAACAACTCGTACGATGAGATGTCTATCTAAACTTATACGATGGTATCAGTTAGCCAGTGCTAACATGAAAAACAACTCGTACGATGAGATGTCTATCTAAACGTATACGATGGTATCAGTTAGCCAGTGGTAACATGAAAAACAACTCGTACGATGAGATGTCTATCTAAACGTATACGATGGTATCAGTTAGCCAGTGGTAACATGAAAAACAACTCGTACGATGAGATGTCTATATAAACTTATACGATGGTATCAGTTACCCAGTGGTAACATGAAAAACAACTCGTACGATGAGATGTCTATCTAAACGTATACGATGGTATCAGTTAGCCAGTGGTAACATGAAAAACAACTCTTACGATGAGATGTCTATCTAAACTTATACGATGGTATCCGTTACCTAGTGGTAACATGAAAAACAACTCGTACGATGAGATGTCTATCTAAACTTATACGATGGTATCAGTTAGCCAGTGCTAACATGAAAAACAACTCGTACGATGAGATGTCTATCTAAACTTATACGATGGTATCAGTTAGCCAGTGGTAACATGAAAAACAACTCGTACGATGAGATGTCTATCTAAACGTATACGATGGTATCAGTTAGCCAGTGGTAACATGAAAAACAACTCTTACAATGAGATGTCTATCTAAACTTATACGATGGTATCAGTTACCCAGTGGTAACATGAAAAACAACTCGTACGTTGAGATGTCTATCTAAACTTAAACGATGGTATCAGTTAGCCAGTGGTAACATGAAAAACAACTCGTACGATGAGATGTCTATCTAAACGTATACGATGGTATCAGTTAGCCAGTGGTAACATCAAAAACAACTCTTACGATGAGATGTCTATCTAAACTTATACGATGGTATCAGTTACCCAGTGGTAACATGAAAAACAACTCGTACGTTGAGATGTCTATCTAAACGTATACGATGGTATCCGTTACCTAGTGGTAACATGAAAAACAACTCGTACGATGAGATGTCTATCTAAACTTATACGATGGTATCAGTTAGCCAGTGCTAACATGAAAAACAACTCGTACGATGAGATGTCTATCTAAACTTATACGATGGTATCAGTTAGCCAGTGGTAACATGAAAAACAACTCGTACGATGAGATGTCTATCTAAACGTATACGATGGTATCAGTTAGCCAGTGGTAACATGAAAAACAACTCTTACGATGAGATGTCTATCTAAACTTATACGATGGTATCAGTTAGCCAGTGGTAACATGAAAAACAACTCGTACGATGAGATGTCTATCTAAACGTATACGATGGTATCAGTTAGCCAGTGGTAACATGAAAAACAACTCGTACGATGAGATGTCTATCTAAACGTATACGATGGTATCAGTTAGCCAGTGGTAACATGAAAAACAACTCGTACGATGAGATGTCTATCTAAACTTATACGATGGTATCAGTTACCCAGTGGTAACATGAAAAACAACTCGTACGATGAGATGTCTATCTAAACGTATACGATGGTATCAGTTAGCCAGTGGTAACATGAAAAACAACTCTTACGATGAGATGTCTATCTAAACTTATACGATGGTATCAGTTAGCCAGTGGTAACATGAAAAACAACTCGTACGATGAGATGTCTATCTAAACTTATACGATGGTATCAGTTAGCCAGTGCTAACATGAAAAACAACTCGTACGATGAGATGTCTATCTAAACTTATACGATGGTATCAGTTAGCCAGTGGTAACATGAAAAACAACTCGTACGATGAGATGTCTATCTAAACGTATACGATGGTATCAGTTAGCCAGTGGTAACATGAAAAACAACTCTTACAATGAGATGTCTATCTAAACTTATACGATGGTATCAGTTACCCAGTGGTAACATGAAAAACAACTCGTACGTTGAGATGTCTATCTAAACTTAAACGATGGTATCAGTTAGCCAGTGGTAACATGAAAAACAACTCGTACGATGAGATGTCTATCTAAACGTATACGATGGTATCAGTTAGCCAGTGGTAACATGAAAAACAACTCTTACGATGAGATGTCTATCTAAACTTATACGATGGTATCAGTTACCCAGTGGTAACATGAAAAACAACTCGTACGTTGAGATGTCTATCTAAACGTATACGATGGTATCCGTTACCTAGTGGTAACATGAAAAACAACTCGTACGATGAGATGTCTATCTAAACTTATACGATGGTATCAGTTAGCCAGTGCTAACATGAAAAACAACTCGTACGATGAGATGTATATCTAAACTTATACGATGGTATCAGTTAGCCAGTGGTAACATGAAAAACAACTCGTACGATGAGATGTCTATCTAAACGTATACGATGGTATCAGTTAGCCAGTGGTAACATGAAAAACAACTCGTACGATGAGATGTCTATCTAAACTTATACGATGGTATCAGTTACCCAGTGGTAACATGAAAAACAACTCGTACGATGAGATGTCTATCTAAACGTATACGATGGTATCAGTTAGCCAGTGGTAACATGAAAAACAACTCTTACGATGAGATGTCTATCTAAACTTATACGATGGTATCAGTTAGCCAGTGGTAACATGAAAAACAACTCGTACGATGAGATGTCTATCTAAACGTATACGATGGTATCAGTTAGCCAGTGGTAACATGAAAAACAACTCGTACGATGAGATGTCTATCTAAACGTATACGATGGTATCAGTTAGCCAGTGGTAACATGAAAAACGACAAAAACAATTTGCTTACAGAATTTTAAACATCGATTTGTCTATGCTATAGAAATTTCCGTAAAGTTAGGGTTATTTATTAAACAAAGTTAATTTTCTTTAAACGACGTTTTTATTTTGAGATTGAGTGCTGCGTTGTATTTTAATTGCTAGTATTTAATCTGGATAATCGCCATTAGAGATTACCTAGTTAAATTCAGAAGTAAATCTATGCACAAGTTGTCCAGAAGAATATTTAATCATATATTATCTATGTCAACTTAGGTATACCCATCTATTATCTATAGTAATAAAATAAAGAGGAAAAATTTTTTTGTTTGTATATTTGTTTGCATTGAATAGGCTCCGAAACTACTGGAACACTCAAAAAGACATAGGCAACGAGAGAGCCATACTTTGGCACGAATGGGCCTGATTGACCGGATATATACTATGGCCTCACAGAAATCCAGTGTAAAATAATGAGAGAATAAAAATTACTAGAGGCTCAAGGAGGGATGGGGGTTCTAAAGACGGGGAACGTACTTGTAACTGCTCGGATGTCAATTGGTGGCAGTAATCGCTTAACATCAGGCGATCCGCGTTTTCTGGCCTATTTTATAATAGAAAGTTCATGAAATTTGACTCTTATTGTGTAAATGCACACGCGGTTTTATAAGCCTGTATCGTCCTACTGTTGAGCAAATATATAAATTAAATTAGGTTTCTAGTGCTTATCGCAATCTAGGTCGGCAGTACGCAAGGAGCTTTTCAGTGGTTTACTCCTACTAGCTTCACTAAAGATAACTGGGCCTTTATCTAGCTAATAAACATCAACTGTATCGTGAAGTGCGTACTTAGTTTATGGTGAACTGAATTTACTTTACTCAGATTAAAATTAAATTTTGACTAAACGAAACTCACTTTATTCATATGTCGGCGCAAATGAGGCTGGTGTTAATGCACCTGCTGTTGTTTGTCATACCCACGTGCAATGTTACTCATCGAACTACTATTGACAACCCATGAATCTGCAAGGTGGGGATAGTGGGGATTCGCCCCACCCTATGAAGTGGGGAGTACAGCGTGCTCGGGAGGAAGATAATTATTACGGAGAAGTTGGTCCAAGCAACATCTCGTTATTAAAATAGCTCGTCAGAATCATTATATATCTTTATTATTATTATTGCTTATTGCTTATAGTCGATAACTTAAACAACGTTTCTGTCTTTGTCTGATTCGTGGGAAAAGTCACTTAACAGACAAAGACAGCAACATTGTTTAAGTTATCCATAGTGTAAATCTTTTTATTAGTGAGGCGGTTAAAATTTAGTAAAGTTTCGTATTTTAAGTGTAAAAGTGATTTTAAATGTTGCAAAATAGATTGTGATAATTTCAATTATCCTATAAATAAATGTTATTAAAATAAGTGGAGTTTTAATCAAAATAAACAAGTTAAATGTCAAAAGACAAGTCTGGTGTTGCTGAAAGTAAGTTAAATAATCGCAATCAAACCTGAGTCCCTCCGAAATCAGAAGCGGGATGGATCACAAGTCCACTCAAGAATCATCAGCCCATTCAAGGAATGTGTACAATACAAGTTGCCGCTCGACCAGGCATAAGGTGAACATCGCTTAACATACTTACACGTAAATATGTAGTTCAACAACGTCATAATCTTTGCAGTCACTTCATTTGTGTTAAAATATTTTGATATTGTACCTACTAAATAGCAGTTCCAGCAATCGCCCAAAAGCTTCAGGATTCAGAACTTCAGACAATGTGTGGTAAAAAAAAACATCCATTTCATACCGAACGAAGGCGTTTACTATTGTCATGGTCTTTTCGTTTTAGCTGTTATTAACATTCAAGTAGGTACAAGGTACCTACTTAGCCTTTTTGTACAGTTCCTTTATTTAATTATCGTTATGTGTGTGTTTTTTTTTGTGCAAATAAAGAGTTTTCTATTCTATTCTACATTTATTGTAACTTTGTCGTATTTACTTTGACATTGTCTAAGTCGCTTTGTAACAACGTTATTTAAAATAATAATAATAATTTACTATAGAGTGATTTTGGTAGCCTACTTCTAGATTACCATTATAAATTATAAAATAAATTTTTAAAGTGATTATTACAATGATGATTATCAAATGCTCATTTGTCGTTTTGTTTATAGTTCTCGTTCGTAGCTTTCACGTAGCGCGTAGGTTGAGAAAAAATAATCTCTCCGCTGCGAATTGCGACAGTAAGTAATATTTTTTGAACATTTTTGAGTGAATTAGCTTAACCTATCAACTGTACTGATCTAAGATAAAATAAATTTACAAACGAAAAGTAAACTTTATGATAATATTGATGATGACACTTGATGTTTAAAGGATTAAAATAGCAAAAGAAGGTAGTTTGTCTCGATATGAATTGATATAGTGAAGTGAATCGATATCGAAATATTGATTCAATTCACTCACTACTAATAATTACCGATGCTTAGTGTTAGAAAAAAATGCCGTACATTTATAAATTTTATATTTGCAATGCCATGTTTCAGATTGGATAGATGAAAAAAAAATATATCCTTAATTTAAATATTTGAAGTTTTACTGGAAGGGAGCTGTTGATCCTTCATTTAAAATCAACATGTCAAGTATATCAGTATATTTATCATATAATTGAAAAATGGTTTGACGCTTAAAAGGAATTTTATTTAATTCTTTTTGGAATACGAAAATCAAAAATACGGTAATAATCCACGATGGATTTTAATATTAGCATTCTACATTTTGGCAGATTGCTTTCGAAAAGAAAAAAGAAAATGTTTGTATTTCTGTTTACATTCTGACTGCTAATTTGTGTCCAAAGGTGCCTTGATATTGCTGGTATTGGTTCTGAATAAAAAATAGGTAATTCTTTTTCTACAAAATTTAATAAGTATTGATAATTGAGTAATAAGATGATATTTAAATAAATTGATCACTGAGCAATGCTCACAAAGTTTGGAAACTTGGAAAAGTTGTTATATTCCATAACATAATATTAGAATAAATTTTATAAACTTTGACTCAATTTTTGGGTTTATTTGGAGTCTATTTTGGTTAACAACATGACAATAAAATTATAAAGGGATGTTTATAAATAGCTATTGTTGAAAGTTTAAGATGAAATTTAAATTATTTAAATTGAAAGAAGTTTGGTCAGATAAGCAGTGTTAGCAATACTTAAAATCAATTCTCAAATGCCTTACGCGCACATGTTTAAAAGGTGGTTTCAATTTTTTCATCTCGTGCGTTACAACTGACAGTCGTTTTATAATCTGAGTTAAAATGATTATTATATTTAATTATAATATCATGTGACATTTGGACTATAGACTAACTTAAAAATAAGCCCTTGGTATATCATAAGTAGTTATGATGAGATTATAATAGTAATTGGGTATTTTCCTACATGTAAAAGTTAAAAGTAATAAAAGAATTCTGATTTTACGTGTGGTTTTGTTATATTTATATTCATTTCGAAGTCGCAAAAAGTTGAAATATTCTTTTACAACTTTAGTGTTAAAAAAACTACTTATTAGTTTGTTTACATCTATGAATATACTTTATTTATTGATGTAATTTTAAGCGCGCAAACTTCGGAGTTATCAGAACATTAGTAGCGTGTGACGCCTACTAGTATGACTTTAATATGGGGCGTTTCCACGAGACTTACAAAAGTGCTTCAAGCAGTCCGCAGTATCTTTGAAAATATTGATTTTTGGTAAGTATGCTATTCCTTTTATAACTGTCTTATTTTTCATGCCAATGTTTGTTACAATTTTTCCTACTTTGCTCCAATGACCGCTAATAGTGGAGGCGTGAAATTTGGACAATGGTTTTTTGTTTATAATGTGGACACGCGCATTTGGTGGGGATCTTGAAGGGTTTCACCCTTGGAAGGGTGATATAGGGGTTGTATGTTTGTATGAAAGATTTTTAGAATCTGCTCTGATTTTCATGAAATTTGTTATCCGAGCAAATAAATAAAAATTATTTCGTACGTGTTTTATAGATCTTTGAAATTTGTCCACTAAGGGGGTGAAGTGGGGTCCAAGGTTTGTAAAGTGAAATATGAACGGCTGAACGGATAGCGTTGAATTTTGGCACGTGGATGTTTGTTGTGATATAGAAGTCCCTTGAAGAAGAATTTTTCGAAATACATACCGCATGGGGTTGCAATGGGGATCTGCGCGGACGGAGTCGCGCGCTAAAGCTAGTCATAGATAAAACATACAATAAAAATAGTTTCCATTTAAGTAAAAGATGGCCGAAGGAAGGATGGATGGATGGCGGTGATCATAGCATCGGACAGTTTTATTTAAATATGAACAGTTTTAATGAAAGTTTCGTGAAAAATTGGGTATTTGAAATATTTTTAAAATTCTGAAATCATAAACTTTAAACGAGACAATCTTGTGTATATGTAATCGTAATATCGGCTACAAGTAACCATTACCATGAAATTTGGTATGCAAGGAGTTTTGGGGGCCCAATCGATCTGGCTAGGTCTTGTCCCTAGGAAACTGCGCATTTTTAGGCTGTTTACGTTTTTTTTTCTTTCATCGTGCGATAAATATCAATGATTTCGACTCTATTGTGTCAGTCCGATTGGCGGATTGGTATGCAAATGTATAATTTATGCTTTGTTCAAAAATTCGGAAGGTGGTGGGTTCGAATCCCGGTCAGTTTGTGATTATTTAATTTATTTAAATTTATTAGAGCCCCGAGCGGAGCTCGGTTACTCAGGTACTATAACTTTAAATGATTAAATTAATAAAATGGATGTCGTATACGAATCAAAATAATAATAATTTCGGCAGAAAACGGGCTAGTTAGTCGCCGTTGCAATCATCGATTTGGATGAAGTTATACCTTTAATGTCACAAATGTTCAATGCAAAAAAAAACGTTTTTATTTCTCGTGCATTGATTTCTGTTAAATATGAGCGGACACATCGTAATAATAAAACGTAATTGATGTTAAGGGCACCTTACTTTTTGCATGTAAAACTTTTGAACAAAAAACTGTTTGCATGTAAGTTGAGGACAGGGGCCTCCTTACTTGTGCAGCTGTATGGTCCAGGACAGGGGCCTCCCTTACTTTTGCAATATAAACTTTTCTAACTACTAACAATATTACTTTTGTAAAGTGAGTCGAGGACAGGGCCTCCTTACTTACTACAGTCAGCAAGTACTGTGTTTGCATGTAAGTTGAGGACAGGGGCCTCCCATACTTTTGCAATGCAAACTTTTTTTTTTCATGTCGAGCGCGACCCTATGCAGGATGGCCGTATCAGCGCAGGTGTTAATGCACCTGCTGTTGTTTGTCATGTTTGTAGGAATAGTAGCATTAAAATGTAGTATTTACAATATTTTGTAATTTATTGGAGCGAAATACAACAACTTTATACTGACACAATGGCGGGAGCAGAGCATAGACGAGAGGTGACATCTACACAAAGCGGCAAAAATTTAAAACTGCCGCGGATCAAATAACAACATTAAATTACATTATGTTTGCGTTTCTATTCTTACAATGCCCACGTGCAATGTTACTCATCAAACCACTCTTGACAACCCATTAGTACGCAAGGTGGGGATAGTAGGGATTCGCCCACCCGATCATTATTACGGGGACGTAGGTCCAAGCAACATCTCGTTATTAAAATTGTTATTAAAATAGCTCGTCAGATTCATTATATTTCTTTATTATTATTATTATTGCTTAATGCTTAGCGTTTTAAAGTTTCGTGTTTTAAGTGTAAAAGTGATTTTAAATGTTGCAAAATGTATTGTGATAATTTCAGTTATCCTATAAATAAATGTTAATAAAATAAATGGCATTTTAATCGAAATAAACAAGTTAAACAAAAGGCAAGGTAAGGTGTTGCTAAAGGTAAGATAAATAAACGCAGTCAAACCTGAGTCCCTTCGAAACATATTATAATGGAATGAAATTATTTGTTCGACCGTCTAAAGTTATTTGCGTCTTTGGCGTAAAAAAATATTTAATTATACTTATAATAAAATTGGTCCAGTAGTTTAGACGCTACGAGGGAACAAACATATATACAAAGCCTGCCAAAATCACTAACTACCCTTCCTTTTGGCTTCGCTGTAGTCGGGTAAAAAATTGATCACTTGTGTTTTTCAAACAAAGTACAATTTTGAGACAACGTAGACTTCGAGTTTCTATGAGAAAGGTAGATTTGGAAATAACAGTAATTTTCCGTTCCCACGTACTTGGAAGAAGAATATACATGGAAGGAACACTGAAGTCAATAGGTTTTCGTTCTTTGGTTCATGGTTCAAAATTCATGAAAAAAATTCGTTTCAATTTTTTCATACAAAACGGCAATTTCATAGGTAAATCCCTACTAATATTATAAATGTGAAAGCGTGGATGTTTGTTACGCTTTCACGCAAAAACTACTGAACGGATTTCGATGAAATGGTAGTAGTTTAGACTCTGGATTAAAACATAGGCTACTTTTTATCCCGAAAAAGTAGTATTCCCGAGGGATACTATACTTACGCGGGCGGAGCCGCGAGCAACAGCTAGTACCTAATATTTGTTTGCTGTTTTCTTTTCTTTTTGTACTAATTGTTCATTCATTTCATTCATTCACTCATTCAATTGTAATGTTGTAGTGTAAGTCTTAAAATGGGACTAAATTATTTATTAAAAATTCAGATATATTTATTATAACTGAATTTTTATCCAAAAAAAATATTGAATTACAACTGTAAGTCGACAAATCAAAACCGAATTTTTGTTTGCGATATTAACTGGTGGCAATTGAGATAATACTGAGGGAAATAAAGTTATCGCTTATGTTCTAAGAAGCTTATTCAAACAATCTTATTAATACTGATAAATAATAATTTTATACTTTATCTAGGCGCTTTTATATTTTCGGCATTTCTAAGTTTGATAATTTGTGAAGATGTCTCGAGTTGAATGAAAAATTCGGATACATTTATGTAATGGAGTTTCGGTGTCCACGCTTAGTTCATTCTTTCCATCGGAAGCTTCTAACCAGACCTCGTTATCGCAACTTTTGGAAGTAAAGAAACCGGAAAAAAACGAAGGGTTCCGTACAAAAAGGCAAAATCGGTTTAAATATTTATTTTATTCTGTTTTTAGTATATATTATATAGCGGCAATATAAAGACATCTATGAAAATTTCTAGCTGTCTAGCTATCACGGTTCATGAGATACAGCCTGGAGACTTAAACACAGATAGACCAAAGGACAGCGGTGTCTTAGTAATAGGCTCCCGTTTTTACCCTTTGGGTATGTAACCCTAAATATACGAGGCTTAAACTACATTTACAAACACAAACATTACACTGCATAGCGTTTTCCGTATACTTGAAAGTAAACTGCAAACTTTAATATTAATAAATTATAGTGACACGTTTGCAAATTACACGCGATAGAAGTGAAACCTTCAAGATTTCGCTGAAATTGTAATCTTTCACACCATATATCCACAGGTTTGTGGTTGTCTCTTTTTTGTCGCATTATTGTTTCAATGGGTTTCAAATCACCCCGGTGCTAAAGAAATTCTCTTCGAAAATAGGACATTAAATAGCATACTATCTACTTTATACAAATGGTAGAACCTAAAAGGCAGTAGCTACTTTATACAAATGGTAGATCTTAAAAGGCAGTAGCTACTTTATACAAATGGTAGATCCTAAAAGGCAGTAGCTATTTCATACAAATGGTAGAACCTAAAAGGCGGTAGCTACTTTATACAAATGGTAGAACCTAATAGGCAGTAGCTACTTTATACAAATAGTAGATTCTAAAAGGCAGTAGCTACTTTAAACAAATGGTAGAACCTAAAAGGCAGTAGCTACTTTATACAAATGGTAGATCCTAAAAGGCAGCAGCTACTTTATACAAATGGTAGAACCGAAAAGGCAGTAGCTACTTTATACAAATGGTAGATCTTAAAAGGCAGTAGCTACTTTATACAAATGGTAGATCCTAAAAGGCAGTAGCTACTTTATACAAATGGTAGATCCTAAAAGGCAGTAGCTACTTTATACAAATAGTAGATCCTAAAAGGCAGTAGCTACTTTATACAAATGGTAGATCCTAAAAGGCAGTAGCTACTTTATACAAATGGTAGATCCTAAAAGGCAGTAGCTACTTGATACAAATGGTAGATCCTAAAAGGCAGTAGCTACTTTATACAAATAGTAGATCCTAAAAGGCAGCAGCTACTTTATACAAATGGTAGAACCTAAAAGGCAATAGCTATTTTATACAAATGGTAGAAGCTAAATGGCAGTAGCTACTTTATACAAATGGTAGAACTAAAAGGCAGTAGCTACTTTATACAAATGGTCGATCCTAAAAGGCAGTAGCTACTTTATACAAATGGTAGGTCCTAAAAGGCAGTAGCTACTTTATACAAATGGTAGAACCTAAAAGGCAGTAGCTACTTTATACAAATGGTAGAACCTAAAAGGCAGTAGCTACTTTATAAATATAGTAGATCCTATAAGGCAGCAGCTACTTTATACAAATGGTAGAACCTAAAAAGCAGTAGCTACTTTATACAAATGGTAGATCCTAAAAGGCAGTAGCTACTTTATACAAATGGTAGAACCTAAAAGTCAGTAGCTACTTTATACAAATGGTAGATCGTAAAGGCAGTAGCTACTTTATACAAATGGTAGAACCTAAAAGGCAGCAGCTACTTTATACAAATGGTAGAACCTAAAAAGCTGTAGCTACTTTATACAAATGGTAGATCCTAAAAGGCAGTAGCTACTTTATACAAATGGTAGAACCTAAAAGGCAGTAGCTACTTTATACAAATGGTAGATCCTAAAAGGCAGTAGCTACTTTATATAAATGGTAGATCCTAAATACTGTACATATATTTTATGCATTGAAAGATTACACTGGTCAACAAAATTAGTTGTTTTTTTTTGGTTTGGTTTATTTTGAAATTTGGTTTTGGTTGATTTTGAAGATTTGCTTAGTTATTTTCCTAGCTAGATTTTAAGTTATCAATATTTTTTGCTTGATCCAGTTTATAGGAGTTTCGTTTAATGCTTTTGCTGCTTCTGATATCATGTGGATACTTCTGTAACCCTAGTACAGCTTGTTTTTTTTCTAAGTATCTGTCAATTCAAGGGTGTTTGAAATATCTAGTTAAGTTTCTGTTTTTTGCGATAAATCTCTAGTTACTCTTTAGTCTTATGTGACTAAAGACTAACTAGAGATAACTCCAGAGCTACATACCACATAAGGCACTTGGAGCACTTGTCGCAGGTGTCTAAAAACATAAAAATATGAATTTTAACGAAATATTTCTCAAAAACTAGAGCTGCTAGGAAAAAAACTGAGCCGAAGCCGAGCCAATTGTTACGGGGGAAATTAAAATAAAAAGAGAGATTTCCCGTGACAATATGTATATTAAAAAGAAATAGGGGTCGTGGGCAGAAGGCCGTACGGTCTGGTCTAGCCTCTTGGTGTCTGAAGGGTATCGTAGGGGGTCTAAACTACGTGGGAACTTAGCTGAGGAATCCAGGTCTTGAGTTCAGGGGTCTGGCACGTGGCAAGAGATCGAGATGGGGCTCCAACTTCTGGAAGCGTCTCCCAGTCACCGCTGCGTCCGTTCGTCGTAGATAGTTCGTTCGATTTCAAAACCAAGTTTCAGTCCGGAACATCTAGCGGCACTCCGAACTCCAGACGTGGGAAAATAGTCGGGTATAAGCCCTTTTAATCGGTGCCTTGAACCCGTAACGAAGTTAGCGGTGCTTGTGCCCGTAACGGAGTCGGAGCCGAAACCGAATCTGTATTCGGCGAAGAAACCAGTGACATCGAATTAGTAAAAAAACAGTCACAAAATTTCATAAAACAAACACCAGTGCTATACACAGTCACGAGTAGTTAATATTGTGAGGTTGGATGGATGGATGTTTGTTACTCTGTCACGTAAAACTACCTAACGGATTTTGATGATATAAGGTACAGTAGTAGTTTATGCTCTGATTTAAAACATCGGCTACATTTTATCCCGAAAAAGTACCCGTGGGATACTGTATTTACGCAGGCGGAGCCGCGGGTGAAAGCTTGATATTTTAAAAAAATACCTCATCGAAGGAGGATAAATTCAGAACCGATAGCTCCTGAATTTATTAGATTCTGAGAGGAGGGCAAAGATATAATGATTTAGGTATAATAAAATTTATGCAGACTCTCACCAACCACTGCTTACTTTTAACTTCATGAAAATAAATTGCAGTGGGACATATAGCTCTTTTTTGGTTGGTTAAAAACTCCCGGTACACGTGGAAATGTTTTATGTAACGTTAATTAAAAATGGCGGGCATATAAAAGCTTAATACGCAATAAGCTGGAATAAATTGCCTTAGCGTTTTCAATTACGGCGGTGGTGTAGGAGAACTTGCGAATGACATTTGTTGTGGTGATATTCTGTTTGTGGACACATACAATACATGATATTATAGCTACTGCATGATCGTTAACTTAGATGTACGCCGATTCCTCAAAGGAGTGTAAACAAAGCGTCGCATAAACTTTTCAGCCATAAAAGATGTTGCCAAAAGTATCCTATAATATGTTGATCCAGAGTCTAAACTACTACTATACTAAGCTTCAAAAAATCCATTCAGTAGTAATTGCGTGAAAGTGTGACAATATCCATACATCCATACGTACTTCCAACCATCCATCCTCACGAACTATCACATTAATAATAGTAGTAGGACTAAGAACTAACACTCATTATAATTTTCAATATATCGAAGATTATATATTATATATTACTTAGTATATTTTAAATTGACTAGCTATTTACTTAGGAATTTAAATTAGGTATGATAGTGTTATTTTTATTGCGATAACTCACCTTGCTTCGCATTGTAGTCACTATGGTTTTAGATTATTTGCTATTTTTTATACAAGAAAACACAAAAGGTTAGTTACAAGATTCATATCACAATAGGAATGAGATAAGCTGAAATAACCACCCACATTACTCGCCCTTTCATAAGTGTCGTCCCCGGGCAAATGCTAAGGGCCCATGTTCATTCAGATACCCCCTGGTATTTTAGGTAGAGTTTTTCTACCGGTGGAGCCACTACTGGGCATTTAGTCACGATGCATTCGATAATTATACTCGACTGGTAATAAACTCTTTAATCTATGCTAGCAGTGTGAGGAGGAAGTATGTTCGGCGGTCGTTCGGAATGTTGAACGGGACAAAGTGACTGAGCACGGGTGACTTAGGGGCTACCCTCCAACCTCGGGGTTGGTAATTTAGGAGGGCTGGTGGCGCGATCGTGGCATTCTAGTGAGCAGGGCCCCTAAGTGTCGTCCCCGGGCTAAATACTAAGGATAAAATCTCCGACACGGGTGATGCAAATGGCCCTAATCTTGTAATAAATTTAACTAATTTCCTATATTATGGTTAGACGAGAACACAAATTTTCATTTGAATATAAAACACCAACACTAGTTTTCTAACTATAATAATAATAATAATATCTATGGACGCTTCACACCACGTCAATCTGGCCCCGTGCTAAGTATCCGAAGACCTTGTGTTACAGGTACCAGAAAACGGGAAGTATATTTAAAACTTTTAAACCATACATATATTTAAGATTTTTATTATATTATACACATATTTAATATACATTCATGACCCAGGAACATAGAAAAGCTTTTTGTTCCTTAGGCGATATTCGAACCCGCGACCCCCGGTTTGAGCACCAACGCGCCGAACCACTGAGCCATAGAGGTCGACGAACTACGAGAATTATTTATGTATTTGTTGAGTTTTTTGTGACACATAATATAAAAAGAGCTGGACTGCGACACACGACAGCCGAATTACTGGGAGTTTGAACAATTTTTACGTTGCTTGTTTACTGAAAACGTTTTGTTTAATTAAGCCTGGGAACACACATACTTAATCCGACTACTATAAATATGAAAGTTTCTCAAGTTGGATGGATGGATGTAATGGGTGGATAGATGGATGTTTGCTACTCTTTCACGCAAAAACCACTGAACGGATTTTGATAAAATTTGGTGTGGTAGTAGTAAAGGCTCGGGATTAAAACATAGGCTACTCTTTATACTGAAAAAGGACAGTATTCCCGTGGGATACCGGATACTATATACACGCGGGTGCTGCCGCGGGAAAAAGCTGGTTTGATATAATTTAAGGATGATTCTTTGAGAAAGTCAAATTCAAATCGAAGGGCACAGGGGCGACACCCTCTAGCACCAGCGAATGTCAGCCTGGTTGACGTATGAGGACGTAAGCCTTAAGGCACCCACAGACGAGAGGCCGATCGTTTCAGTTAGAACTGATGTCAGTTCGGCCTGAACGGATTCGAGCACATACACGGAAAAAATCGCATCCGACCCAACTGATGTCATTTCGGCCTCAACGGATTCGAGCACACATATGGAAAAATCGTATCAGTTCGTTCTGGTTTGTCGAGCTACGGTCGTGTTTATTAATTGTAAACTCACTACGCTTGTACACGATACACGCCCGTATGGCTGCGGCTCTGGCGAGAACTGAAGCGATTTGTCACACAAGGTCCGTTCAGTCCAGAATTATGCCATACATACATACATACAATTATATTGCCAACTTAGATATTTTACAAAGTTTGACTACTAAATTAAGTATTTTATTCCCACATTAGTAGGAATTTAGTTGATAGTATTGTTTTAGTAGGAAAGAGCCAGACAGTGATCATATGCAAAATGGCCTAGGTTAGCCAAAAAGAAATCAATAAAATAATTGACACCTTATCATAATAATACATCGTAGCCTTTGTCCGTAATTTGCTTAAAACTACCCGTTTAATTACTATATACGTAATATTTCCTAGTATATTTTAATTTAACGATAAAATGTATAATATAAGTCAATAAATAATAACATTATAATGTAACAAAAACATAAAATGCAGTGGTTTTTTGGGGGCTTTAGGGATTTCTAAGTTGAGTAGCTTTTTGGATAGTTTTCAGTATTCTTTTAGTAGCTTTTAGTAGAAATCTACTCGAGTTTGGTAGTTTCGTAAAAATAGAGCTAGCAACACTGGAACGAATCGCTTCAGTCCATCCGACCGACTGATGCGATCTCGAAATGGTACACAGATGATACGATTTTGCATCCGTTCAGGCCGAGCTGAAGGAAAACTGGACGGTATATAAGGGCCTCCTAAGGGTCAGGTCACACCGCAACGCGGGGCGGCCCGCGGTGCTGCATTTTTAAAATATCCATTAAAAATGTAACTTCATTCACTACACGAAAAGATTTATATTTCATTGTGACAATTCAAAATGCATTGCATTGCGTAGCTCTGCAACTCTCTCTCGGCGTAGAGCGATGCATCGTGACGCAGCAGTATATGCTTGCCGTCACCCTCGTGATGAGCGGCGCGACATAGCTCGACACCGCGAGACGCAGCGTGAGGGCACCGCCCGCCGTCATAACGAAACCAAAAAGAAGGTTTTTTTTACTGTCGCCACTGTGGCCATGCACTGCGCAGCGAACAGTCCCTAGTTTCTTCAAGTATCGATGCGTCGTGTCGCGTCGCGCCGCGTTGCGGTGTGAACTGACCCTAAGGTTGACGCCGAAATAATTTCAACCGACGAATCAGACAAATCAATCGAAGTATTAATAATTTGTGTTAATCGTTGAATGAAGGTTCTTTACGTTAGTCAAAGGTCAGTTTTCCATACAAAACACGCATATTCCACACACGTGTTGAATGTTTCAAATCCTGAATATAATAGGTTTGTCAGATCAATCTGCAAGTTTAATACTGACGTGCGTTCAGTCAAGAGATTTTTTTTATTCATAATTTTTATGATATTTTATTCATTTACTTACTGCCTTCAGCCCGCGGCTTCGCCCGCGTAAATACAGTGTCCCACGGAACCATCCATTTTCTCGCGATAAAAAGTAGCCTATGTCCTTCCCAGTGGTCTATTTTATACCTGTGCCAAATTGCATGATGATTAGTTCAGTAGTTTTTACGTAAAAGCGTAACAACCAAACAAAATAATTCACATTTATAATATTAGTATAGTCAGGATATTAAGATTATAATGATTTATTGTTATTTTCAATCCTCGACTTGAAACGTAAAAAAAAATTACAATGAAAATGATCGGACCAGATAGTTCTTAAAATAGGTACCAATTTCCTGGTGTTCCGAATTTGAGCTCCACTTTTAAATATTGCAGATGATAAAAATCCTGGAATATCACAAAAAAGTTAAGATCAAAGACACATTTCGGAAAGTTCTAAAAACAAACAAAATATTTGGACCAGGCCCAAAATTCATTTGAGGTCGTAATAAACATTTTTGTAATTGAGTTTTTCCCGTTTTGTTCGTCGCACGTATTGTGCGTGGAATTAATTTTTAATAAACGTCAACAATCTCTTGTCCTTTGATGCCGTCCCTTCCGTCGCTCAAAATATTTACCTACATTTTGCCGCCATTGAATATACCCCCATGGCATTAATTTTAATATATTATTATTTTGTATAGCATTTTTCCGCTTTGTTATGAAAAACCGCATTAAATGTTATGACTTTGCTGTTTTGTGCTCTTCACAATTATAAGGTTGACTAGATGTTTACCGCGATTCATGCGCGCTAAAATAAAACTCGCGGAAACCGTACATTTTGCCGCGATAAAAAGTAGATTATGTTCCCAGTGGTCTAATCTATGTCTGTGTTAAATTTCATCAAAATCGGTTCAGTAGTTTCGTAGCCTATTCAATGCAAACAAGCAACCATGTACCTATGGATAATCATCTCTCGTAAATCTCGCAAAAAATTAATACTACCATATTTAGAGAAAGAGAGAAAAATGCATTACAGTCTAAACCTTTATCTGAGAATAGGTATTGATGTGAATCCGTCTTTAAATTGGGCACGTGTACACTATACGTATGCACATACACAGACGCTTGTGACCATAACACAGCCACATCCCAAATCCTACATCTAGGGTCACACCCCATTTTTTATAGAAATTCAGTAAAAACCTTCTCGGTGCGTTTAGACATAGACGGCCTCTGTAGCTCAGTGGTTAGCGCGTTAGCGCTCAAGTCACGAGGTTGCGGGTTCGAATCCCGCCGAGGGAACGCAAAAATGTTCAATGTTCCAGGGTTATGGATGTGTATTTGATGTTTATAATATATTATTATAATAAAAATCCTAAATATATATATAGTATAAAAGTTTTAAATATACTTCTCGTTGTCTGGTCCCCGTAACACAAGTTCTTCGGGTGCTTACCACGGAACCAAACTGACTTATTGCGAAGCGTTCATTGTTATTATTATTATTAAAATTTTCTAAAGAAAACAAATTAAATTTCTAAAGGAAAGAAAGCTATTTGCCAGATGTAGATTATATCTATATATGTGTGTATACTGTATTCCTATGTGTGTAGCTTCTTTTAGTGTATTAGCAGTATGAAGGTAAAATAAAAATAAAATCTATCAATTTACTCATATTGAACTCTAGTAAATAAACTGGTGGTTCGAAATGCCTTTCAACAGCGAAGTTGGATTCAATAAAAGTTAATACAGCCTCGGTTAGTTGAAAGACTTGTTCTTATTAGAAGCTGAGAGGCTGTAAAGCAAACCGTGGGGCAACTTTATATACTGATTGGATAGTTTTAGTTCTGCTCTTCGTTTTAATTGGGCTTCGAGGAGTCATTAATAATTCCAATAACCTAGCCAAGAATACCTGTATGTCAGGACATGTCTAAGGAGGCTTGCGCTATCAACGCGCAATAGGTTTTCTTTTAACTACTACAAAAGCTGTTGTCCAATTTCGCTTAAAATAATAATTTTCCTAAAGGGTTTTATTAGCATGGAATCTTACAAGTTTCTACCTCACATAGTTTAGAATGAATGCCAGGGGGACCGACTGAAAAAAAGTCACGTATGAAATCTTGCATTTATTTACAAAGACCTATTCGTCGATACCCCACGCGATAGGCTAGAATAAAACAATATTCTTTATCCCCACTTCACAAGGAGCCACTGTAGGGAGTCACCCCTAAAATATAAAATTACAAATTATTATTTTCCAATTCGAAAACCGAGATCTACATGCAATCTTTTACTGAACCAAATTTCATCCATCTATATTCATACTGTCTGTCTGTATGTCCGCCCTTCTAACTTCCGTAAAGTTAGAAGGGCATACAAACATACAGACGGACACACGGACGGACGGAGCGAAACTATAAGGGTGTCTTGCCATGCAAAATTACTAATATTACATTTTTCTTGAAGTTGATATTGTATCGTCAATGCAAGATCAAGCTATCTTGTATTGCTGCCCATAGAAAACGTAATGTTATTTTGATCCATATCAAAATTGCAATAACATCAAAATTTGAATCTAGATTGATTAATTAATTGATATTTATGTTAAACGATCTATTTTAGTAAAACGACAGGCGTCACGACATGAGTCACGACATGATTTTGGATATAATCATCTGTTGGAAGCTACTTCTTACATAACAACTTAATTTTCTTATGTGCCGTACAATACATAGATGGCGCTAGGTGAAATTTTAATTTATCTATTATTTTTGAAGTTATGTTCTTTAAGCTGATTATTATTTTTGGATTTTAAATGATGAATGAAGTTTCACTTCTATCACGTGTACCCTGTACACGTCGTCTTGTTTTAAATGGGTAGAATTTAGTTGCAAAGAAAGCCATGATAAGTAATATCAAAGCTATGATCAAGTATTTTTTGAAGTGTAAACTTCTATTGGCGCACCGCACACATTTTCGTAGGCTGTAAGTGAGACTAATCCGTCACGCTCTGAGGTGAAAAGCTCAGAGCTCAGAGCGAGAAAGCACCGCACACACATTTCTACGTAGGCTGTGAGTAAGGCTGATCCGACACGCTCTAAGGTGTTATATATATGAAGCTTTCACTTCTGGCGTGCCACTCCACTTTTTTTATTGATGCGCGCATGTCGCTTTCTTTGGTTTAAGAGTTTACATAGCCTAGAATACTTAGGTATTAAAATATTCAGCAGCACGAACAACCATATTAGATTCATAATTAGATCTACAGCTAGAATAAAATTAGATCCACATAAAATTCGTCTGACGTCACCCCACGTCCTTACAATTGAATACAGAATTCTAACGTCTTCTTAAATGTTTTCAAAAGAAATACCACTTTACGGAGAATTTAATTTAAATATTTTTTTTGGCCGGGCATGAATGTGAGAGATAGCGTGAAGTCTAGAGCATCTTTAAGTTTTAAATTAGTGTTAAAGTGTATTGTAAGTTATAAATTAAAGCCCCCAACTTAATATAATAATAATAGTATAGATAGTATGTACTAATAAATTAATGAAAATCGCTATTTTTACTTCAGTAATCGTTTCTTAATATCTTTTACAAAACGCCAATTTCATATGTTATATTATTAATGAGAAATTTGGGTTGTTTATGAAACTATTTCATAATAAAATACCAATTTCGAATTCTTATAAACCCTTTACAAAGACAAAAGCATTTTGCAAAAACGGTCTAAAATACTATGAAAAGTTCTGTCATAGAATTTTACACAGTAATATGTGATGGTGGTGGTGATGATGATGATTACTTTAATTGACATAGTGGCATATGCTTGCAGTTCCTTAAACAACTCCGAAATCCCCAAACCTGTATCTAAACACACCGGCATATTTAACGGAACACAAAAAAAAGGTCCATAATTAAAAAAAATTGGTTTTATTTTAAAATCTACTTATTACACTTCTTTTGTTATTCAAAGTTTCATTTGTTTTACTTAAAATGAGATCACATTAAGAACAGATTTTGCGAGTAAAGGCTATTTGTGAAAAATGGTACATTTATGAACTTTTCATGTAACCGGGAAAAGTGAAAATTAATATTAAAATAACAATTAATTAAATTAGAAAAATGGTGATTAATATCGCGTATTTCCTCCACTTGCTCTTATTAAAGTTTCTATCCGTCTAGGCATACTGAGAATGATGTTATCGATGGTCTCCTGGGATAGTCTCCGCCTCTATTCCCTCAACTACCTCCTCCGTATTCCTCAACTACGGCGATTCGCAGTTCACCCACGTTGGCAGGAGCTGGAACTCTTTACTTTTCTTTTCAGCAAGTTCCAAACGTGCTCTATTGGGTTCATATCCGGTGATCTCGCCGGCCACTCCATAACAGTGATATTCATATCATTAAGATAAGCTTGAGTTACCCGAGCGGTATGCGGCCGAGCATTATCCTGCATAAAAACAAAATCGTCACCGATATATGGGGCAAACAGTACGACATTTTCTTCTAAAACTTCTCTGATATAGCGATCTGCAGTCAGACTCCCTCTGTCAATCACTACCAAGTCTGTGCGAGCTCCCAAACAAATGCCCGCCCAAACCATTATTGATCCACCACCGTATGCAACTGTAGTTTCAAACTTTGTCTGAATGTATCGTTCTCCTTTGCGTCTGTATATTCTTTGCCTGGCGTCAATTTGATTTAAGAGAATTCTGCACTCATCACTAAACAATACCTTACTCCATTGGTCCGCGTTCCAAAGTCGATGTTCCTGAGCAAAAGTTAACCTGTTTCTACGATGATTTACCTCGAGCCTTGGAGCCTTGGCGGGCACAATTGAATCCAAACCAGCTTCTTCGAACCTTCTTCGTACCGTACGCTCACTTACAGTTACACCCCGCACTGCTTCTAACTCATGTCGGGCTTGGACGGCCGTCAAACGGAGGGTCCTACGTACACGAAGCCGAATGAAACGATCATCCCTACTCGAAGTGCGTCTTTTTCTGCCTTGTCCTGCTCTTCTCACATGAGTACCGGTCTCACTGAACCGTTGGATATTGCGATGGATCGTTGAAACTGGTCGACGAAGATCTCTGGATATCACTCTGTAGGTTTGACCATTTCTTCGCATTTCGAGTGCCCTGGCAATCTCCGTTGGGGCTAAGTCAGGCATAATTCCGTCCTCATCTCCAAAAAGACACGCGATTAAAAAAAAAGCGAGTAAATTTTTTTAAATCAAACTCAGAAGGAAGAAATACTCGAAGTTCGCTCCAGATAAGGTGTATTTGAATAAAATTAAAACAATTGCATAAAATGTGATGTTCAGTTGTTTTATTAATTTGAAAATATTTCTTTTTAATTTTAATAAAGTATAAACCAGCTAGCAACCTTATATGATACTGATATCAAACCTTTTTTTTATGTTCCGCTAAATATGCCGGTGTGTGTATAAGAAGTCAGGAGTTCTGTTCAGTACTTTTGGATACATGGTATAACTTGGTGCAAAATCTTACTTTTTTATAGTATATGCTTGGCTCACTACAGAAAAAGTCAATATCATATATGTGTCCATGTAAATTTCGAGGAGTTTCCTCGATTCCTCATGGATTCCACCATCAGGTCGCCGTTTTGGTGACAACGGGACCAACTTCAGAAAAAAAAAAAATTTTTTAAATCGGTCCACAGACGGCAGAATTATCGTTGAACATGCAAAAAATGTAAAAATGTCTGTACATGGAAGATAAATAAGAAAAACTATTACATATAGCTCTATGAACTAACTACTAATACTACTATACTACTATTATACTACTAATTTTAAGAAAAACCACATATTTTTTGAGCGAGAGGTGATATTTTTATTGCGTTATAAAGTACACATGTTCCGTTAAGCATGGAATAGAATATCCTGCATATGGCCCCCACGGCTCTGGCGGCAGACCCTTGCTTTTTTCATGAAATTTTCGATGACTTTTTCACAGAGTGGCGGCTCTATCTCACCGATGACGCGTTGGATCTCGGCCTTTAGCTCGGGAATTGTTCGTGGTTTATTCGCATAGACCTGAGATTTAACAAAACCCCAAAGGAGAAAGTCGCAAGGCGTTAAATCGGAAGATCTCGGTGGCCAGTTGACATCCGAATTTCGGGAGGTTATTCTGTCCGGAAATTTTTCCTCCAAAAAATGAATTGTTTCATGGACGGTGTGCCAGGTCGCGCCATCCTGTTGGAACCACATGTCGTCCAGGTCCAGTCCTTCCAATTGGGGCCACAAGAACTCTGTTATCATGGTGCAGTAACGCAAACCGTTAACAGTTGCAGCATTACAAGCCTCATTTTCGAAAAAGTACGGCCCAATCACGCCGCCTGCGAAGAATCCGCACCAAACAGTGGCTCGCTGGGGATGCATTTGTTTCTCCTCGATCACGTGCGGATTTTATAAGCCCCAAATTTGACAATTTTGTTTGTTAACGAACCCGTTCAAATGAAAGTCCGCCTCATCGGTGAAGATGATTTTTTTCGAAAAATCGGCATCCAGTTCATTTTGTTCTCACACCCATTCCTGGGTCAGCTGAATCTTGTAAGGATGAAGGTGAAAGTCTTTCGTTAGAATTCGCTGCGTGATGTTCCTCGAAAGTTGGAGTTGTTGTGGACGATGCCGAATTGATGTTCCCGGGTTTTCGGCGACACTCTCGTTTACAGCAGCGATGTTTTCGAGACTGGTACGCCGACGCACAGGAGACTTGCCTTTCATAATCGACCCAGTTTCCTCAAATTTATTGATCACTCTTCGAATTGTTGTTATTGGGACACCCGTTAGAACCCAAAAAAATTATTTCTAGAATTTTTTTCTGTTTGTCTATTTATCTGTTTGTCTGTACGTACAAACGCGCTAATCTCAGAATCTACTGAACAGATTTTGATGAAATTTGGTATGGAAGTAGTTACCTACTTCTAGTTAGGCTACTTCTTATCAACGGCTTAACCGATTTGAATGCGGTTTTCACTAATAAGTTTTGGTTTCGCCCACTAAAATTTGATGTTTGTTTCATTTCAATCGGTTCATAAATATAAAAGCTATGTCTTTTGAATGAAAAATCCATTCTTAGTGAATGCTTTCGTCAAATGAGAAATACGCGTGCCATATTTCATGCCATTAGTATGGCACACTTTTTGAAAGGTTAAAGACATAAGATTGCTAATAGTGTTTGAGTGTATATTACCTGATTATATTTGTTTTGTAAGTCTCATAGGGGTGGCATTGTCGGTCACTGATAAAACTCCCGAATTTCTTTATAATTAAAAAAAAGAGATAAAGCTGGGACTATATGATCCGGAATTCGAAAGGCCGGAGAATATTCAGAATGCTAAAAATAGAACTCTGCGTTAATACAATAGAGCTGGAAATCGATCTCACAAATGTCGAGTCAAATGTCAATGTCATATATATGACAGCTCGACATACCACAATTTGATTTTCAGCTCTATTGTATTAGCGCAGAGTTCTATTTTCAATGCTCTGATTTTTTACCGGCCTACCGGATTCCGGACAATATTGTCCCAGCCTAAGGTCGTGTTAACTAGCGTCAATACACACACTTTCCACTTTTTTAGTACCTCAATAAATTTATGTTCCTCGCTGAGTCTTACTGTCTGTATGTTCGAGATAATCTCAAAAACTACTGAAAGGATTTTCATGCAGCTTACAATTACCGACAGAGTGGTTCCTTGGGAAGGCTTAGGTCGATAATTATTTGTTTTGTGGAAATTGTTTGATTTATGTTGATATTTATGTTGATTTATGTTGATGTCATTGATTGTTGAAGGAATCAGAAAAAATTAAGCCGTCTGGGAGCTTTTATCGAAAGCGCTGCCTAACCTAACCCGTTGGAGATAATTTATAACAAAACAGTGTATGGTTGGATTGTTTCTCTTCTAGAGATGGCATATAATACGAGTGCTGCACTAAAAGTATCGGGAATGGAATATTTCCACTGTTCCTGTCATATTAAAATCTTTTTAACTTAAAACTCCTTGGTTTTAAAAATCGAATACCGTTTATTTATTTAAAAAGAGATTCTCGGTCTTGTCACAAGGTCTTGTCAAACTTGTTTAGTCGTTGAGAAAATGGAATTGACTCGAGAAAATTCTAGAGCGATGATTTATTATGACTTTCGAAGTGGTTTAACACAAAAACAGTGTGTTGACCGGATGATTTCTGCATTTAGTGATGAAGCCCCATCCAAAACCACAATTTATCGCTGATTTGCTGAATTTCAACGTGGACGTGTCAAGCTCAGTGATGATCCCCGTCAAGGTCATCCAAAAACTGCAGTCACCAAAGAAAACGTTGATGCTCTGCGTAAGCTGATTGAGGAAGATCAACATGTGACATACCGCGAAATTCAGGCAACTTTAGACATTGGCATGAGTCAAATACAAATAATCTTGCATGAACAATTAGGTGTAAAATAGTTGTTTTCCCGATGGATACCGCATTTGCTCTGTGAAGAGCAAAAAGCGGCTCGCGTTACATGGTGCGTCAGAACTCTCGAAAGATTTCACGCAGGATCCTCAAATGCTGTATACAATATCGTATCAGGTGACGAATCCTGGATATACGCGTACGAACCCGAAACAAAAAACCAGTCACGAGTTTGGGTGTTCGAAAATGAGTTAAAGCCAACAAAAATTATTCGTTCACGGAGTGTTGCAAAAAAAATGGTGGCCACGTTTGTCTCCAAAACCAGCCATGTTGCGACTATTCCTCTTGACGGACAAGGAACGGTTAATGCAGAATGGTATGCTAACATTTGTTTGCACAGGTCGTTTCTGAACTCCGTAAAGAGAACTGCAACCGCCGCATCATCCTCCATCACGACAATGTGAGTTCTCCAACCGCGCACAGAACAAAAGAGTTTTTAGAGCAAGAAATCATAGAATTATTAGACCATCCGCCGTACAGCCCCGACCTAAGCCCTAATGATTTCTATACTTTCCCTAAAATAAAGAATAAATTGCGTGGTCAGAGATTTTCATCACCCGAAGAAGCTGTGGACGCCTACAAAACGGCCATTTTGGAGACCCCAACTTCCGAATGGAATGGTTGCTTCAATGATTGGTTCCATCGTATGGAAAAATGTGTCAAATTTCGCGGAGAATACTTCGAAAAACAATAAATACATTTTTAAATAGTAATGTTGTGACACTTCCTTGATTCCCGAAATTTTCAGTGCCGCCCTCGTATGTCTATCTTTTAAGGATAGGTTAAGATACCCATTCTAAGATTTTAAAAAAATTACAAGTAATGTGGTATTTTCAGAAGCTACTTAGATGGTACAATATTAATACGTATCTAGGAGATTATATCTAGGGTAATATATATGTTGGAGATTCATAACGATTAGAACAAAATCACCAGTTTATTCAAGCACCTTTACCAAACATTTGTCATTTAATACATCCGACCACGGTGCAAACTCTAGAAGCTCTGTTCTGGGGCTTACGCGCAACTGACAGTTTGACTTTGACACTTGACAACTGACATCTGACAGTCCGTCTTCTTCTTATAAATATCTGCACAAGCCTACCAGAGACCGCCATAGAGGCATTTGTAAACTTCAATGAGTATAAATCTGTAATCTCCGACACGGCCTTTCTGATAATCAACGCGCTCTCGCGTTGTTTTTGGTAATGGTTGCTATCTTTATGGCACTTTAACTCACTACTTGCACAGGCAACACTTCCTTAGCAGCCTATAATTAATATAGAGCAATGCGTAAGGGCTTTCAGCTTATTCCAACACAAAACCCACAAAGCTTCAAAGCTTTCAGCAATATTCAGCACATCAGACTACCACAAAGCGTAACGACTTTGTGGTAGTTTGATGTGATAGATTAAATGCGTAGATTCTTTCAGCACAATACGATGCAACTGTTACAGCAAAGCGTATAAACTTTCAGCATAACACTTCGGAACAGGTAACCGCAAAGCGTAGAGACTTTCAGCATAATTCTCAAAGACAATATACAGCAAAGCGCAGCGGCTTTCTGTATAACACAACAGGGTACCGAAAAGCGTAAAAGCTTTCAGCGTATTTGAGCACAATAGTTTACTGCAAAGCGTAAAGGCTTTCAACATAACTTAGCACAACAAGTTTCTGCAAAGCGCATAGACTTTCAACATAACTTAGCACAACAGGCTAATGCAAAGCGCAAAGGGTTTCAGCACAATTCAATACAACAGACAATGCAAAGCTTGTCTGTTGTATTGAATTGCTTTCAGCAAATTTAGTACAACACCACCGCAAAGCGTTACGGCTTTCAGCGGACTATAAGCACAAAGTGCTTATAGTCTTAAGTACTTTCAGCTCAACCCACAACAAATCTTATTTTGTAATTTCTCAACGTTTATTACCAACTTTATAACACGATCTCTGTATTTTGCTGATCGGTCATTTAGACCGATCAGCAAAATACAGACATAAAATATGCATGGTTTTTAGTAGCAGAGCCTGCGGCAGACACTATTGCGGCAGGAGAACGATCGCACCGCTGCTTTTGGAGATTCATAATGATTAGAACAAAATCACCAGTTTAGTCAAGCACCTTTACCAAACATTTCTTAGTTAGTACATCCAACCACGGCGCAAACTCTAGAAGCTCTGTTCTGGGGCGTACACACAGCTGACAGTTTGACATTGACACTTGACAACTGACATCTGACATTTGACATCTGACATCTGACAGTCCTTCTTTTTCTTATAAATATCTGCACAAGACTACCATAGACTGTCATAGAGGCATTTGCAAACTTCAACGAGTATAAATCTGTAATCTCCGACATATATATTGCAGGTATATTTGTAATAGAAGTTTTTGCCATGAATACTCTCCCATGCGGAAAGAGCTGCGGGCAATAGCTATATATAATATACACTAGCGGACACATAAACTGCATCATAGTGCAAGATAACTTTCAATGAAATATAATTAGTGAAAGTGCAAACTATTTTGATTTATTTCAATGATAATGCTAAGACTGGTTCTTAATCTGATAAAAAATTCAATTCATGTGTGTATAGGTCAACTTTTGTTACTAAAAGAATCAAATTACTCCTTTTGCAGCAGCTTTTTGGAATGAAAATGTGAATAAAACAAAAATGGCTTTATTATGAAAATTTTACAATACTAAGAAAAGAAAAAGTTTTTTTTGTTTTGTATAAGGTGTATTACCTCCTCTTGCTCTAATAACTGATTCAAGTCGGTTTCGCATCGAACTGATCAGTGTTTTTAAAAGATCTTGCTCATTTATTGAACAATGCAACTCTGAGCTCCGAAACCGTTGTTGGGACCGGATTTCTTGTAAATACAGATCTTTTTAGGTTGTCCCACACGTGTTCTATCGGATTGAGGTCCGGGCTACGTACTGGCAAATCCATGGAACGAATCTCAACCTAAATAAAGTATTGCTCAACGTGTTTCGCTGCGTGCGGGCGAGCATTATCCCGCATTAAAATGAAGTTTTCGCCTATAAATCCGCTAAAAGGTACCACATGAGGGTCCAATATCTCCGTTATATAGCGATGTGATGTATAAATCACGGTTACCACGGCCATGTGTGTCTGCGTCAATAAACACAAGTTTAGTTCGAGCATCCATCGATATGCCGCTTCAAACCATACAAGACCCGCCTCCAAATGGAACCCTCTTCTCAATGCAATTTTGAGCATATCGCTCTCCTCGTCTACGGTAGACTAGTCTGCGACCATCAGCACAGTACAAATAAGTCCTACACTCATCAGTGAATAATACGGATGGCCATTGCTCTTCAGTCCAATTTAAGTGTTCACGAGCAAATCTTAGTCGAGCTTGCCTGTGAGCTGCAGACAATTTTCGTTCATTTGCGGGTCTGAAAGGTGTGATATCACGCTCTTTTAGCCTTCTTATTATGGTTCGTTCACTAGCTGCTACATCACGTACCTGGTGGAGCTCATTTTTAATGCTTATAGACGTTAAAAACCGATTTCGCAAGGAAGTTGTCACAATAAACCTGTCGTCACGAGACGTTGTCACCTGAGTTCTGCTGGTTCCACGTCTTCTTTTGAATGAACCTGCCTACATAAACCTTCTGTAAGCTCGGGAAACCGTAGACTGGTTTACATTTAAATCTGCAGCAATTGTTCGTTGCTGTAATAGAGCAACAATTTGTGCGGCTTTTTCGGACGATACGTCCATATTCGTGAGAGAAAAACGTGTTTAAATTGATAACAGACTAGCAACACTAACACACAACACATTATACATATATAACATGTAATAACACATATTAAAGAATTAGTAACGATAATACAACATGTAACAAAACAAAAAAAATAACCATCAATCACAACATTAACGTAACAACGAGTTATTCTTTGGTAAAATGACAAGAGTTCTTCTATAGAATATTTTCTTTCTTTTGTGACAGTACTATATTTAAATTTGATTTTGTTTTTGTGTTTATAAACCAGCCTTTATTTTCCTATACCAATAAATGTAAGAAGTTCGCATATTTCGTAATAAAATTTGATTGAATGTGTTCTTGCACTATGATGCAGTTTGTGTCCGCCAGTGTATACAGCCAAACGTGCAACCGCCTCCTTTTTATGGAAGTCGGTTAGTAAAAACCGGGAAAACAAGTAGACGGATCGCCTGATGGAAATCGATTACCGTTTCTCACGTACACCCACAACACCAGAGGAGTCGTGCGTTGCTCGCCTTAAGTAACAGTTCGTTTGTCATTAAACATCATTTAAGTTATATTTTTAAACCCTTCTCGTTTTGTCTGGCAACCGTATTTCGTATTTTAAATTCAAGTCGACGTTACCTTAGTCCTAACGAAGGTAATAATACAATTAGGTAAGTTCATATTAAGTTAATTTATATTTTAATGTTTAAGCAACAAAAAAGAAAGTAAAAATTTAAATACCTGCCAAAAATAAGAAAACTGAAGTAAATATAAAAACAAACTGCTTGCAGACATCTGCTGTAGGTACCAAGAGACACTCAATTTCCCTGCCAACATTTTCTGCCAACCTTGAATTACATAACCAATCCTGTAAAACATTTCATTTATTTTTTCGGTCTTTACATCGGCTTTACAATTGAAGATGGCCTTAGAAACAACATCTATACGTAATCCCTGACGACATATTATATTTTATTTAACATGCAAAAAATATACTTTACAACCACGGTATAAAGTCGATTTTCGCTCGAGCGACAAAAATTTAAAATACACTCGGGAAACTGGATTCCATACTCAGATTAGTTATGTTTTTTCCAGTGAAAACTGATTTATGTCTCTTGTTTTAGCGGGAAATTAGTCTATACTAAGTATTAAGCCGAGTGAACTATTCGGTGGCTTCATTCCACATAATGTTTTAGTACACTTTTTATTGTTTGGGTATTTCTCTTTTTTTGGGTATTTGCATTTAATTAAGGTCGCTAAAGATGTGGGAATTCCTTATAGCTATCTGTATCGCACATGTTATGATTAATATAATAAATAGTAATCCCACAAAAACCGTTACCTAAATGGAAAAGAGCACATTTTGACGTAAGTAGTCGCTGGTAACCATATTATAGATAAAATAGTTCTCTTTGCCATATCACTATAGTAACAATAAAATTATCCACATGCAGTCACAAAATTTTAATGAATAACTAATAATTAGGGACTAATCTAATGTTACCGACTTCCGGAAATACTAAGCGGATGTGAGATGGACATTATTGACCACACTTATAATTGCTCACCGATAGAACTGCTGATTTAATTTGGCTTATTATTTAAAATATATTATTCTTGATTTAGTTCTAATATATATATATATATATATATATATATATATATATATATATATATATATATATATATATATATATATATATATATATATATATATATATATATATTATATATATATATATATATATATATATATATATATATATATATTATATATATATATATATATATATATATATATATATATATATATATTATATATATATATATATATATATATATTAATATAATTTAATTATAAATTATTGTAAATTGTAATTTAGAGGACGTCAACTGATTACTTTTAGTATAAAAAGGCGCGCAGATCTGTTGTTGGTGCCATTATTGTAACGGTTGTTAAAAGGGTGTTACTATGGCCTAATAAACAGTTTTTCTAAGTTTGGGCCTGCTTTATTTTCTACCAAGTGCCGACACTTCAGAAGTGGGATTGCATTATATCCGGACCTTACGCTGCCGGTTTGGGTAAGAGAAAAGGGGACTACTGTGATGCTGCGAATTCGTCAGACGAAAATACTGTTTTTTTTTCTCTGACCACAATCAACCGAGGAAGCTTCATAAAATTAACTAATTGGGAGATGCGATTTATGAATGGGACGATACTGATCGAATATTTAACATGCAACTCCGATTACGTGGTTCTGCAAGATATTGATATGACGATTTAGAAAATTATGATATATCATGGGAAACATGGAAGCATACATTACAAATGACATTTCCCCGATCGACCGATTACGTTGATAAATTAGAGCGAATGCTAGCCGGGACAAAAGAAGATGCTGAGACAATGACTAAATATTATCATGACAAATTGTCCCTTCTTAAGAAATGTAATATCGAAGGCCAAAATGCTGTCTCGTGTGTTATACGCGGATTGCCAATTGAGCTTAAAGCCAACGCCAAGGCGTACAATTGTGAAACTTCAAAACAATTGTACTATGGCTACTTATCCGCGCTCGGTGATATTAAGAAGGTAATTCAAAGCACTTCCCAAAAATTTACATGGAGAAGTGGCAACAGTACACCAAGGACTACTTCGACACCTCAGCTGCAGCCCAAGAATTGCTACTCCTATCGACAGCCAGGTGATGAAGCCAAAGAGTGCAGACGACAACTACACTATGAATTTTTTCGACGCAACGGTCATACGTCTGCAACATGCTGGTTTGTAGCAAGCAATTTACAGCAACAAAAGGTTAGTCGTATGATGCATATTACCTTTGATGTATATGTTGATAATTATAAAGAAACTGTGCTGATAAATGGGCACCAAATTATAGCTTACATAGATACGGGTAGTAAACTTAATATACTTTCTGTTTTGCGTGTAAAAGACTATGAAAGGGTTTGGCGGTAGTTATGTAAACTCTCTCGGTGTGTGTCAACTTTTAGTACAAATAGACAATATAGAATTAAAAGAAGAAGCCGAAATAGTAAATTGCCTTACATCTGATATTGAATTTATTATAGTACAAGTAATGATATATATCGTTTGTAAATATTTAGTTTATTTAAAAACTCTATTACCATACCTAAACAAAGCCAATTGCTTACGGAAGCTTATATTAATTATGAGTTTAACGATGAACCCATATTTTTGACGCATAAAGTGTACATGAAATTAGGTAAAGTAACATATTTTATACCTTCAGCAGTTATTAAGCCTAATAGATCTTATCTAAAATTCTTAATATGGGCAACGCTGACCTGGTATGGTCTACCAATAAATTAATAGCTAGAGCAGAGTTAGTTACCATACCAGAGACTCTTGAGAGTAAGGCTGGAGTCCTGAGTATTTACCAAAATAAAACTGATCAAACACGAATTACTCTTTCAGATATTAATATAGGCCATCTTAGTGATAATGAAAACAGTCAATTGCTAGAACTTTTAAATAAATACTCTCACTCGTTTGCTAGTTGTACCGGAGATTTAGGGTGCACTGAGCTTATAAAAACGCACATAAATACTATAAATATTAAACCTGTGTTTTGTAAGCCATATATATTGTGAATTAAGGAAAGCGAAATTGTTAACGATACAGTGAAGGATTTGTTAGAGGCTGGAATAATAAGAGAGTCAATGTCTGATTACGCGAGCCCAGTAGTATTAGTTAAAAAGAAAGAAGGAAACTTAAAGAAAGAAGACTCTGTGTCGACTATAAGGCTTTAAACTCTGTTACTATTAAGGATCGTTATCAATTGCCACATATAGAGGATCAAGTAAATAAGCTTTTACAACGCTTGACCTTTCTCAAGGCTATTATCAAGCAGCATTAGATGGCGACTCAATACATAAGACCGCTTTTGTTACCCCAGTTGGGCAAAATTAATTCCAGAAAATGCCATTTGTCTTGGCCAATGCTTCATATTTTCCCGTTTGATTCAAATGACACTAGATAGATTAGATCAAAGTATTGCATTGTATTTAGATGACATTTTATTGTCGACTGTATCTGTACAGGATGGGTTACAATTACTTGGTAAAGTTCTATATTTATTAGCAAAAGCAAACTTAAAATTAAATGAGCAAATGTACATTTCTAAAAAATTACACCACTTACTTGGGTCACGAGATTTCGGCAGGGTCAATACAACCGGGCTTAGCTTAAGTTAAATGCGTTTCAGAAAGTAAAAGATCAAAAAAATTGCATGAATTTAGGCAGTTTATAGGCCTGACGTCATATTTTAGACAAATTATTAAAAATTTCGCACTAATAACGCGGCTACTAACCGAGTTAACTAAGAAAAATGTAAGTTGGCAATGGAGTCATAATCAAGAGGAAGCTTTTCAAAATCTTAAACAATGACTAGCAGATAGACCAGTTTTGGCCATTTATGATTCGGAAGCCAAAACTGATCTACATACAGATGCATGTAAGATAGGCTTAGGAGGTATATGATTGCAATATCAAAAGGATAATCTTTTAAAGCCTATAGCATATTTTAGCAAACCCACTAGTAAAGAGGAACAATATTATCATAGCTACGAGCTTGAAACTCGCTGTAGTAGAATTACTTAAACGATTTCGCATTTATTTAATAGGTATTCCCGTTAAGGTTGTAACTGATTGTTAGGCATTAAGAACTACACTTATTAAGAAAGAATTAATTCCACGTATAACTAGATGGTGGCTTTCAATTCAAGATTTCGATTTAGAAATTGAAGGTGAGCTTTATCCTATTGATAAGCCAGCGATACCTATGCATACGATTTATGTGGACCATATATATATAAGTTTATGTTTGCGCGACCAGCCAAAAACTGTAGTTCAACATAAACAAGTAGATTACTCAAATTAATTATTATGGTATACGGGTCTCCTTCTATTCTACGTTATATCGCGCTCCCGTTCTAATGGGCAGGTCAAAAGAGTAAATCGTACAATATTGAATGGCCTAAATACGATGTTTGAAAGCGAGTGCTCTTGGGATATCGATATTAGCTGATATGGTTTGGGGTATTAATAACACACTAAATGCTACTACCGGACTTTCCCCCTTTAATCTCATGTTCAGCCACAAGAACTTTCGTTTTCCGGCATTCCATACTGATTCACCCTCAACCTCTGATACACAGCAACATGAATTGCAGGCTAGTAGAGACACAGTGAAACTTCGCATAGATAGGAATATGACTGTAATGAAAAGGAGATTCGATAATAAACGTAAAAAATGCATTAAATATAGAGTCGGCCAACTTGTGCTTTGGAGGGGCGGGGTAGCCAGAGACGCAAATGCGGGCGTCACGAAAAAACTTTATGGGTTATATACAGATCCCTATAAAGTCACTAAAGCAGAGCAATCGTTATACAATTACAAGTATTAATGGTATGAAAGGCTTTAGAAAGTTTAGTGGAGTAGTTAGAAGTGAAACATTGCGACCATATAAAACGACTATTTCTGATGACGATAGTTCAGGTACTGATAGAGATATAGAATGAGATGATTTAATTGATCTTCTTGGAAGTTAATTTTTTAAAATTGTTTTTTTTACTCGATTACAAAGCAATGTCCTATGTAGATAATGATTATATTAGGTATATATATTTTTTATACGTCATTTGCTTATTTGTCAGTATATAATGTTATAAAACAGAAAAATAGCTACTTGTTACATGGATTTAAGCATTTAATTACTTGGTTACTAAATAGAATATTCATTCATATATTTAAGAAAACTAAGATGATTTATAATTGTATTTAAGAATATTATTATGTATTTAATGTTAGTAATAAAATATAGTTTTCTTTTGTACTTCGATAAATAATTTGTAATAGGAATAAATTACTTATTTATATCTATTATGACTGTGTGATCAATTCCGCAATTCCAAATATCTGTGTGATCAAATTCTTAAACTAAAATTGATTAATAAGGACAGTTGTGTGATCAAGTCTGTAAATAATTATTTATTGCATGCCTTCTACACAACTAAAAAAAATGCACAACTTTATGATGAAATTAAATTATACTGCTTCTTTCTTTCTCTTTCAGACTTCCGGTGCCCCCAATAAGGATCGTGGGACACTGCTTTTGCAGGATGGCCGTTGTAGCGGGCTACGACCTCTTGATTTGTATGTCCTTCTTGTGCTTGAGTGGTGATGATAATAATACAGCAACAATTCTTATATTCTCCTTTAATGGTGCTTAACACTGATACGTATTACATATGAGGTATGCCTAACACAATAATATACGTCTGCACTATTTATAGCCTTTTGGCCAACTAAAACAACTAAATCTCGATAGGCTTTACTTCATGACATCTGTCAATGTCAAAAATTACATTGACACTTACTTTTGTCAATATGCAACAGCCGTGTGTTACCAACTTCTGGAAATACTAAGCGGATGTGAGATGGACATTATTGACCACACTTATAATTTCTCACCGATAGAACTGCTGATTTAATTTGGCTTATTATTTAAAATATATTGTTCTTGATTTAGTTCTAATAAATGTGTTAAATATGTAAAAATATACATTTATATAATTTAATTATGAATTATTGTAAATTGTAATTTAGAGGATGTCAACTGATTACTTTTAGTATAAAAGGGCGCGCAGATCTGTTATTGGTGCCATTATTGTAACGGTTGTTAAAGGGTGTTCTCTTAGCTCGAATAAACAGTTTTTCTAAGTTTGGGCCTGGTTTATTTTGTACCAAGTGCCGACACTAAATTATATTTGGTTTCTACGATATCTCAAAACTTTTTACGTGAAAAAGATTCGGCTCTTTTCAATTTAGGTAATGGTTTTTGTTTATATTTAAAATTATATTATTATTATTAATATATATATATATTAATAATATCACTAACACTAACGCTGCGTTCGCTATCCCCCGCGGTTTCAGGGCGTGGCGGGCCCACGATTTTATTTTAAAGCCTATAGCAAACTAAGCAACTAAAACAACTAAATGCTGATCGTTACCACCCAAAACTGAAGCTGGTTCCGAAATTAGCAAAACTGACGTCTTGTTCTGGTTGAAGAATGGTTGATGGGAAGAATGTCTATCGTTGGTATATCAGTATTAATAGTGAAAGTATTGTTCTGAAGTCTTTGAGCATAAATGGTTATGTCGTTACCTTTCAGAACACAGTCTGTTCCCAGCCTTATGATACCGCTATTATTTAGAAGGTTGGAAAACACCACACTTGGAGCACAAGATGTCATCATGACTCACATGTGAAATTGGTTTCTGTAGCGAACAAAGTTGTATTTCGGAATCTAATTTAATACACTTATGCAATTCTAATTGCGATATGGTCATGAATGAGTCTCTTCGTAAGTTGATCGCTATGTAATCCGAAGCTGGTACTAGGGTGACCATAGTTAGCTGCCATAGAGCATAACAAAAATTCATTTGTGGTTTCTACGTCTTTTAATTGACTCTTTACATCGTTGGTAATATTTTCTAACTGGTTAAGATAATAAGTAAATATTTTATGTTGTTTATCTATAGAGCTTTGCATCCTTTTCAATACATTATATTCTGCTTCTACTACAGAAGTCTGGTCTTTCAATAGCAAACAGCGAGATGATTTTGATTTTCTCTAATTAAATCTATGTCCGTCATATATTGTTCTGCGAATTGGTCATCTAGTACGCCGAACAGCGCGTGTGCAACATTACCCACGGCGAACATAAGGCCGTGTTTTCGCCTCGCGTGCCCGTGTGGGAACTGCCGCGTCTACAAAATGTTATTGTAATGCATTAAGTCTGTATTGCTGTGCCGTAATTGTATTAGAATGGACTCACAATGATTTCTTACTGATTATTCCTTGCAGAGATATTCCATGTGGTCTATATATTTAGATAATAATTTACTGCCTTGCCAATATGGTTCTAAATCATAATATACTACCAGTCATTCGTCTTAACTAATCGCATGGTAGATATTTTGTCAAAATATAAAATTTGAGTGCCGTTAAAGCTTATTGTGTTATACGCACACATGGCTGGTGCAAATAAAAACGTAAACAACATAAGTTACATTCAATTTATTTACCATGACGGTAAATAAATTGAAAATGTCTTTTCTAGCTCGCCGTTTTGGTTTTGGTAAATTATTACTAGACTGGTTATTTGGCTGGTTATAATCAGTATTTTGGAGAATTTGGTTTGTGTCCTCGTCCTTGGAATGGTTAATTGGTAGAAGCGATAATTTCACGACTGGTCTCTTCACAACGCCATTTTTGCTTTTTACGGAAACTACTCTTACTAGCCCATCTTGCCCCAGATGTAGCTGCACGATTCGACCGAGAGCCCATTTACCCGGTGGCAGGTTAGCGTCGAACCTAGATTTAGGTTTGGTTGTGAACGTTGCCACTTAGACCTTGTGTTCAATTGTATAAGATATTCAGTTCTGCATCTGTTCCACACATCTTGGGAAATTTTCTGCACTAGCTGCCATCTGGTTCGTAAATCGTGTTCAGACTCAACAATGGTCAATGTTGGTCCACTAGAAAGAAAATGAGACGGAGTGAGGAAATCTAAGTCTTCAACGTCTTCACTCAACGGGTACAGAGGTCTAGAGTTGAGGCAGCCTTCTAGCTGAGCTAACAAGGTAGAGAACCCCTCGTAGGTAAGCTTTTGCTCGCCTATTCCGAAATACCTCTTCGTTAAGAGTCTGAAATACCTGTTCAGATGGCATTTCAGACTCTTCACGGCCGTCTCCCACAGACCGCCTGCGCTAGGCCAAGAAGGCGCGTTGAAGTGCCATTCTATTGACATATTAGTTATTTCTGCATAAAAGTCGTCATTTAATATAGATTTTAAATTAATTATCTCTTCTTGCAGGACTCTATTCGCCTTTATGAAATTCGTCCCGTTTTCACTATAAATGTGACCGGGCGATCCTCTCCTGGCCGCGAGCCTTCGTAGGGCTGTCAAGAATGATGAAGCAGTGAGATCAGAAACCAACTCACACACGAGGAGGGCGATATATCACTTGGTACATCTCACGCCTCTTCCCTTTGTAGACTTGACGTCAACAATATCAGTGAAATCGACCCCTGTATGGTAGAAAGGTCGGGTTCTGTTGATCCTGGCTGGTGGTAAATATCCCATCATCTGGTTATTTTTCAGGGGGTCGTGCCTTCTACACAGCACACATCTCCGCAGCCTCTTCTTTACAGCATTATTTCCTCCTAAAATCCAATATTCTTGACGCAACCAATCTAAGGTTAATCGTACACCATGGAAGGTCATTTATGCGCCTGGTCAATAAGCATGTCGGTAAGTTGATGGTTATGTGGTAAAATGCACGGATGTTTCATCATATCGGCGTTGGTCAATCGCCCTCCAACCCTCAAAAGTCCTTGGTCATCAATAAATGGTTTTAATTTTAGTAAATTAATCTTAGGGTTAGGTTGGTTATGATTTTTAATATATTGCATAATATCTTCTAAAAATTCTATTTGCTGTACATATATTATAATTAAATATTTAGCTTTTCTTATTTCAAGTATAGTTAGGTAACGTGGTTTTTTATATGATATAGGTGTAACAGCCTCCGTGGTCTAGTGGTTTAGAGCTTGGCTCTCGACTCGGAGGTCGTGGGTTCGATTCCCGCATTGGAACAACAAAAAATCTTGTTTCCAAGTTTGGTTAGGACAATGCAGGCTGATCACCTGATTGTCTGACAAGAAAGATGATCCATGCGTCGGATGGGCATGTAAAAAGTCGGACCTGCGCCTGATATCTCACCAGTCGTGTCAATTATTCGTCCCACTTGGTTACGAGAGTAAAGGAAGAGAGAGTGCTCTTGTGTACTGCGCACACACTTGGGCACTATAAAATAACTCCTGCGTAGCTGGCCTGGTTTCAATTAATCCGGCCACCGTCACTGAAATCAGTGTGGGGAGAGGGGAGAGTATTATAGGTGTAAATCGCAACATCCACGCAAGCACTCTGGAAGCTCGCGTAAAATCGCTGTATCTGCTAATAATATTTTCTATGATTTTGTTTTCACATTTAATCGTTGTGACATTTATATTTATTATACTGGTTTTTTAAGCTCTTTTCTGGTAGTTTTCATCATATGATGTATTGGTTAATTTTGACTCTTCATATGATTGTAGCCAGTGGGGTACTGTCCAACACATGTAATGGTTAATCAGCTGTTCTGTGGTGATACCTCTACTTGCACAGTCAGTTGGGCTATCTTTGGTTGACACATAATGCTAGCTACTTGGTGGTATAACGTCTATCACCTGCTTCACCCTATTCGCGACGAATGGTTTTGGATCACCATTTAGCCAACCCAAAACTGCTGTCGAGTCGGACCAACCGTAGATTTTGATGTTGTAATCTGTTAGGCAATTAGAGGTGATCTTCATGACCTTGGTAAGTTGAACAGCGGCACATAATTCTAATCTCGGTAACGAAACACTTTTCTTTACCGGTACGATACGAAACTCAGCAGCCACTAGGACTACAGAATTGGTTGCTGTGAATATTGTTGACTCTGCAGTACACAACACAAGCGTAGGCATTTTGCGATGAATCACAAAACCCATGTAATTCTATGGTATCGTTCTTAGAACACTGTATCCATATCGGTATGTTTATATGATTAATATTGATGATATCAGCTTCCATGATTTTCCATTTTTGTTTATATTAGCTGGAAGGTCGTCGTCCCATTGTAGGTTTAAAACTCAAACTTCTTGGAAAAGTAATTTCAATTTTATGGTTATGTGTAAAAGCCATCCTAGCAGATCGAATATTTTCAATAAATTCGAGAGTAAACTTCTTTTTGTTAGCCTACAGACTGGTTCGGATTTTAATCGGAATGTAACGTTAGAATGCCACTTAAGTCCTAATGCTTTGGTTGATGAGATGATGAGATTTATGAGGTCAGAAATTAACTTTTTGTAGATTCCAGGTCATGCTGTCCATGAAGCAGGTACACAAGCAGGTACGCAAGTAGGTTACACCTTTAGGGCCGTGAACATTAATATACACAACTTTTAGTAAATATTGTGAACTGCTGCAGGTATTTACATTAGACCCATTTTGTTCCTGCGATCTACAGGTGTTTATAATAGAGACATACCCATACGTACCTAAGATTCTAAATTAGACAACTGTGCAGCACTAACATTATACTGCGGCAAGATGAAATGTGATGCGACTCGTTGCAGCAGTCGACGTCACATGCTGGGGACCAATATTCGTAACTCGAATCTCGGTTCGATTGTCAGTCTGTCCCGCTCGCGCGCGCATGATTTGCCGCCTATGCGAATGAATCAGCGCGATAATCGAACCGAGATTCGAGGTACGAGAATTGGGGCCCTGGTGCTGGGCAGGTTTCCCGGTTATGGCGATCGTTTATACACTTAAAGGACAAACCGTGACGCTTTACATATTCTCACCTATCTTTGCGCAGCGACTTACAAAACTTTATATATTCTGACAAAATATGAACAGATATATTACAATATTTACACTGACTTATTGCCTACACTTCGATGGAGAAACTCACGATATCCTTTTGGTACTCCAAACTCACGTATGTGTGCAGCATGCGTAGTTCGTGCAGTAATCTCGGCAAAACAATGTCCGGCTGGCCGAATTTCAGCTACAACGTCGACATGACGGAATCGGGGTCTGCGGCACTGATGAGGACACTTCCGTAGGCCCCACATATTCTCTTTCGCGCTAAACTGGCAGACCTCCGTTGACTCCTCGTATGCGTGCTTAAAGGCGAGCAACTCCATTGGGTCCCCGAAGTAGGTGGGGAGTTATTTTGGGGTGCACAATCAACTAACCATTCCCGCGTTTGCGGAGGTGATAGTGGCTGCCACAGCTACTTGCTTCAGTGCTTCGGGTAACTTGTCGAAATCCGATTATGGCGCGGGCGATGCGCACGAGTTGTTTGGTGCGAAGCGCGCAAAATCGACCGGTGCGGCGGTGACGTGGGCGGGACTCGCGGGTCCGTGCGGCGTGCGCAACAACAAATGATGGATTTCGACGTCTAGTTTGCTTTGTGATACGTACACCTGTTGCCGTTCAGTGTTGACTGTTTGTGTGACTTGTGTGTTTTTATGTTGTACTACCCAGTGCAACATGACGGACCATGATCCGTGGCTACCACGCCACGACTACCTTGACTCTCGTGTGGACCCCGAGACTACGTGCAGCCCGGCCTCATCGAGGTCCAGCTCACGTTCGATCTCGGACCCCACGCACCACCGCTCACTCCCCGAGCCTAGCTTGTGCGGACAGGACACCGCTCGCCCCGGGTCGCCCTCGGCATTCTCGCGGGGGTGTACTGGTACCCTCCCGCCCCAATGCCTTCCGACGGCGGCCTGCGGCGAGTCTGGGCCCCCGCCCGGCACAGCCGATCAGGGCTCGGCTAAACCAAGGCGCTCATCACGCCGCACTGCGCAGGCGAGCGACCCACGCCAGCCTGCCGCACACCTCGGACCTAACAACGTCCTCCAGGCGGACACACTCCGCACCACCGCGAGCTCAGCCCGCCCCTCGCCGGCTCCTCAGCCGCGACAATACCGCGCTGCGCCGGCTGCTCAGCCGCGCGGCCCTGACCACTCCACCGCGAGCTCTCCGCGCTCGCCTGACGCTTCGCCGGCCCCGCAGCCGCGCGATGACCGCCGAACCGCACCTTGTGCGGCCACGGAAATCCGCCCTAGCGTGCCGCGCGGGTACCGTTACCGCGCGCCCACCTTCCCGCCACCGTTTATAAACCTGTCTCCACGACCGGTTTCCGGCCGTCGGCTGTCATATGCCGAGGTGAGTGCCTCCAGCCGCCCTCACGTAGGCAAACACAGCCCCCCCACACCGGCGCCGTCGGTAAGTAAGACGCCGCCACCCTCCTCTGCTCTTCGCTACCCGCCCCTGGTCGCCGAACGAATCGACGACTGGGTGCACCACTTCCGCTATCTTCGCGACATACTGGGGCACATACCCAACGCAAAATATAACGGCCGTGCTATTCGCTTCTCGCCCCAAAGCGAACAAGAGTACAGGGTCGTTAAGCGCTACCTGACGGACCTGGAGAAGCTAGGACAAGCCTCCTGGTTCGCACACTCGCAGCCACAGGAACGGACAATCAAGTTCAGGGGCCTACCTTCTTTTACAGATACCGGAGAGATCAGGGCCGGTCTCGCCGAACTGGGATTCGTGGCGGAGCACGTCTCCCTGATCCAGGCGTGGTCTGACCCCGGTGCCTGCCTATTCTTCGCCCTTATCGCCAGGGCCCCGGACGTCGTACCCGGCATATTCAAGGTGTGTAATCTTTTAAATATGCCGGGAGTTCGCATCGAAGCCTGGCGGGGCCGAGGCGGCCCGGCCCAATGCCACCGATGCCACCAATTCCGGCACTCTAGCCACAACTGCCACCGGAAGGTGGCCTGTGTCCGGTGTGCCGGAGAACACCCTGTGCCGGACTGCCCCCGCTCCCCCGCCGAGACGCCCACCTGCGTTAACTGCAGGGGGGCCCACCCTGCAAACAGCAGACAGTGTCCGGCGTACCGTAGGGCTGCACGGAAGCCGCGAGCCGATAATGCCCGCGCTCCCCCCCCCTACGTACCTGCCGACTCGCCTCTCCCTGAGCCAGAGTCCCCTCCTCCTCCGCCGACCTCTACATCACTCATGGCGGAGGCGAATGACTACACACAAAGGTATGTCCCCCCCTCGGCTCTCGACTCCCCTGCGCAGCCTTCCAGGAGGAAAAAGCAGCCGAGCCCCAGGAGGAAAGTTGCCACACCCCCTGTGGCCTCCCCCTGTGATGCCGCCGCTATCCCAGCAAGCCACCAGCAGGAGCTGGAGCCTCCCGCGCTCGCTCCTCCGCAGCCGGACTCCAAGCGGACCACTCGGCGCTCGCGGCGCCCCCCGCGTGGACCTGCTGACTCCCCTGCGGCCACCACAGCCGCGGAAATAACCGCCTCCGAGCCCGCAAACCATGCGGCCGCACCGCACTTGCAGCCTCCGGTGCTCGCTTCGCCGCCCCAAGAGCTGGTGCAAAGCGAGGCCCCCGCAGCGACTGCAGAGCTTCTGCAGTCTCTCCTCTCCCTGGTCATGGACCTAGTTCAGAAGGTTCAGGCCGGGGAGGAGATCCTCCAAGCCACCATACAGGCCCTCCTAAAAGGCGCCCCCACCATCGCAGCCCTAATTAAACTTGGACCCCCAGGCCCTAGCTCGGACCCGCGCCTGGATATCTCCGGCATCCAGAAGCTCCTATCAGAGGAGCCGACTGTGATTGCCGGAGATCCGAGCTGCGTGTACCGGACTCGGGACTCACGCGTGTTATGCACTGCCCCCCCCCCACGCTCCTTGAACGTGTTAATCGTAACCTTTAAGTTGCAGGATCACCTGTTTCTCTGAGCGAGCGGTAGCCGTGTGCCCGGTCAACTGACCCGCTGCCGTGGCATGCCCGCTCGCCCACAGCCACCGCCCTGACGACACCAGACGCAGGGAGCATCCCGGCGGCCGAGACACCCCCATGCGCGGTGCGCCTCCGAAAATGCACCGTTGAATCGATGCCCCCGCCCCCTTTACCCCGCGCCGGCTCAAACCGGCGCAAATACTTCTTTTGTGCGCCCGGAGTATGACGTGGAGCAGCCCTATTGCCCACACGTCAGCCCCGTGGCAGCCCCTTCCCCCCCGACATAAAAAGTCTGGGGCTCGGGAAATACCTTTCCCCCCCCCCTTCATTTCCCTGGTCGGTTGTGTCCGTGGTCGACAAAAGCGGCGCGTGTGGGAGTGGACCCATACACGCTTCCTGGTCCCCGGACCAGGACCCCACGCGTCGTCAGAGTCGACCGCTGGTCTTGTCCGCCCACGGCCCTCGCTACCTTCATTTCCCTCGCTACCTCGGGTTTCCCCCGCGTTCTGCCGCGGGGGGTGTTCCCTAAAACTGACGTCTTTGCGCCCAGTATTCGTACTGGGTGTGTCTCAGGAACTCCACATGCAGAGGGGCATCGCCCCTGATCATGTTTTCGCGTCCAAGGCCCCTTTCAAGGGCCCGGCGCGCCTAGAAGACGCCTTCTTCTATATATAGTTTGCTTTTTTCCAACCACTTTTCAAGTCTATACGATAGTGAACTAGCAATTTTGCACGAATATTGTTCATATCGTGTGGCGGAGTATTGAACATCGCTGTGCTGGTAATGTAGACAATAAGTAGACTTTTCACGAGTGAAACGACTGGATGTACGATATTGAAGTCTAATAATAAAAAAGTCTAATAATGTTGCATCGATGTGCACTCGCCCGAACTTCTGATTTCGGAAGGAAACTAATTCCCACTTTTTCAAGCGTGGGCGCGGGGCAAGCGCGGCTAAATTGAAAAACATAGAGAATATTTATATATTTATTTTACATTTAAGGCCGCCACAGACGAGAGGCCGATCGATTCAGTTAGAACTGACGTCAGTTCGGCCTGAACAGATTCAAGCACATACACGGAAAAAATCGCATCCGACCGAACTGACGCCATTTCGGCCCTTAGATTAATAACGCCTAGATAGTCTTCAAACAAACGCATCGTACAAAGTGAGGCAAGCAACAGATAGCTGTCGGCGTAAGCATTACATACCGACACGCATACAAAACTTTAATGTTTTAAGTTTTAAGGGACAATATTTTACGGAAAATGTTGCTTTTAAAATTGGAATTAATGTATTTGTTGTTCTTAATATCGTGAGATGTAAAAATATAACTTATATTTCATTTTAAACCATCTAAACACAATTTTTAAACATTATTTATATTAACCTGGTGTTAAGAAATATATTAAGGATTATCTTAATACTGAAAATACTTTAAACTGACAGTTAAAAAAATTTAAAATATTAAAAAACTTTGTCTTAGTTACAACTATTAGTTAGCCATGAAAATTTTGAAATAAATTTCTTATTACTAGTAACATTTTCACAATTCACAATAGGGCAGCAAGATGGCGACAACATGTGATTTTATTTTAAAATGTTTATATATTTGGCTTAATACAAATCAACTTGTAGTACTTACATATGAAATGTTATATCCCAAGCTTTTTTAATTCTTTCCGACTTTTTTTCCAATGTCCGACTATTAAAAAATAGTCGGAGATGTAGTATCCACTAGCGCTTGACAACTGACGGGTCGTTCGAACAAACTGATCCGATACGGTTCAGTATGATTTGCTTCACTTTTCATGCGCGTATCCGGTTTCTCGGCGTTTTAATCTAAGGTTCGGCCTGAACGGATTCGAGCACATACAAGGAAAATCGCATCTGGTTCGCCGCGAGCTTAGGTCGTGTTTTTAGGGTTCCGTAATACTTAAGGAACCCTTATAGTTTCGCTCTGTCTGTCTATCTGTTTGTCTGTCTGTCTGTCCGCTCTCCTAGCATCTGTAATAACTTTTGAAGAGATTCTAAGAAAATCTATTGCGCGTTGATAGTTACGGAAACCTCCTTAGAAATGTCGTGACATGCTCTTGTCTTGGTTAGGTTATTACTTTATTTATTTATTGTATTTTGCTGTAACTGTAATCACGCTATCGACGAAACCGAATTATCGTGCCATACATGTTTCCAGTAATAATTGTTATAGAAATAATCTTTGTTTTATAATAATAGTCTTTAGATTTTATCAACCATAGTGGCTCTAAAGTTTCAAATACTTCAATGAACTCTAATAAATATTCTTTAGAGCACGTTGCCATTTTTAGGGTTCCGTACCCAAAGGGTAAAAATGGGACCCTATTACTGAGACTTTGCTGTCCGTCCGTCTGTCGCCAGGCTAAATCTTAACCTTCTTATACCGTGATAGCTCGACAGTTGAAATTTTCACAAATGATGTAGGTATTTCTATTGCCGTTAGAACAACAAATACTAAAACAGAATAAAATAAAAATTTGAGGTTCCCATACAACAAACGTGATTTTGTCCGTTTTGTACTGAGCCCCTCTTACCGACTCGCACTTGACCGGTTTTATTTTATACTCGAATTTTATTACCGTTTAGTCCATCCGTACAGGTCAGAATTAGTGTTGCCAACTTAGTTGTTTTACAAAGTTTTACTACTAAATTAAGTATTTTATTACGACTTTAGTAGGAATTTAGTTGTTAGTAGTGTAGAAAATAGCCAGACAGTAATTATAATATGCAAAATGGTGTGCTACTATGTGCTATTATGTCACCTTATCATAATAGCACATAGTAGCACGCGTCCGTAAGTCGCTTAAAACTACCGATTTATTTTTATATATTACGTAATATTTCCTACTATATTTTTATTTTTTTACGGTAAAATTATCATATTTTCAATATATTAAAACTGAAAATGCAGTGGTTTTTTGTTGTTTTTTAGGGATTTTTAAGTTTAGTAGCTAAAACGACGCGAGTTTAGTAGTTTTTCAAAAACGAAATTGGCAACACTGGAGCGAAACGCTTCAGTCCATCCGGCCGACTGATGCGATCTCTAAAAATAGCACACAGACGATACGATTTTGCATCAGTTCAGACCAAACTGAAGGAATACCGGACCGTGTCTGGGGCACCTTATGGGACGTGTGGCAAAGGCAGTGCAACGGTATTTTTTTCGGGACGAAAAGTAGCTTATGTGTTTCTTCCACAGCTTAAACTACTATCATACCAATTTTTTTTTTTAATTAGTTTAGTAGTTTTTGCGTGAAAGAGTAACAAACATCCATCCATCCATTAATACAAAAAAACTTTCACATTTATAATATTAGTAGGATGTCTTTTAACGATTAGTGAATTCTGTATTTCACGGTTCCTTGGTTAGGATCTATGTACATTTGGACCAAAGTTAATTTTTTATGTTTAAAATAATTACTCAAGTTGCGGGTATTCCGTTAATTATATACCGTACAAAATATTCGTGTGCGGCGCCATTACAGGTTATATTCCTGTAATTATCAGCTTTTATTGCCGTGAGGCTAAACTTTAAATTGGTGTGCTTTGACCTAATGATATTACGGTCGCGAGATACTAAGATGACATTGTAATGCTGGATTTACACGCTAGGCAAGCAGCTTGGTGAGCACGAAAATTTTTTTGGCGCTTCGGTGCCCTCCTTAGCCCCAATTTCACCAACGTATTGAAACACTGATATTCGGTTTTAGATCTGTCTGTCCCGTTCTAATTTTGAATAAGGGAGATAAGATTAATACAAGTTTAGCGATAATAAAAAAGTGTCTAAAGAAATTTGGTGTAATCGGGACTAAGTTCCCACCTCCGCGGATCGCTGATTACCAGCGTGTGCGGGCGCCATAGTTATTAAGAACGAGTAATTGATCAATATATCGCCTACTTCTAATTGCTATAATAAAATTACTTTTGAGTAATCAATTTGCATGACTATATATTTTTGTAAGGAAAGGCTTAGTAGTAGTAATACTAACATAAAATCTTGTAAAAACTGTCTATCTGTTAGCAGACTTGCCAGCCTTGTAAGAGTTGTAACGTCAAGTAATATGACATAAAAACAAATGGGACGTTACAGTAGAGCTGGTTTTAGTTAAGACGCGTACACACTGGCGACACTACTGAGGAGAGACCTGCAACACGTTTGATGTTGGACGACTTGTTAAGAACGAGTTCCTCTATTTGCCAGTAATTAGTTCGTGTAGAACGTAAATTCCTACTTGAACATACATATTGCTGAGATTAGGTTTCACAATTGCCTAACAAGTTTCGAATAGCTTATCCGGCAGTTTTATCGCTGCTAACTTTATATCGAGCGACAGAGACAAAACTTACAGCTAAGCTGTCTGACACTTAAAGTATTAAAGGCTGGTATTAAAGGTAAGGTAAGGTAAATTAGTTATTACATCAAGGACCTGATCACAATCTTCTTATAATTGTCGGATTACTTATTGGAAAGTTTCGTCGTTGCTTTCTTTATATCATGCGAAAGAGACAACATATGCAAATAAGCTATCTGACACTTATCAGAAGATTGAAAAAAAAATGCTCTACGGGCTAAATATCGTTCAAATCAGTTCACCAGCTCATGAGAACTCGTAAATTTACGAAAATTTAAAAAAATATTCATTTATGTTCTACGCGGATGACAAAGCGCTGAAATTCTTCATGTACAGACACAACTGATTGCATTAAACGTGAGTGACTCGAGAAGGTGTCAAAAATTATGCTAGAGGGGCTGTTTTACTATAGTATGTTCAGATAGTTAACGCCGATGGTCGCGGCGGTCCCGTGTAGTCACTTTTCCGTTACGTCATCTAGTGTGTACGTTCCTTTACGGGGCGAGCCTAGATCGTTACGGTAGACATTACAAGGGCCCGCTGGGACTGACTAATCCCCGGAAAATGAACCTTCATCTTAGATCAAATAATCAAGCCCTCCTTACTTTACACAGAAAAACCTTTCACATATCAGAATGTGAGAAAATGTATTTTGATGTCCGTATAGAAAGCTACTCTTGGGGACTGCTCTATCATTTTTCTGTAAATTATGAAAATGTTTAGTCTCATTACTTACGTATTATTGTAGCCTTATGTTGGGTTAAATATTTCAATCCGACAAAGAAACAACCTGTATATTTAACAATAATTATGATGTTAGAACATCAAAACTATTTTAAAATAAAACAAAATATAAATGGAAAAAACCTCCAAAATTACAAAAGTTGTAATAAATTTAAACGTGTAAGATGTATAGGATAAACAAGAAGATAACCATGAACGCATTCATAAAAAACACAGTTACGCGGGAAATGCGCGATCCCTAAATTACAAACTTTATTATTCGCACAACCTCACGTATTGATATCAGAATAAAGTTCACTCCGCATTCTCTTATGAATGAATTATTCAAGGGAGAGCGAAGTAAGCGGTAGAACATAATAAGTAATGTATATTGATTAGAAATCCTCTTTAAAAGCAGTTTGTACTTTGTTAGCAATGTAAACCATTATTTGCTAATGAAATCGGTCTTTTTTTAAGAGCGGAATAATTTGTTGTTATGATTGGTTTTCTACTGTATTGTGCCCAATTTTCTCTAACAAATAACTATGTACCAATTTCACCCACATAGTTTATAGTACATAACGACGTTTTGCGCTGAGCTACGGTTTCGATCTGTCTGTCCCGTTCTAACATGGAATGAGAGAGGGCGAAAGAATCCGAATTTTCGAGAGTTTAGTGAAATCGCGACTAAACTTTTGTAATAATTATAATTGAAGAGAATATAATTATACTGTACAAAGCTGCGTTATGCAAGATATAATTTTATGTAATAAACAACATTTAAAAAACTATATCCCGACTATGTAAGCCGTATTATATAAAGCCTTTGGGCTATGTTACCCGAACTATTATAACGAACCTTTATTTTATTGACACATCATTTATTAAGATTGAATTTAGTAGTTTAGGCGCTACAATCACACATACAACCTACATTTATACAGATTGCCAAAATCATTGCCCTTCCTTCTGGCTTCACTGTATTGGACAAAAATAACAAATTACTATCCATTACATTGCTATTGTACAAAAATTCACCACTTCAGAAACACAAGATTGACTTTTCTGTCAGAAACGGAATCACCAAAATAAATTTCATACATCCAGAAAAACATGATTTGCCACACAATTTGATACTCGAGTCGTGTTATCAAGAAAATGTAAGACCTTACCATTTTTATTTACCTATTATTACTTACCCAACAGTAGAATTCCACATCTCATAGAAATGATAAATATTTTAGTTAAGCCCCCGCCTTGGACGGTGCAGATGTTTTAAATTGGCTTTCGGCACCTGAATTTCTCACAAATATTCTTCACACGTTAGGCCACAAAATACGCGTTTCCAAGCTATGAACTATATATAATATTTTGGACGAAAGGTGGCTTAGTATCGCTAGACTTTGTATTTTATTCTCTGCATTGATGAAGGAAATTATATTTTATAATTTTAATATAAATTGTATATATCGACACAAAGAGTAGGTACATTTCAGTGGCGAAGGGTCAAAATAACTCCATTCCTAGCGGCTTCCCTTCAGATTACCTCATGAAGATCTCCAGCCAAAACTAGTATATGGGAAACAATAATATCTTATACAAGTCAGGTCGTACAAGCGATAGCGCCAATACCGACTCAAGCGACATCTATGCGCTGCACGATGCAACTTTGACACGAATATTGTAATCACAGATCTCTTTATAAGCTGATATATTCGGAGTTATGGTGGGAGATCATAGGAACCTTATCACGTTAGAAATAAAGTTGAAATTCAAACTTATATGCCGAAATATTTGGAGTTATAGGAGATCATAGGAGCCTTATTTTGTTAACAAAAAGTTGAAATTCAAACTTGTATTAATAGCCGGCAGGCCAACTAAAAAACAATATTATTAATATGATTTGTCTGATGACAGTTCGAAGTAATTAAGGGCTATTATTCTCTGACATTAACCTGCAATTTTGTATATTTCACCAATGAGGAGCCGTTATTAGATAATATCACGTACATTATGAGACGAATGAATTTTGAACAGTAGCTCGGCGGCTCGGTAGTACCATGGAAGTAAAATACTTATTACTATTATGATTATCTTACAATAGATAATTAATACACAGAAATACGTTTGTACCTATTTTGTATTTTGAAATATACCTAATTGTAGGTATTCTTATAGTTACCTAAGTATTTAGAATTTCTCTCGGACACGACACATCACACAACTCTACACGCTTCTAATGACCTTGACCATCATAATAAATATAATATGGTGCTAAATTTTCTTTCAAAAAAACTTACACAACTCACGTCTAGCGACTAGGACTTCTCTCTGAAGTAAAACCACTCTTCGCCACTGGTACATTTAGAGACTGTTGCAGTAGGTTTTGGGGTTTAATTTTTTTTATATATGAACATAGTTTGGCAAAAAGGTTTGAAAAGAGTTATTCTTGGCAGATTCCTTTTTGGCAGATAATATACTGCACAGATTGTACTTTTGGTGACACTGCAGATTAAATGGCCATTGTGTTACATGAATTGTTCATAAGCCTGACAATTCTCGCGTTAATGCCGCAAGTTCACATAACAGTCGGTCGGTCAAAGCTACATAACAGTATGTCAGAAGTCAGCTTATGAAAAACGCTCGTTTCATGATCCCAATCAGCAGGCGGAACTAGCGGACGTGTGAGTGACGTTATCTAAAATGAGCGTCTGGCCGGGCGGCGACGAAACGGCGGATAAAATGCAACATCCCACAATACCCCACCACATTCTACGACACCCCACACGACATCCTTCGACACCCCACACGAGACAACACCCGACGACATCCGCAGGAGGTTTTATTACGAGGATAAGGGATAAGCCTAATCAGCCCTGGGTAAATACGGAGCTTAGGAGGATTAAACTGAACATTCAACTGAAGTAGTGCAATAGGAATTGGGCATCGCAATCAGAGTGCTGAGTGCGAGTTTTTGTCACTATGTTTGTGAAGAAGCTAATTACAATTTGTATGGCATCGAATTAGTTACCATTGTTGCCACTAGGGGCGTTGTTTCGATGCCATACAAATTCTTCACGGCGAGCAGTGACAAAAACTCGCACTCAGCACTCTAATGTCATTATTGTATGTATACGCTTCTTAAGGAACCGATTATGTGACTGACGGTATGTCGCTAGTCGCTAAAGAGATTGGTATAAGTGTAGTGAAACCGGACCAGTTTTTCTCGATCAAATCTCTCATAAGGGATTTGAGAGTAGAAAAGAATTATATCTAGAAAGTTTTTTCTACTTTCAAATTAATTTTAGTTTTTAAAAACCTTTGCAACTGAATTAAACAGTCACAGGCTACAAAGAGATCCTATAAATCACCACAGCACAAGTTTCTGAGGTGACCCATTAATTAGTAGTAGTAGCTATCAACAAAAACGAAGTACAATAAACTATTAAGCATATTACAGCGTGTCTGAATTCATACAAAAGGATCTCACAATTTTAGGAAGCTCTTGTCTAAAGCAACAAAGACACTGTACTAATTTTCAAGTTTTCTTTTGCCTTTTACAAATCTTATCCTTGAAACGAGCAATTCATGTATATATATTAATCAGAAACGTCTGCAAGCATTTCCATGAAATTTAGCATGCAGGGGGTTTTGGGGAGAAAAATCAATCTAGTAAGGTCTTATTCCTGTGAAACATTTTTAAGTACAAGTTTTAACTTTTGTCGTGAAAACAACTCATCAATATTTTTGACTCCATTAATGTCAGTCCGAATGGCAGTTGGGTTTACGTATGTATAATTTTAGCGTTATTCGCAAATTGGTGTCTTGGGTCAACTCCCGGTCAGGTGAATATTTTTGTGATATTTTTTTTTTATCTACTAGGTAGATAGCTACTAGAGCTAAGCTCGGTTATTAAAAATGGCAATATCGTTAAATTTTAAAAATGAAATTAATTGAACGACTTATTAGATAATAAATGTATTTTTCATTAACTTCATTGAACAGAAGGGGGCGAGTCGTTTAATTATTGTAATAGGAATTTAAGGGTTTTTCAAAAACGTGAACGATATTTAATCGATAAAGGGTTAGTGTTTATATTATACTCTGCTCACATCCAATGTAATTATTTTTGTAAACAAAAATACTAATGTACAGGGGCGTGCGCTCCATATAGGCAGAAATGCAGTGCTTTACTTGTCATTCACAGATATTTTAATAAAACGTTCGTACTGTTATGGGGGATTTTAATAATCACTTTTTAAAAAATATAACTTTTATTACACTGAAAAGTTAATTGAATACAAAATAAAAATTTACTGGCAAAAGGCAAATGTCGCGCGCGGATACTCAAAAACTGAGGAATTGTCTTTATGAGGACTGGAGATGAACTGACTGGCAGGGCCGATTACAGGGATTATATATCAGTAGGAAAGGCTGACTCTAGGCACTATTATATACAGGACTAGTATATAACAGCCCCCGGGGTTGGAAATAAACTTATCCCATATGGGTTAAGTTTATGGGAGAGTAGAGCGGATTTTAGGAAGTGGAATTTCATTTATAGTTTCGAGTGGGATTTCAATATGGGATTCAGGTGGGATTTCAGAAAATTCTTCAGTCTTATTTATTTTAATATTACGTTTATTTAAAATTAATCGACATGTGCCTGGCCTTACAAATTTACGATATGTAATAATTAAAATAAAAATTATTATAAGGCAAATTGTTACAATTGTCGAATAAGAGTAATACTGCCCATATAAAACAATATGGGGTTTTTCAATTATTTTATTTAAATTCTTTATAATATCCTGATTTATTTCTATATTTTTATGTGTTTTAATTAAGTCAATATTAACATTAGTTAGGTTTAATGTTGGGACAAATGGTTTTATTTTGTTTAACATTTCTGAATTACAGCAGGTATCATTTAACAAACTAAAGTCGATAATAATTGGTTGTATTTTAATTGTTTGAGAATTTTTTGGTATTAATTTAAGGTCTCTTATAAAGGCTACACAGTTTTCCGGTAAATTAAATATGCCTGTTCCAAATAAAATGATTTCGGAAGTAACAGAATCTTTGCAATCTATGGATAATTTTGTTGGATTTGTATTGACATATAAAAATTTATTATTCGATAAACGGTGAAAGATGTCTAGAAAACCCACAAAAAACTTTGTTTCACAGATAGAGGGCACGGCCTTTAAAGGTTTTACACTGATTTCTGTTTCGCAGATGGGGGATGTTGAGCTAGAATAAACATCAACATCGTTACAGATATAGTTTGAATCATACAGAGACTTACAACTACTTAAACTATCCAGCTTACAATAAAAGGTCCTATCTCTACTTAATGCTATGTATTTAGTAGTTGGTACTATTGCACTATATGTATCGTTAACCACTACTACAGGGTAGGGAATATTATGATATAGATAATAGTTCCTTAAATTCACAAGCGGTATACTTAACACAAATACTATCTTATTATTACTGTAGTAAGAAGCAATTTCGCATATACTTAACAATGTATATATATTTTCTATAGATAGGGTTACAGGGAGCTGATGGTAGTCAGCTAAAAATCTGTAATTTTCGACAAGTTCCGTAAACAATTGAGACGGAGTTATTATGGAAGGATACAAAACATTTGATTTACTAAACATAATTGCGTTAATAATATCTTCTAACTTAAATGATAATGTTAACATACTACTCTCTAAAGTATTTAATAGTTGATTAAAATAAGACCTTACTACTAAATTATTTGACACAGTTGTTATGTTTTGTTGAGCAAGAGTGAGAACCTGAACAACCTTACTTATATGTTGTTCGTTGACGCTCATTTTCTTTATAACATCATTTAAAGATGAAAGGGTCGAGGTAGTGACCAGAATATTTTGTTTTACTAATAGAGATAATTTGGTTTGATCGCGTTCAATAATTTGAATAGCTGTATTATAACGAAGAGCATCGTCCTCGTCCATGGTACCGAATAAGTGTTTGAATATTGTGCCAATTCCGCCAAACCACACGGATCTTTTAGATCTAATTTCTATTAAATGAGAAATTGAATCAAAGTCGCGAATTATATCGTTTAGTCTAACAGACAATGGTTCTAGTAAGTTATGACATTCAATATCTGCATAGAGAGTACTTTGTTTACATAACGTCATTGAGCTACCTATTACACCGTTCAAGTTTTTGATATGTGGCTGTATGAAGGAAATATCTATGGGTATCACAACGTTAAGGTGTCCGTCTATGATTATGAGTGACCCGATTGGATCAAAATATATCCCAGAAGAATTCATTGAGGTATCGATGAATGTCTCCTGTGCAGAGCTTTTGAAACTGTAAAGAACAAGTAATAATACTGTAAATATCTAAATCTTATTATTTGCTTAACATTTAATATAACTTAACTAAGAATCGCCACGACGAGCTAACTTAACTTCATCAAAATGATGAGTGACGTGTCTTCTATTTATTAATAAGGTAAGACTATTTCTACCATTTATTTTAATTACTTTGTACGGGCCCTTCCAAATAGGCGAGAGGGCTTTGCGCATACGGAGATGGTTTTTCAAGTATACATAATCACCAGTATGATAACTCATAGGCCGAGAGTGCGAGTCGTAATAATATTTTGAAGATTCTTTAGATTTATTTATATGCTCAATAGCTTTGTCTCGCGTGATTTTCAGGCGGTGCTGTAGCATTCTAATATAATCTGAGTAAGTAGCGTTTGGAGCCGGTTCATAGAGGGAATTAGGAAGGACAGCTTTATGGCCAAAAACTAACTCATAAGGAGTATAATTTGTTGTTGAGTGTGTAGCTGTGTTATATGCCAGCATTGCCGTGTATACATACTTAGGCCAGTTGTCTTGCGTTTCAGATATATAAGATTTTAAATATTCTTTTAATGTTGAATGGCTTCTTTCTAATACCCCTTGTGTTTGTGGGTGGTAGGGAGAAGACCACAGCTGCTTAATTTTAAGAAATTTACAAGTCTCCTTAAACATATCTGATGTGAAATTGGTTCCCTGATCAGTCAATATAGTTTTTGGGATACCAAATAAAGAAATAAAATGAATGAGGCAATCACTGGTCTCTTCAGCGGTAGTACTGCGAATAGGATAAGCTGTTGAATATTTGGTTAGATCATCTTGGAGGGTAAGTATGTATTTAAGTTTAGCTGTACCGGATTCGGGGAGAGGACCTACTATATCCAAGGATAGTCTTTCAAAGGGGGAAGTGGAAGTTGAAGTTATTTGCATTGGAGCTCGGTTAATTTTCCTAAGAGCTTTGTTTGTTTGACAAGACGTACAATTCTTTACATAATTTTCAATGTCACTCCGCATATTTTTCCAATAATATAATTCACGGATCTTATTATACATTCTATTAAAACCAAGATGTCCGGCTATTGGTATATCATGGTTTTCACGAAGAATTTTCAGGACTTCAGAAGGACTGGGATAATATATTTTATTACGATAAATGTTAATCTGGATACCGGTGTTATGAAATAGATGAGCTAGCATTGTATAAATTTTTATATATATGTGTTTGTCAAAAGGATTCTTAAAATCCGTAATACTTATTTTGTCGATATGTTCATCCTTGGATGTTAAATGATTTCGAAGATTGCATAAGGATTCAAACATTTCTTTATAGGAGCATGTATCAAAGTGGTGAACTTTATAAAATAAGAAGTAGTATTTTTTGTTGGTTAGATTAATGGATTTATAAGTAAATAATTCTTTCTTACTTTACTTACTTACTTTATGTTGACTTTTAATTATACTATCATTATGTTCAACTATATCAGTATCATATTTTACATATGACGGAGTTTTTAAGAATTTGGCGTAAGTATCAGTTGAAGGTGTATTGTTATCATTTATAATAACATTGTTTTCTGTTTCAGATTCATGGGGTGCCGGCGGAGACTCAACCAACGCGGGATGAGGTGTAACCATGTCATCATTGGAAGGTACAGGGACATTTATATTTTGCCAACTTGTCGATGGCTGCGGTTCTGGCTCTACATCATTTAAGGGTTCGGTAAGTAAAGGGTCTGCCGAATTGAATTGCAAGTCATCTAGATTTATAAGTTCATCAGAATGAAAGGAAGGAGGAGATATGAGAAGATCCATTAAGTCTTTATCTATGTTATCTGGATCGATTTCGGTAGGATTTGGATGCAATGAGTCAGCGTTTTCGGGTTGAACGGGATTTACAGGATACCTGGATAATGCGTCTGCTGCTGAATTTAATTTTCCCTTTCGATATACAATATCATACTCATATTCTAGGAGTTGGAGACGCCAACGTTGCAATTTGCTGCTTGGATCAGTATGATTAAATAACCACTTTAATGGACGGTGATCGGTTATGATGGTGAATTTTCGACCGAACAAATATGGTCTGAAAGTTTTGCAACCCCAGACTATAGCCAACAATTCTTTTTCTGTTGTACTATAATTAGTTTCACATTTATTCAGTGTCCTTGAGGAGTAGGCTATAGGATGGTCTTTGCCAACAGGACCTTGAGACAGAATAGAAGATATTGCGTAATTAGAGGCGTCACAAGTGAGATTGAAAGGTTTTGTAAAATCTGGATATATAAGAACAGGAGCAGTTAAAAGTTTGTTTTTTAATGTTTCAAAGGATAACTGATGTTCGTTGGTCCATTCAAAGGGAATGTCCTTTTTTAGAAGTGAGGTAAGGGGTTTTGAAGTTTTAGAAAAATCGGGAATAAAGCGTCTATAGTAAGAAATAAGTCCTAAAAAGGATTTAATATCTTTTGGACATTTAGGAATTGGAAATTCTTGTACAGATTTCACTTTATTAGGATCTGGTTTCAGACCATTTTCGGTGATGATGTGTCCTAAATACCCGACTTCCTTCCTCAGGAATTCACACTAGTCCGGCTGTAACCTGAGGTTGAAAGTGCGGAGTCTTTCGAAGATGGTGGTTAAATTTTGTATGTGAGTGGGTAGATCGCGGGAATAGATGACGATGTCATCAAGGTAAACAAAACAACGTTCTCCCTGGAGCCCAGTAAGGACGTTATTCATTAGTCTTTGGAAGGTTGCCGGTGCATTTTTTAAGCCGAATGGCATTCTGGTGAACTCGAAATGTCCTTGCGGGACGCTGAAGGCTGTTTTGCACGTGTCTTTGGGCGACATATTGATTTGGTGGAAACCAGACGCTAAGTCTAGGGTAGAGAAATATTTTGAGTTTCCTAGTTGGTCAAGGATTTCGACTATATTAGGAATAGGGTAGGTTTCTCCTATTGTGATGTCATTAAGGCGCCGGTAATCGATTACAATTCTCCATTTTTTCTGACCTGAGGCATCAGTTTTCTTTGGAACTATCCATATTGGTGAGGACCATGGGGAAAGTGAAGGTTGGATAATTTTCTGGTTAAGCATTTTATTGATTTGGGAATTCACTTCTTGTTTGTGCACTTCAGGAAATCTATAGGATTTAACATTAATAGGCTGGTCAGAAGAAGTTCGTATCTCATGCTGGATGGCATCGGTTGAGGTGAGTATATCATTGGGTAAGTGGAAAATATCAGAGTATTTGGAGCACGTGTCATACAGGGCGTTGCATTCTTCATGATTTAAATGTGAGACTCGGAGTAATTTTAAAACTTCATTAGTTCTATCTAAGCAAGGTTTGTTAGAATAATTAATTTGGTAGGATGTATTATCAATTGGGTGTAGAATAAGTTGAAGATCTGAATTTAGAGTAGCTAATTTTTCAGAGGTATTGAGTACTGTCAAATTAATTCGATTATTTTCTTTTACTTTAGCTAAACAGTTAGCGACAAATAAGTTTTCACTCAAATGTTGATCTAAGATAGCGCCTTCTTTTAATTCTGGGTTTTTTACAGTACATTCTATAGTGATTTCAGACCGAGGAGGGATTTCATAAATAGGTTTTGAGAATTTTAGTTTAATTTTATTTTTACTAAGATTTAATATTTGCCTATTATAATCTATGGAACATTGATATTTGCTGAATAGATCAGTTCCTATTATGCCATCATACGCGAGGTTGATGTTTTCTACTATGTGAAATGTAAAAGGTATTAATTCTTTGCCAAATATGAGGTTGATATCCAGGCTTCCTATAGTGGGAACAGAGTCTTCAGTATTATCAATGCCTTTGAGACTAATATTATTATTTTGCAGTTTTTGCTTAGAAAATGATTGAACTGCAGACTTTCGAAGAAGACAAATTGAAGATCCAGTATCAACAAGTAGTGAAAGTGGCTTGTTGGAAACAGAAGTTTGCAATGAGATATGAGGTAAGGATATTTTATTAGGAGCACAGTGTATTTCATATACTGAACTAATTTTTTCATTTATATTTTCATTAGGAATTGAGGATTTGTGGATTCTTGCTTGGGGCTGGTTACCCGTGTGGTCCTTGGATTTAGAAGATTGGACACTTGCTTGGGGCTGGTTACCCGTGTGGTCCTTGGATTTAGAAGATTGGACACTTGCTTGGGGCTGGTTACCCGTGTGATCCTTGGATTTAGAAGATTTAGAAATGGTGCCATTGTTGGATAAGGATATTATTGGTTGTTGGTTGGGTCTCACGAGACACCTTCGTGAGTCCCTTATTCGTTTAAAGTATCGTTTTCGTTATAATTATTCTGAGCGTCAAAGCTTGTGGATGGTTGAGATTCATCATAATTTGTGTTGTTGTTCTCAACATAATTGATACGCGCGGGCCTAGGTTTATAGTGTTCCTGATTAGATCGTTGTTGTTATTAAACTCACGTTTTCTACATTGTTCAATGGTATGTCCCTGGGTCTTGCAGTATCGACAAAATAGGCTGTGTACATTTTGCTCATTAAATTTTGGTATCTGAGGCCTATAAAATGGGTTAGGATTTGAAGGTTTGGGGATGAAGCGATTCGATGAGGATTGACGCTGAGACGAGGATGATGGATGCGGATTACGCTTGTTGAACAGATTTATAATTGCTTCTTCAGAAAGCGCTACGTTAATGGCTTGATTGAGATTAGCCGGACTTTTACTGCGCACTAAATTAGAAACTTCAGGCTTAAGGCCCATTAAAAATGTGTGTAGGGCTAAATCTTCCATAGCGCTTATACGACCCTGCAATTCAGATTTCTTTTTATTTGATAGAGTTATTTCTGTTAGTAATTTAGACAAACAAGTCTCTACACGCAAAGCAAACTTATTAACTGGTTCATTATTTAATTGTCTACATTCTTGTAAATCTGTCAACAAATGGGCATAATGTTTTCTTTCCCCAAATTGAGTATTAAGAAAAATATTTAATTGATCCCATGATTCAAATTCTTTGATGGAGCATGTGGACTCAGCTTTTCCTTCTAATGGTGAGAGAATAAATTTAAACAAAATATGTTTTTGGTCTTCTGACGCTAATTTCATTGCATTATCACAGTTTGCTATGAATGAGTTTAATTTTTCCCTTGTTCCATCAAAGGGTTTTATGAATTTGAACAAGATTCCTATATCGAGGTCTACTCTCGCGATTTGGATTTGTGTTTGTGATCTTTGTTTTGGTTGTGTTTGTGGTTGTGGTTGCGGTTGTGGTTGCGGTTGTGGTTGCGGTGAAGCCATTTTTCAGATAGTTACTAGATAATTACAAAATTAAATGTTATAAATGAATGTTTCGGTGTAATAGGCGGCCACAGTGCAGCGAATGCGATATGCTTCTTGGCTAATTCTAAGAATTATCTAAAAGCGATAACAACACTCGTGAGACTAACTTAACTAAACTTAATCGTTACACGCACTTTATTCAGGATTTCGTATTTTCACTAACACTCGCGGTCGCCAACACAGGATGATTATAGTTATTATTTTCTAGGACTTACAGCAACTTGCAGGATACAAACAGGAACAAGAACAGGAACATCGCTGGATCACTTATCGATGATTTTAATTATGCACAATTTAACACAGTATAGCACTGAATATTATATATAATTCCACTTATTTTGGAATTTAGAATACACAAAGAAACACTGGATACGGAGACGTTTTCCAAGGATACCTTTCTCGGTATCCCACCACGCTGCCACCAATTTGTTATGGGGGATTTTAATAATCACTTTTTAAAAAATATAACTTTTATTACACTGAAAAGTTAATTGAATACAAAATAAAAATTTACTGGCAAAAGGCAAATGTCGCGCGCGGATACTCAAAAACTGAGGAATTGTCTTTATGAGGACTGGAGATGAACTGACTGGCAGGGCCGATTACAGGGATTATATATCAGTAGGAAAGGCTGACTCTAGGCACTATTATATACAGGACTAGTATATAACAGTACGTTTTAGATGACTTTAATTAATAGTAAATAAATTAATTAAAAAAATATAATAACTTAAAAACGCCTAATATTTTATAAATAGCAACTCATCTCATGCCGTTGCGTTCTGCAGGACATATCATCGCATGTATGTGTAATTTTCATACTTTGCAAACGCACACACCCATGAATATCGACATAAATAAACAGCATAAAGTCATGCGGCTGGAGATGGCCGAACCGAGAGCCGAGCCGAGAGCTTCGGTTCGGCTCTCCGATCGCTTACGAAAACCGCCGAACTGGCTTGTTGGAAATTATTCGTTGCCTATAATCCGAGTAAAAACAATACGACGCGAATCTAATGAATCATGTACGCACAATATGCATTTTTGTTTAGTAAGGTATTATTTGTTTAAATAGAAGAAACGTTTTGTGTTTCGCGGGGGCCATATTGCATATTTCATGTGATAAGCATTGTTTACAATTTAATCGCTCCAGTTTATTTATAGCTTTCTTAAAAGATTTTTCATTTTAACATTTGAAAGTGTGTACATTTAACAGTTTATTACCGAGTTTCTATAATAATTGTAGTGATTTGCTTTTACTAGCCCTAGCTAGTACAAGCAACTAACTCACTAGAGTTAGTTGATTTTTTTTAAATGTTATTTGATTGTGAGGTTTGCGTTGATAATGTGTGTTTAATAAAAATTAAAAATAACAAGTTCTCACAATTGTCATTCAGTGAAAAGATTCAAATTTTGTCTAAAGGTAGGTGTGTACCCGAGTTACAACAATTAAACCAGCAAAAACATAATGTAACTCGAAAATTTCATGTTAAAAGTTATGAAACGTATAGCTGGCTGTGTGGTTGTGTACATAGGACTAAATTATATTGTTTTCCTTGCATATTATTTAGTAATTCTAGTACAGTGTGGACTGATTCGGGATATTCAGATTTAAATAATTTCTATTTAATTCTGAACATATTCAATATGTGAAAATTGAAGCTGACTTACTGGTGAGTAGTTATAATATTTTAAAATACGCTTATTATTTTTCTTATTAGAATTTCTTCCGCCGCGACGATCGATCGCTGTTTTGTCTGCGTTGCCGTAGAAGATGTACATGAATAGTAGTACATCTAAGACTTGCTCTGTTGGCATGGTTTCGACTTAGAGATCCGTCGCTTGGCTGTAGCTATGCTAAAAATCTATAAACGAAAAAGTTTTTGTGACCGAGTACATCGCCGCATGCCCAGTGTCAAAATCCTGTGCACGCCACTGCTAATGTACACTAATATACTAATGTATATTAGTGTACATTAGTATTTTTGCTAATGTACACTACCTGACACTTATCTATCTATCTATATATTATAATAAATCTGTAGAGAGGTCAATTCTGTACATTAAATATTTAAAAAAAATAACTATCAGGGGGTGATTAGGCATCGCTACTGATGTCAAAAATGCAATCAGTAAAATTTTTGTCTGTCTGTCTGTCTGTCTGTCTGTATGTTCGTTATAGAAACAAAAACTACTCGACGGATTTTAATGAAATTTGGCACAATTATTCTTCATACTCCTGGGCAGGTTATAGTATACTTTTCATTACGCTACGATCAATAGGCGCAGAGCAGTGAAGGGATATATTGGGAAAACGGAAGAAGTTACTCCATTTTTTAAGCTTCCACCGCGTGTGCAGCCTTAATGGTTAGAGCTGCATAGAAATCACGTATGACGGAAATATTTTCCTTAATATTATATAAAAATATTTCTTGACAGCATAATGTCTATCTTTTATGGTTGACTCACAATAGCACGTGAAACTTCCGGTAGCTTAGCAATTCGGAGCTTTCTGATTATATTGGTCTAATCTTACGTTTACAACACTCTCACTCATCCCTAATTAAAAAAAGTTAACATTATTACTTATTCAATAAAAAAAGAATCATGTAAATCGGTGTAGAAACACCAAAGTTATACATGAAATACACTAATAAGTCATCGCGCGTGAATACAGAATCATGCAATAAGGATTATTTTTGTGTATCAGTTGCCGCGCTCGACGCGCTTCGCGGCGGGAGGTATAAAAAGGCGGGGGGTCCGCGTACGAACTTGCCTCCGTTATATAGACCTAACCGCCCTCCTGCATTCGAAGACATTGACAAGGCCGAGTGCCTAGCTGATAATTTCGAACAACAGTGCCGGCCGAGTACTCTCCCGATTGATCCCGTGCACCTTAGCTTAGTTAATAGCGAGGTCAACAGCCGACTCTCGAGGCCACCTGATGTAGACAGGGTGAGGATGGTGGACTCGGAGGAGGTCAGTGACATTATTAAGTGTATGAATGCCAAAAAGGCCCCAGGCCTCGACGGTATTTCAAACAAAACACTTAAAATGTTACCGTCCGAGCTAATTCAACTCCTAGTGAACATCTTTAACGCCCTCTTAGTAGGATGTTCATTTCCAGACATTTGGAAAGTAGCTATTGTCATAGGTATCCACAAACCGGGGAAACCCCGGAAGGTGCCTGGTAGCTACCGTCCAATAAGTCTCATTAGCTCCCTTGGTAAAGTCTACGAAAGAGTTATTAAAAGGCGCCTTAATGACGTCATAACCGACAAAAAACTCCTTCCAGACGAGCAGTTTGCCTTCCGCGAAATGCACAGCTGTCCCGCTCAAGTACACCGCTTAACGGAGTACATATTATCTAGCAAAAACGACAGGAAGACGACATGCGCCGTATTCTTTGACATTGCAAAAGCTTTTGATAAAATTTGGCATAGACTGTTATACAAACTCTATCAAATGGAAATACCCGATTATCTCGTTTTACTAATTAGTAACTTTTAAAAAAATCGTAAATTTCATTTCCGCGTAGAAGGCGCACTGTCGTCGCCAAGATATATGGAGGCGGGAGTACCGCAGGGCTCGGTCCTCTCGCCATCCCTATATAACCTGTACACTAGTGACATCCCCAAACACGCTAAGGTGCAATTAGCTATGTTCGCGGACGACACAGCCCTTTATTATTCAAACACACGAGCCCGTACCGCGTCTAAAGCCCTCCAGGAGTCAGTTACCGCTCTCGGTAATTGGTTCTCCAAGTGGAGAATAGAAGTCAATCCCGACAAAAGTCACGCCATTCAATTCAATAGTAATAGGGCAGCGAGGCGTAATTGCCCCCGTAAAGTAATGAGCCCTATTAGCCTGCACGGCAACATTATCCCTGAGGTCTCTCAGGTCAAATATTTAGGCGTAGTACTAGGCAAGTCGATGACGTTTTCGAGTCACATCAGTAACACATTACGTAAAGCGAAATTTGTACTCTACAAATTATATCCGCTACTTAATTCGCGAAGCAAAATGTCCTTAAGACATAAGCTTACATTATATAAGGTTTGCATTAGAACGATACTCACTTATGCGTGCGTCTCTTTCGCGCAGATAAGCGAGTCTCAAATGGACCGTCTGCAAAGAGTCCAGAACCGGTTTCTACGCATGGCAACAGGCGCCCCCTGGTACATGCGTAACATCGACTTGCATAGGGACTGCGAACTCGTCACTATTAAAGCCTATATCAAGGAACTCGTAGAGAGATTCTTTGATAAAGGCAAAAATCACCCAAACCCCCTTATCAAGAAGGCACTGGACTATAATCACGACGCACTGACTTTCCGACACCCGCACAAACGGCCTAAGCATATCTTAGCCGATCCCGTTGACCCGATCACAAAATACGTAACGTACTGTGTACAGTTACGTAAACATAAACCACACGCACCCGCGACGCTAGCATCGCACCGGGGTCGACGCCGGCGCCTACCCCGAGGTCCCACATCCGACACGACAACACGTACAGACGTACAAACCGACCCTAACACGGGACCGGACCCGAACCCGAGTTCGAGTTCGCATCCTAGTAGTCTAGGTACACTTCTAAATAGTGTCCGCGACCGCGGCTACAGCGCGCGAGCAACCTCACTCATCAGCGAGTGAGGAAGGGGTCGGACCCCTCAGCAGGAGAGACCCGCGTCTCCCCTGTCATAATAATAGCTCCTAATCCGTAACTGTCCCCAATATCCGGTTTGAACATCACCCGGGTGATGTTAGGGAGGGTCAAACCCTCCCATCGTCTACCACCAAACAAACTAGCCACCAGGCTAGTTATAGTCCGACTTAGCTACAGCGTTCTTAACCCGATCCTTAGCATAGACCCGTTCGAAAAAAAAAAAAAAAAAAAACGTGCGAACTTCATACAATATTTGGCTGTTGAAGCGATAGGACGTTCAGATTGTTCGACCTTATTGACAGACAATTATAGTTATTAGTGCTTATCAGCGCGATTTTTAGTTTTTGAATAGGTTATTATTAGATTTGTTTTGTTGTCTTTATTTTATGAAATAGGTATAGAGGTTTTGTTAGTATTAGTAGTTTAGTTATTTTAGTTTATTAGTTATTTTGGTAGTGTTAAATATTTCGAAAGTAGAATTATTTAGTTTTAGTAGGTACCTATATTTTTCACATTTTATAGGTTCATATAGATAATAGTCTCCTTATTTAAAGGTTACTTTTAGATTAATTATAAGTTAACATTTATTTAGCAGTAGTTTTAAATAGGTACTTAGGTGTCAAATAGGTTATAACATACGTATATTAAACGTAGTTTAGGTAGATACTTAGGTATTTAAGTAAGCATTTAGATTTCATAAGTGTAAGGTAGCTTCTGTTACCGTCGATTAAAAATTCACAATGCCTCGTAAAACACGAACATCTTTATCTCGAAATTCGAGAGATGCTAAGAGATGAGAAATACGCGTTCTCAAGAATCGGCAGAGGAAAGAGCGCATCGGTTAAACTCTATGAGAGTTAGTGCCTCAACTTCTCGAGCCAATGAAAGCTCTCCTGAGAGAGAGGTGCGATTAGCAGCTGACATAGCGAGACATGCTACATCACGGGCGTCTCAAAGCTTTTCTCAGTGAGAGCTGAGTCTTACCAATGACCGAGAACAACATGTGTTATCCCGAGAAGCTGAAACTGCTGCACAACGAGAATTGCGTCTCACAGCTGATCGCGAACGACATACATTTTCTCGCGAGTCAGAAACCTTTACTGAGAGGGAATTGCGTCTCACAGCTGACCGCGAACGTCATACATTGTCTCGCGAGTCCGAAACCTTCACTGAGAGGGAATTGCGTCTCACAGCTGACCGCGAACGTCATACATTCTCTCGCGAGTCAGAAACTTTTACTGAGAGGACATTGCGTCTAACAGCTGACCGCGAACGGCATATTTTATCTCGCGAGTCAGAAACTTTTACTGAGAGGGAATTGCGCCTCACAGCTGACCGCGAACGGCATATTTTATCTCGAGAATCTGAAACTTTTACTCAATATGAAGACCGTTTAACAAATGATAGGGTGCACCATAATATTATTCGATCTCTCGAAGATGAACATGAGCATGAACAACGACTAGAGTCGGTACGCGAACATTACAATTCTTTGAGACACGAACGATCAATAAGTCTGTCTAATGAGAGATTAAGAATCGAAAATATTCGGTCTCTTGAAACGGACGAACAGCGAGAGGCCCGTCTTACTGCAGATAGATTTCGACATAGTCTTAATAACTTAGATGTATACATAGAAGATCAATTTAGAAATTCGGTGGCGTGGTCCGACAAATATAAAAGTGGGTTTGCTTATAACCTCACAATTGATTACAGATCATCTTCTGTAATAGGCGATATGAAAGTGGTATGTTCTTTTTGTAATGCTTCAAAGTAGAGTTAGGAGTCGGCTGGTTTCTGTTGTTCTGGAGGTAAAATAAATTTGCCTTTATTCGAAGACCCACCGGAACCTTTAAAATCACTACTTTTAGGTGAACATGTGCAATCGAAACAGTTTTTAGACAATATTCGCACTTATAATAGTGCGTTTCAAATGACATCCTTTGGTGCTCAACAAATCTCAGAAGGTCCTTTCATGCCTACTTTTAAGATACAAGGTCAGGTTTACCATTTGATAGGATCCCTTTTGCCTGAAGACCAACCTAAATTTCTTCAAATATATTTTGTATCCGACTACAACGAACAGTCGAATATAAGAAATCAATATTTCCCGAATTTAAATACTGAACTCATTTCACAACTTCAGAACATGTTGCATCAGGTTAATTCGTATTTATGCAGTTTTAAATCGGCTTTAGAAGCTCTTCCTCGAGAAGATGATAACAATTATAAAATTGTTATAAATGCCGATAGGCGTCCAACTCAGGAACATCCTGGGCTATATAATGCTCCATCCACGAATGAAGTTGCTGTGGTATTGGTCGACCAGGAATGTGATAGGCGTGATATCGATATCCGTTCCAGAGATAATCGTTTGCAACGTATTTGCGAAACCCACAGGGCTTACGACAGTTTGCAATATCCTTTGATATACTGTCGAGGAGAAGATGGTTACAATTTTGCTTTATACCAAACTGATCCGCGTACAGGCGCACCTACTTATAATAAAAAGATTTCATGCCTTCAATTTTACTGTTACCACTTGCAAGTAAGACGGAATAGGTTTGTATACTTTCAACGTTTTCGTGGGTTATTCAATCAGTTTATTGTAGATATGTACGCAAAAATTGAAACCGAAAGATTAGTTTATATACGATCTAATCAAAGGCAGCTGCGCGCTGAAGAATACGTGCACCTTCGCGACGCCATGCAGCAAGATAATGATACGGTGAATATGGGCCGTTTAGTTATTTTGCCCTCTTCTTTTACTGGTGGTCCGCGCTACATGCACGAACGTACTCAAGATGCTTTTTGTTACGTAAGAAAATATGGACGTCCCGACTTATTTATTACTGTGACTACCAATCCTAAGTGGGATGAAATCACTCGGGAGCTTCTTGAGGGTCAAGCACCGCATGACCGCCATGATATCATCGCAAGAGTTTTTCATTTAAAATTAAAATCAATGATAGATCTACTTACCAAATATAACATTTTTGGAGAAGTATTGTGTTATATGTATAGTGTTGAATGGCAAAAACGCGGCTTACCTCACGCACATTTCCTGCTTTGGTTAAAAGATAAGGTTCGACCTAATGATGTAGACAGTTTAATCAGTGCTGAAATTCCAAGTCCGATTGCAGATCCCGTGTTATACGACATTGTTAAAACTCATATGATACATGGTCCATGTGGTGTATTTAACGGGAATTCTCCTTGCATGCAAGACGGTCGTTGCACTAAAAGATATCCAAAAGCCTTAGTGGATGAAACTGTAACAGGACTCGATGGATACCCATTATATCATCGCCGTTCGAGAGACAATGGTGGTTTTACTGTTGAAAAGCGAGTGTCTGGACAACAGGTTACTTTAGATAATAGGTGGGTCGTTCCGTATTCTCCTGTGTTGTCCAGAGCATTTCAAGCTCACATAAATGTTGAAATGTGTAATAGTGTAGAGTCAATAAAATATATTTGTAAGTAAATCAATAAGGGCAGTGACCAAGCTACATTTGCTTTGAGAAATGAACATGATGAAGTTACACGTTTTCAGTCAGGCAGATATATAAGTTCTTCAGAAGCTGTATGGCGGATCTTAAGTTTCAACATTCACGAAAGATATCCACCTGTGACTCATCTGGATGTTCATCTTGAAGGCGGTCAACGGATATATTTCAACGCCGAAAATGTCACAGAACGGTTAGAGAACCCTAGACAAACAACTTTATTAGCATTCTTTCGACTTTGCCAAACTGATGATTTTGCAAAATCTCTTTTGTATGAGGAAGTTCCATTGTTTTATACCTTCGATAAGCAACGAGGTGTCTTTAATCGAAGACGCCGTGGCAGGCCTGTAGATGGCGAGTCAGGTATTTTCAAAGAACATGTCCTTGGTAGAGTGTACACAGTTCATCCTAACAACGCTGAGTGTTTCTATTTGCGATTATTATTACATAACGTGCGAGGACCAACCTCATTTAGAGATTTAAGAAAAGTGGACGATGTTGTTTATCCCTCTTATCATGCAGCTTGCCAAGCGCGTCATTTGCTTGAAAATGATCAGCATTGGGATGACGCTTTAGCAGAATCCTGTGTTAGTGATAATCCACGACGGTTACGCCATTTATTTGTAACATTACTCACATTTTGTAATTTATCAGATGCTGTACAGTTATGGGAAAAATATAAAGAAAAATTTGCAGAAGACTTTCTTAGAAATATTTCTAACAATGATGAAGGCACTACTACTGACCATTTCCGTGATCTTGTCATAAGTCAGTGCTTATTAGCTCTTCAGGATGATTTAACAGCAGTAGGCGGTAAATCACTCTGTGAATATGGTTTGCCAACACCAACCTCAGTCGGAGAGGTAACTAATAGGGAATATTCCGCAGAAATTGGTTACAACTTAATGGAACTGCAGACAACATTAGAAAACGGTGTCCCAATGATGACTGCAGAACAACATTCAGTTTATGATCGCGTGTGCGAAAGTGTTCAAAATAATTTGGGAACAATATGATTTTTAGATGCACCTGGAGGAACAGGGAAAACCTTTTTGACTAAATTAATATTGGCTTTTGTTCGAAATCAGCGTAAAATAGCTCTTGCCGTAGCTTCATCAGGGATAGCTGCAACATTACTACCAGGAGGTAAAACTGCTCATACTACGTTTAAAATACCAATTGATTTAGATCGCACGGAAAGTCCAACCTGTAGTATTTCAAGAAATAGCGACAAAGCTAAGGTATTACGCGAGTGTAATTTAATCATATGGGATGAATGTACGATGGCCCATCGAAAAGGAGTAGAAGCGGTAGACAGAACATTAAGGGATATAAGGCAAAATGATCGACCAATGGGCGGTATCACGGTTTTATTTTGTGGTGATTTCCGACAAACCTTACCGGTAATACCACGGGGAACCCGATCTGATGAGGTTAGGGCTTGCCTGAAAAGCTCTTATTTGTGGCGTGATATACAATTGGTGCATTTGACTATTAACATGCGAGTGAGAACTGGAGATAACCCGGATGATAGTCAATTTTCTGATACATTATTAAAGCTTGGTAAAGGTACCTATCCACAACTACACCAAGGAAAACTTATTCTGACGCCTGAATTATGTTGTATAGTGCAATCTCAACCACATCTTATATCGTCGGTTTACGGTGACGTAACAAATATATTAAATAGGGATAATTCTTGACTATGCGAAAGATCTATTTTAACTCCTCGCAATGACCTGGCATCTGAGATTAATAACAAAATACTGTCGAATATACAGGGGGAAAGCAAAGTTTATAGATGGATAAATAGAATGGTCGATGAACAAGAAGCCACTAATTATCCGATAGAATTTTTAAATTCTTTAAATATGCCCGGACTTCCTTCTCATGAAATTTGTTTAAAAATTGGCATTCCGATTATTCTGCTCCGAAATTTAAGACCACCACAACTTTGCAATGGAACTCGACTCAAAGTAACCCAGTTGCAACAAAATATAATCGAGGCTCAAATTTTAACAGGTTGCGGTGCAGGAGAAACCGTTTTTATTCCCAGAATACCCTTAATACCAAATAATTTTCCATTCCAATTTAAAAGGACGCAATTCCCAGTATCGGTGTGTTATGCAATGACAATTAATAAGGCTCAAGGGCAGACTTTTCGTGTTGCCGGAGTAGATCTCGGTGTCAGTTGTTTCTCGCACGGTCAGTTATACGTTGCTCTTTCCCGTGTTAGCAGTTCTAGAAATCTTTATGTTCACGTGCCGGACGGGTCAACTTTCAATATAGTTTACCCGGAAGCTTTGCGCTAAAGTATTTTCGTTCTATAGGTACTTTAGCCTCATGTGAATGTGAATACATTAACTTAATCTAAACAATATTACCAATACATTAACTTATTCTCAGCTATCTATACTTTTCTGCCGGAAGTCACTATTCCACGCGGACGAAGTCGCGGGCAAAAGCTAGTCATTATAATATAATTATTATACAGATAAGTGTCAGGTTGCTTATTTGCATGTTTTGTCTCTACCACTCGATGTGAAGTAAGCAGCGACAAAACTTTCGAATAAGCTATCAGATGACACTATTAGAAGACTATCTGTTGCCTGCGACTCCGCCCGCGTAAATACATCATCCCGCGGGAACAATGTACTTTTTCAGGATAAAAAGTGGCCTATGTACCTTACCAAATTGTATTGTATGTACTACCAAATTTCATCGAAATCCGTTTTGTAGTTTTTGCGTGAAAGAGTAACAAACATCCATCCATCCATCCATCCATCCTCACAAACTTTCACATTTATAATATTAGTAGGATAACGTCTTCAAAAATCAATAACGGATACTTGGGACACATGATTCGCTTATTATGTAAAGACGTTTAGGTAAAAAAAATACTGTCACACTCAAACTAAAAAAATCATCTCATGCATGGATGACTCTCCGCTAAACGAAAATTCCTCCATATAGAGTTTTTTCTTTTCGAGTATGACAATTATATTTCTGCCTAAACGTATTTAAATAAGCAGTCAATTTTGTATCCGTATTTAATTTTTGGAGACGTTATATAAATAAACAAGACGGTATTCGGTAGTCAACAATTAACAGCAATGAACCAATAAGCCGTAGCGGTGCCTCGTGTGAGGCCAATCCAATTTGCCCAAGAAACTGACTTGAAATTAGTACGGGATTAGGTTTGCACCCTCTCTCGTCTCCGGCGGGATTGGCGGACACGCTGAGATTAGTTCTAAACAACGTATTAGGACACCGTAACTGGGATACAAGTCATCATCATGGAAGTCAGAAATCAGATGCGTAGACCTCATAATCCATTACGTGAAGCGAAAATTTAATACCTACCCGTTTTACGAAAATTATGCGAATCGAACGGAGGTGTTACATAGATAATTAATATTTGCATATGATTCAACGATTAGGGAGGGGGCATGCATTTATGTATGAAATACAACGAAATTGTACGAACACAATCTCTTATTTGGCGGCCATTTTGGATTTTTATTATTTCTTATAAAATTTCTATTGTTATGTTAAAGGTAAGTAAGCCATTTTATATGGCCAGATTTAGATATAAAAGCTAAACCCAAAACGCTTGGCAGATCCTTTCACTTTGTACTTACATAACCGTGGCGACGCGTTTTTCGCCATCATACCGCCTGGCCAAATATGGCCAAAATATATAACCAAATATTATATAGCCAAATAATATGGAACTACAGATAAGTATAATATATAAAAATAAAGAAATAAGTAGTAGTAGTAAAATAAGTATAAAGGAAAATTGTAAAATATGATAGAAATAAGAAAATGAATGAAACATAATATAACCAAAAAGAGAAATGTTAAGGAAAAAGAGAAATGTAGTGTAAAGCAAAGAGATGATATGAATGTATTCAAATGAAGGTTAAAGCAAGTTAGAAATGTAAACAAAATTGTAATATGTAAGGGTGTAGTGGAAAAGAAATGTTAAAATAGAGTAAATAAACTTAAGAAAATAAAAAGATATGTAATATATAATAAACGCATGAGTAAAGAATAGATTACAAAAAAAATAGAAATTGCCAGAAAATCAAGAGTGTAGTCCAATAAAAACCAAATGTTAATGTAAAAATGCAACCTAGCAAAAAATTGTCCTGACTTCATGGTTGGGGAACAAGTAGGCCCAGAAATGGGTAAAAAAAAATACAAAAAAAAAAATATGGCGGTATTTAACGGCGGTAACAATATCATCGAGCAAGTCTGTAGCAAGCTAATATCGCATGTGAAGCGACCATAACCGAGTAAATCTTGATAGAGCCTTCACACGCGATTGTCCAGACTCAATCCAGAGTTTAATATTTATACCAATTTCTATAATTATACCCCCGCTAAAAATTACATGGAAAATTACGTTAATTAATGTTAAACAGGGCATTTGGTATAACTTAATTAGTCCAGCTATTATATTACATACATTTGCAAATTTTTATCTACTCACTTATGCCGGCTGTACACCATACCGATAAAACTGCACAGTCGGTCACAGTAGACGTATACAGTACCACATCTTCATACTAGACCGGCCGAATCGGCGCACGCACACATACTAAGGCTGTGACTTTATGATCTGGAATCCGGAGGGCCGTAGAAGATTCTGAGCATTGAAAATAGAACTCAGCGCTAACCAGTAGAGTTGAAAATCGAACACATGGTGTCGAGTGAAATGTCAATGTCATATAAGACAGGTCGATACTCGAAAATTCCATTTTCAACTCTATTGTAATAGTGCAGAGTTCTATTTTCAGTGCTCTGAATATTCACCGGCGTTCCGGATTCCGGAGCATATAGTTCCAGCCTTCATATGGCCACTGTAACCGAACCGTCTGTAGCGAGCATTACGCGCCTTTATTTTAGCTCATCTGTGCTACAAACGATATCTCCTTACTTATTATTATTATCTTGTTATAAGGTAGCTATTGTCAAATTCTTAAAAATAACAACAGTCAACACAAAAATTGACTTTTACATGGAAGTGTATTGGAATTATTGTTTTTCATTCGCTGATTCATTCGAAATATACAAATTAAAACAAAAAAAAATTAAAACCGACTTCCAAAGAAAAATGCACTGCAATAAAGTATGAAATAAAACATGTTTCCTAAATAGTTCCCCTTGTAAATTCGTCAAAAATTTTATCCTTTTCTCTACTGAATCTTCATAATTTACTAGTTCAGACTATTAAGTCGACGGAAAAAATGTGGCAGTAAGCATTAAATAAATATATTATAGTGATGATGATGATCACGTTCATATAATTTTATCAATAGCAAAATTTCAAATACATTAATATCGGTGCACAAAACTCTGATGAGTAGTGAGTACCTATGTCATCATAATAATATGTTGGTGTTTCTTGTGAAGATGGTGGTGATGATTATGGTGTTTACTGTAATTGATATGATGGCATATGCTTGCAGTTCTTTAAAAAACGGCGGAATCCCCAAACATGTATAAGGACTCAGGAGCTCTGTTCAGTACTTGTGGATCCAGGGGCTTGGTAGCACAATAATTATGCTTCGAATACTTCACAAAAAGTCGAAATCACTATATGTGTCCATATAAACTTCGAAGAGTTCTCTCGATTTATCATGGATTCCATCATCAGGTTACCAAGGTTACCACTTTGGTGAAAACGAGACCAACTTGGGATTATACTTGGAATTATGGCATATTTAACTTTGTAGGTGATGGGTGATACAATCAAAATATGATACAACACTTTACAATTTTGTCATATCGTACTACTATTATAAATGTGAAAGTTTGTGAGGATGGATGGATGTATATCCTTACATAGATGGTTACTTTCACGCTTTTGCGTGAAAGAGTAACCATCGGATCCACTACTGAACCAATTTCGATTAAATTTGGTATGGTAGTAGTTTAGGCTCTGGATTAAAACATAAGCTACTTTTTATTCCGAAAACGTACAGTATTCCCGTGTGATACCATATTTACGCGAGTGGAGCCGCGTCTGTGTCTTTCTTGTTTGTCTGTGCCTTTCATGAAAATCGGTCCAGTATTATCGGCATCCGAAAAAACAAACATACAAGCAAACAAATTTCCTCTTTATTCTATTACTCTAGATTTATCGCAATATTTACACTTATTTACGTCAATACGTAGTCGAAATGTCGAAAAAGAAACGTTAAGTAAAAATAAAACCGAAGAGCTTAAAAAACGTAGATGACGCAACGTAGGAAATCAATGCTACCTTGGAACATCCGTTTCCCCGGGTTCAAAGAAGGTCAGCAATTCGTTACTAATTTGATAATTTTTTCCATCAACTAACGTCCCTTTTGTGTCTTCAAAATAAACGAAGTTAAACACGACAGCCTATAATTTTACTAATTTGGGTAGAGCCCTTTTCTACCTGCACGGAAAGATGCTACGCTATAACAGAAAACCGGCGTGAAAAAACACTTGCGTTTTGGCCAGTTAGATGCGTCCAGAGGCCCCAAAGGATGGTCTCTGAAAAGACCGTCAACACAATTTTTGTTTTTTTAACGGGCAATTAGCGCGCCACATTGCACACATACCTACGACTGCAACTCCTGTGAAGCCAGGATCAATAGTGGTAACCAACCCCAAAAAACCCATTGATATGATCACTGGGATCTGTCTTGGGACCCGCAACGAAATTAATCACAAGATTGTAGGAGGAGTAGGAGATATGAACTGTTTCAGTTTCCAACTGTAAACGCACTTGTGACTCATCTGGCGTTGGGTAGTCTAAATCACTAACCATCAGACTTCCATCTGCTTGTATTCCCATCTTACTTATTCCATAAAAATGTCCGCCTAGAATTGAAACAAAATTGGATTTATCTCTTAGAGATAATTGAAGTGCCGTTGTTCTCGTGTTTAATAATAAAGTATTTTTCTTTCTTTTAATTTTAAGAGTTATGTTTTCAGCTTTCTTTTCTTATAATGCATTTCAATATTTCAGAATAGTAAGAATAATTTTTAAGATAGCTTTTCTAAATTGAACTTTATTCACTAAACAAATCGATACAAGTTTCATATGACATCAGTCATACACTACACATACGCCATGCAGCGCCGTGCAACTTGGCATTCAAACTCCTACCAAGAAACGTGTATCATCTTGTGTAATAAATAAAGTTCAATTTTGAATAACTATCTTAAAAATTAAACGCCGCGTCGCGTATCATTTCGTTTTAGTGTAAATTGACCCTAAAGCTAGCCTTCCGATGCACGCGACGAGCGACGCGAAACCGCGACCTGAGTCCGACTTTGGGTCGCGGAGCCACTGCTTAGTATGAATTTATATGCAGCACTAAACTATCACCGCGATCCGCGTCGCGCAACTAGTGAGCGTGGCCAGAGAACCTGATTGGCTGGTTTGCTGGTCGCGGTCACGGTCGCGGGTCGCGGTCTCGCGTCGCGGTCGCATAGATCGGAAGGCTACCTTTACTGTTGCGTAGTTTTATCAAGATCTGTTCGCGCCTTTAACGCGGCAACACTTCGCGTACTACCGCAGCGCTCTCGGGGCACGCGGGGCGTGCGGGGACTGGACGGCGGCAACTAGCATGCGGTCAACCGCAGCCACTACACATACGGACTCCTCGGCAGCTGGACGATTACACTAGGCTTAATAAACGTATAATTACAGTCCGCTTTTCACTGAAGGATGCACAGGAGTTTACGTTGCCTCCTCAACAAGATCTGAGCGTACGCGATTAGCGTTACACTATAATATAAAGATTAGATACTTTTACTCTCCTTTTACTTATGGATTATATGTAATAGCCCAAGAGCTACTAGAAAATTTAGAGCAGGTGCTTGAGGCAAGTAAGCTGAAACCTTGTCCTATACTTCTCCTATTCTACCCAAACATGAGACTACCGTCTCCCTGAACTCTGCAATGCTGTTGGTTGGGATACTCCCTCTTGATCTCAGAATACTCGAAGCATCGAGGCTTTATAAGATCAAGAAGGGAGTACCACACCCGATGCTAAGAGACAGGGAGGTGGAGCGAATGGCTCCTGCGATTGAGGACCCACATCCGGCAGAGCAGGTAGAGCTGAGGTTCGGGTTGGTAGATGAGGACTCGTATGCAGACGTGGTTAACAGCCACGTCCATAGCCGTACTCTCCGTATGGGAGGGTGAGGCCGAGACGAAGGCCGTCGAGCTTGCACTGCCGCCGTATTGTGCCGTCTACCAGGCCGAGCTTCTAGCGCTCCAGAGAGCAGTAAGTATAGCCTGCAAGAGTGGAATAGCGAAGGTCGGTATCCTTAGCGATTCCAGATCGGCTCTCCAGGCTGTCACCCTTAGTTCCCCTCATCCTCTATGCAAACAAGTGTGTGTCTTCAGTGCAAACAAGGGTGGCCCTCCGAAAAGCTGCATCGCAGAGGCGGGAGGTCTCCCTGTTTTGGATTAAGGCGCACGCAGGGATGAGAGAGCATGAGAGGGTTGACGAATTAGCCAAGGAGGCAGTGCTGCGATTGAAAAGGAGGCCCGACTACGATCTGTGTCCTGTTTTATTCGTCAAGCGTATCTTAAGAGAGGATACGATTGAGAAATGGGACAGGAGATACGAAGTGGGAGGAACGACCGGAGTTACGAAGCTCTTCTTCCCAAGCGCTGCTGCTGCATACAAGATAGTTAAAAAGTTAGACATAACACACCACACCACACAGATCCTGACCGGACACGGCGGATTCGCCTTCACTTGCATAGATTCAAACTGAAGGAGGATCCGTCGTGCCTGTGTCAGCCAGAAGTTGAGGAGACAGTTCCTCACCTGTTATTCGAGTGCCCAATTTTTGCTAGCAATAGATACGATATTGAGCAAAAATTGAGCACATCGGTGACGGGTGAGAATCTGCCTACCATCCTGGGGGGAAAGAAGAGGGATATCTTCCTCTCGTTCTGTAAGAGGCTGGTGGGTGTAGTTAATAAGAATAATTGTGATATTTTAAACTGTGACAATAATTAGTGTTAGGTTCCTTTAGCGGTAGGTTTTTATTGTGATATTAGGTTAGTTGAACGTTGTGCTGTATTTTTATTTTATTATTTATTTTTATTTCTTTTGTTTTATTGACATTTTATTTAATGCTATTAATTATTATTGAAATTTTAAACTGGAATTTATATAACTGGAATATTTATATTGGAATTATTTTAATGTATATCTTAAATTGGACATCTATTTTATTGCTATTATAATAAGAAAATTTTAAGAAATCACTTGTACTGATGAAAATGTAATTAGACAAAGTAATGTACTACATGTAAAAAACCTGACAAAATGATTGTATCATTGAAAAATTGTAAAACCGAAAATAAACCTGGACATGTACGTAGAAATAAGAAATGATGTAACAAAATAGAGAGAAAAAACAAAGAAATAAAAACGTGAAAAAGAATTAAAAAAGAGACAAAGAAAAATACGAAAACAATAAGCCCTGATCATGTAAGGGGGAGGAAAACATGAGACTGCAGGACGGACTGGTCAGAAGCGGGGCTAAGGAAATATAAAAATTTTTTAAAGTGATTTTTATATCCCAATTTGAAAAGTGTTTTTTCTATTTATGTTTGAGGCAATTTGAAATTTTGCTATAAGGTAGTGTTAGTTTGATTTTGACGGAGTTGGGGAAAAATAAAGTCAGACCATTTAGTCTGGGCTTTAACCTTTATATTCCAATGCAAGGTAAATTGAAAATATTCTGGCTATCAATTCATAATTTTCTGACACCTATCGGTCATTTTATGAACTACGATCATCATATTAGGTACATATGAAATTGGCGGTTAGGAATTCCAATTTCAAATTTATACCGCTATTTACTCATGCATTTGTGTTTTGAAATCCGTAATTCATTTGTTTTTTTCTCTTTTGGTTTTTTCTTTGGATATCTGTTTACAGCATGGAAAACTTGAAATATCGTATTATTTTCCAGTACGAGTTCCACCGTGGCACCAGTGTTGCAGAAACGACTCGAAGGATTAGTGATGTGTATGGCGGCGGTGGCGCAAAAGAAAACACAGTGCGTTTTTGGTTCCAACGTTTTCGTTCTAGAAATTTCGACCTGCAGAACAGGCCCCGTGTATGGCGGGAGACCAAAGTTGATAATGAAGAATTGATATTGATTGATTGTGGAAGCGGATCCATCACAAACCACGTCCGAGTTAGCTGCAGGCTGCGGTGTTAGTGATAAAACTGTTTTAATCCACTTGAAGCAAATTGGGAAGGTGAAAAAGCTTGAAAGGTGGGTACCTCATGAATTGAGTACAGCAAACCGACAAACGCGCGTCGACTGCTGCGTTACATTACTCAACCAGCACAATAATGAAGGGATTTTAAATCGAATCATTACCTGTGATGAAAAGTGGATCCTGTACGATAATCGCTAACGCTCATCGTAATGGCTGAACCCAGGCGATCCAGCCAAGCCCCGAGCGAAAATTGACTCAAAAAAAGTTACTTGTGAGCGTTTGGTGGACTAGTGCCAGTGTCGTTCACTACAGCTTTCTTGAATCTGGTCAGACGATTACGGCAGATGTCTATTGCCAGCAACTGCAAATCATGGAAAAGCTTGCTGCTAAACAACCGAGGTTGGTCATTCGCTCTAGGCCACTGCTGCTTCAGGACAACGCTAGACCACACAATGCACAACAGACGGCTACCAAATTAGAGGAGCTACAATTGGAATGTCTAAGACATCCACTGTACTCCCTGGACCTTGCTCCAACAGATTACCATTGTTTTGGACATTTGGATAACTTCTTGCAAGGGAAAAATTCAACTCCGATGGAGCAGTCCAAAGCGCCTTCAAGGATTTTATTGATTCCTGTCCGAATGGTTTTTTTAATAATGGAATCAATGAACTACCTATGAGATGGCAAAAGTGCATATATAGCTGCAATGGTATATACTTTGATTAAATAAATATATTTATTTATTTTATTAATTTGTTTAAAAAAATCGACTTCATGTTCCTCCTTTACAAAATGTTAATTTCATATGTAATGACCTAATATTATCAATGTAGACTCAATCGTAGTTCATAAAATGACCCCCCACTTCTGACCAGCTAGTCCTGCAGTCACGTGTTGGGGTACAATAGGAGAAGTATAGGACAAGGTTTCAGCTTGCCTCAAGCACCTGCTCTAAATTTCCTAGTAGCTCTCCATCTATAATTGTTTTCCTCAGTTACAAGCCTTAATTTCAGAAGAGATTTAGAAACCTTTTATCTTTATCGCTTAAAAGATTAAAAGTTTGACTTGCACGGATCTCCATAAAACGAAATCGCCAAATGTAGAAACAACCATTATAACGTACTACATAGCGCCATAACAGGAACAATATAAGTTTGTTATAAATTTATTGCCCATTTCTCTAATCCTCTAGAACTAACATCTGGCTTGAAATGTCTTACACATTGGTCCTCCGAGGCGCAAACGAGACACTATACTCCGTTCAGAGCTCCAATTCTCGTAATTAAAAACCTAACCAAGAGCATGTCTGGAGTCAGGACATGTATTAGGAGGGTTCCGTAACTATCAACGTGCAATATGTTTTATTTTGAAACTACTTCAAAAGTTATTATCAAATTTCGCTCAAAATAATTTTCCTAAACAGTATTTAGCATGATATAATATGTGCAAGGAAAATTACGAGTTTCTACGTCTTATAGTTTAGAAACGCTAGTGGGGGACCAAAGTGGGGACCAAGAAATCTAAGGTTAGGTAGAATTATGTTAGGTTTTGTAGAATTTGTAGAACATTGTAATGTATTACATTTTTTCTCGAAGTCAATCGGTCTGTATCACTTGTTGGTCTGCACCGTACAATAAACTTTGCTTCCTAAATGATACAGTTTAGTTCCGCAGTGAAACCTACATATATTTGTATCGTAGACGCTAAATCACTATACGCTTTACGACCGAATTCGCAAACGCTTCTTAAATTAAGAGGCTCTCGAGTCACATTCTGCCAAGAATGTCAATATCAGCTTGACAGCGAGACAGTAACTTTTGATGTAGGGGTCTCTGAACTCTGAAGGCACAGATTAAAGGAGAAACAGATATAAAGCTACATAGTTAGCTTTCAATTTCATTGCACTACTACAAGCATACGGTGTGTCCACGATGGTGTGGAAAAATTATGGGCCGTTGAAGGGGACATCAAAATTTGTGCTACTCTGTGCTGAAGGTATATATATCTATAAGAACGGTTTGAGAGTTCGGCAGTTCTACACTGTAGAATGTTTCAAATGCTGTAGAATCTACTTTATTACTTTTACTTTATTTATACTTTTTATTTAAAAAAGTGTCAAATTTTCCATAATATACAAAATGCATTTGTAAATTGTAATAACTACAAATTAACATGATAACACTAATATAGGTAACGTTAATAGGCGCATGGAATGTAAACAGATAGGAACCAAGCAGCGGAATTTTCGACGGCAGAAATATGTATCCCTATCTGGCAGCTACTTAGCAACAATTCCCCATGAATGTTCTCTACGAACAGATACCTTTAAGATAACCAATAGTGAAGATGAAGTCAAGGGACAGCCGCTGAAGATCACCGAGATACGAAGTAATTTCACTGAAGCTGAAAATAACGAGATACCACATATCACTCTAAATTCCTTGAATCTCGATAGCCTGCATCACCTGGAATATAGTATTCTACTACAGAGCTCGCCACTTTGATTCTTCACTGTACCATACAACGTTGCCTCTCTATCTACTTGTATCTGGTATAGTTATAATTTTCCTCGTCTTTTCTCTTTTACGATACCTGCGGAAGAACCCTGATACGCCAGAAGAAGAAACAAGAGGCAACTCTATATATGCTGTTCCTGATGGCTCTGAAAACCATGGAATACCAGCAACATTTTCCCTCAAAGTGCTTAAATAGTTGCTGCTCTGAGGGTGACGGAATTACATACGGTACCCTAAAGGATATCGCTGACGCTGCGGCACGTGTCTGGTCAACGTGCCGGCTTCGAGGAATCATTCTGCTGTTCCAGTAATTTACCACGTTTAGTAATTTTAAATAATTATATTATTCATTCTATTCTGATCTAGCATCGATCACGAACAAGTTAATTAATAAAGTTTTAAGATAAATATAAGTTTTTTTTGGGGTCCGGGCTGCCGAAATCGTTATTGGTTAGTAAATAAAAATACAATCAAAAACATACGACTTATTATATTATTGGACAAAGCATGTCAAACCTCTTTTTAATATAATACATATATGATGTCAAACATTAGCTAACATAATTCTTCATACAAGATAAAACTACTGGCGTCTGTTGAACACCGATCGAACTACGATGTCTACAATCGAATTACACGTCGTACGTGTAATATCGTAGGTTGTGATTACCTCCAATAACAAGCCCTTATTTTAAAATTATTTTAAAATAATTTGAATATACTTTACAAAAAATAATATTATTTAACCAATGAGGGTTTTTTTCTGCAGCTAGGGGGCAGACCCAACTCGCACAAAGCGCTCAAGCATCAAAAACGCTCAATTTTCGATTCTTTTTCTGTCACCAGGCGGCGCTTGGTAGCACGACGGTCCTTGTCGTGTCAAAAAGTTGTCAGATGTCACAAATTTAAAAACCCTCAATATATTACATCTTGTCCATTTTTTAATCGTTTGTCGTTACTTAGCCTTGACATGCGAGGTCCCTAGTATAAACGTCTATGATCAAAAAATGTATACCGATATAACCGAACGTCTAATCGCCTCCGTTTTCGGAAGTCGGTTAAAAATGACAAGTAAAACCATTTTCTCGGAAATGGAAAATAATGGATTCCAATCTCTTTCTCTGAAAATTTAAAATCATATGACCTAATTTCAAATTCAACAAATATATGCTTGTATGCGTCCCATTTCTTGGGCATCGGTAGTATTGCCGAAGTACAAACATCTTCATCCCCGCTTATCCCTCGGTCTTACGAGCTCAAGGATAATGGATGTCTGCTATTTCATATTTTTCGCAATTTTTCATCGCTTTTAATTTATACACACCGCATGATTAATGTTGGGAGTCTGTTGCTTAGACTCAGTACACATTGGCGCTTCAAAACGCGTTTTACTAACATGCGTTTTCATAACTAGATTTTTTTTTAAACTTTAACCCGACTACGAAAATTAAATAGCCTATGTTACCCGGCCTATTTTTAAGAATCTATTGACATTTGACACCTTATTTATTAAAATCGGATCAGTAGTGCTACGAGGGAATAAACAAACAAACATACATACATACATAGACTGCCAAAATCATTACTCTTCCTTTTGCCTGCGCCGTAGTCGGGTAAAAATAAAGAGGGCAGAGAAAATTACATGTACGCCAACGGGCGTCAAATGCGAACTTAATATTGTATAATGTGGCCTTATCATCATCATTAGCCTATCGCCGTCTACTACAGAACATCTCCCTCGATATATGCCTAACATTCCATTTATAGTAAGCATTTTTCCATGACAATCACGTTTGTCATGTACTGCTTACTGTACACTTTCTAAAGAATACAGATCCATTATTCTTGAATTACACTTTAGCAAACCGCGCGTTTTATAGCGTCTAATGTGTACCAGCTCTTACAGGCTGAATGTATCTTTGAAAGAGCTTATCATTTTAAACTAAGCTTAATAATGTTAATGCTTATATACCTTAATCATTAACACAGAAATACGTCTAATTTTCATAGAACGTTAAAATGCAGGCGAAATTAAAAGGGGGGAAAGAGAGCCGCAGGGCAGAACCTCCTCAACCTGTCAAGGAGGAGAGCAGAAGGCGCGATGAACAGGGCTTCACACTGGTGGAGAGGAGACACAAGAAGAAGCCCGTCGTCCGCAAACACCGCGGCACCGCACGCAGCGGATCCGAGCGGCGCCTGCGGTGTGAAGTACCCGCTCGTGCAGCGTCCCGTCTGTACTGTTTTTTCGAATTTCAAACTCTTGCAACTAAACGTGTGTCTTATTCCGTAGCGAATAAAGTTTACTTTTGAATAGCTATTTTAAAAATGCAGCTTGAAATTGGAACTCATGCAATGAAACGTGTATCTTCTTGTATAGTGAATAAACTTCAATTTTGAATAGCTATCTTAAAATGCAGCGCCGTATCGCGTCACGTGTCGTCACGTTGTGAATTAACCCTTACACGGCAAAATCCGTCACCAAACAACAAAATACTGGCCATCATTCATAGTTTCAGTACAAAAAGTTTTCTATTCAGAACTAGATGATTTCCGCAATAAAAAGTAGCCTATATTGTCCTTCGGCGTGGTTTTAGAGCCTATTCAATACAAACAAACAAATCTTTCCTCTTTATCTTCTACTAGATGTTCCCCGAGACTTCGTGCGCGCAAAATCTTGATTATATCTTGATAAAGATAATCTTGCAGAAACCGTCAATTTTTCCGCGATAAAATGTAGATCTTCTCTATATCTCTACCAAATTTCATCAAAATCGGTCCAGTAGTTTCGGAGCCTATTCAATGCAAACAAACAAACTTTTCCTCTTTATAATATTAGTATAGATGTCTACTTTAGTGTAGAATTGTAGATATTTTGTAGATATCGATAAACATAACATTATAAGTAGGTATAATAATTTTCGTAACATTACCTTCAGGCTTCAAGGCTTCATTATGAGGATTAGGTACTTACCTCCTATGGATTTGGTAAATTCTGTGAACTAACAGACTCTTCGTAATTATTGTTGCTTTCGGTATGATTCAATTATTGTTTGCAATTTGAAATAAAACTTTTGCAGGAGCGAAATAATTTTCATAACAACGAATCCATTTTTTGTTTTAGTAGGTGTTACACTGATTACAGTTGCTAGCTTTCTAGGAAAAATGTGTTTTACAGTAAAAATAATACAATTTTCAATTATACAAACTAAATAATTATCTAAAAAAAGACTTTTGTACTTCCTCCACTCAGACCAAATAATATAAAAAAGTAAAGACAGAGCTCTGCTTCTGCTAACCACACAGTCCAGCCGGTCTAAACTACGCCTCGCCGTGTATTTACACAGTGTCACGCACACATGTATCGAAACTACGACTTACCATGTAAGATAAGCTGTCGCGGACACACCGCGACAGCTTATCTTACATCGCATCTTATAGGTTCTTTATGTATGTAGTGTAGCTCTGCGGCTACATACATAAAAAAACATCCTCAGTTTTTGTTTGAAAAAGTTCTATTTTTATTCGCGTTTCTCGGGGCTCCGCGGAGTCTGTCTCGGCTTTGAATATTGTGCAACTCAAGCGCTGTACATTAGGTACTAACTCCAAAAACTCGCGCGAACTAATTTACAAGTTTAGTGACACTGCATGATTTCGAGTTTAGACTTCATAATGTGGAAATTCTTCGGCAAATTACTTTCCAAAAGGCAACGAATTTTTGAAGCACACTTTGAGTTCTTCGCTAAATCATTTTCATGGGTTTTGTTTCGTCAATTGTGCTTAAGAATTTGGTAATTTTTACCTACACTACATTTATTATCAAGTTGAAGAAATGTAATGTTTAGCAGAGTGCTAAGTGTAAGTTTTTCTTTTCGCATTCGATCGTGAGCGCGTTTGGCGTTTACTAGGAAGTTGTATGTGATTTGACCTAGTTGTCGCGTTTACAACTAGGTGGCGCTGTACCAATCACATACAAATTCCTAGAAAACGCCAAACACGCTCACGATCGAATGCAAAAAGAAAAACTCACACTTACCACCTGATATACAGAGTGTTTTTTCAGTCAGTGTCCAAACTTTCAGGAGTAAATATACTATTGAATATAAGCAACTTTACTTATGGGATCAACTTCAAAAAAAAATCTCCTGTTTCATTCAAAAGGGCTACGACATAGATAGCATTTTGTAGGAAACAGCAGTTTTTTTTTCAAGTAGTAGAAAATCTACATTCATTTTCTTGACCCTAAGAGCCTTTTCACAATACGCCGCAGCACGATATCCGATAACACCGAAAACGCTCTTATTTCTTTAGCGTAAGAGGGTTTTTTCAATATCCAGCCCGATATCGGATATCGCGCCGATAATGACAAAGCCAGGTATACATAGATGTATTATATTAAATGAGGCAGGTATATGTTTTCAAACGAAAACGCTCTAATGCCCACTTGCACACGCAGTTCTGGGGGTATAAGAAGGCCACTTAGCAGAACATTAGATGAATTATACACAAGTCACACGTTAGCAGAATCTTTATTTTTATTTATGAATGCCCATGGATACAAAGTCCTTCAGTCATTTTTAAAACAACAGTATCATATTATTTTATTGCAAATGCAAAATGTTTAATGTATGGAAAAAAAAATTAAACACCCAAAGTGGCCTTTTTAGACCCCCAGTGTTAATTTTAACCAGGGTTAACGTTAAATATCATGTTATCTCTCTTGTTCTTCGTATTTATGAAAGAGATCTTCGTATTAACAGATCAAGTGGTAAGCAGATTGTTTGCAGATTTTTGCACTCTTAGTTTTATCACAGATTACCTACTAAACAGTTACTACGTAAGTTTTATTCCCAATGCAAAATCGGTTATGGAAACAGATTTTTTTTGTCATCTAACCTGATGGATCCACGCATCAGTCGCAGCAATACGTCTCAATAAAAGACACATTCGGCAGAATTAGAGTTGGTCCGGCCGGTCGCTCGTCGCTCGTAGTGCATGAAATGCGCTCATCCTTATTTATTACTTGCGTTTTGCGCCGAATTTATGCGACCATTGCCATGTCAAATTGACTTATGTTAATTGAATGATGTTGTTTAGTATGGAATTATACGGCTTAGAATTTCAAAAATAGAGTTGTAACTCTACTTACTGTTCGCGTTTTGTAAAGTAACTGGCATACTTGGCAATGGCTGGCATACTTGGCTATAGACACTACAAGGCTGTGGCCTACTTCTTGATTTTTGAAGAACAGATGGTTAAAATTTACACACTACACAGTGTAGGTATATGCGGTAGAATGAAAAATGCTTAAATAAGATAGATAGATAGATAAACACTTTATTGCTCACATTAAAGTAGGTGCAATCAAATTACTAAAATTTATTAAGCTTATAACCTAAATGTGGGCAAGGGTGGCCTTATCGCTATAAGCGACAATATCGAATAGATAAATAGCGGGGTAATTAAAAGTCACTAAAAAATAAGCATGGCTTTTTAATTCTAATACACCGAATCATCAAGAATAATTTTCAATTGCTTGCGCTGCAAAATGGCTGATACCAGACTCTTACTCTAAGGTAGCAAACGATTTAAAACAAACCAAATAAGCTGATTGTAAGAGATGTTTTACGCGACTTGTTTCACTTAACTCAGCGTGATTATGCCTCGGAGATTACTGCCGTAATAAAATGACGCCGTCTTCCCAACACGACTCCCAACAAATCACTGAAAACAATAGCGCCATAAGAAACGCGGATACAGTGTTGCAAATTTTGGGCCTTTAGTCATAAGTCAAGATGCATTCGTTATCGACGGCGAAGTTAGAAATCGTACATTGCATCGCGACATGTCACTTAGCGATGACTTATGTCAAATTCCATGCATTTGTGACATGGAACTTCGCCTTCGAACTTATCAAATGCATCTCGACTAAAGGCGCTGGCTCTGGTTAGCGAGTGACGAATATCTTCTAAAATATATAGTTGACCCTTCTTCCATTTTCTTACATGTATCTATCTTCCGTTTCGTAAGCAAAAATTCAGTAATATTGGATGCGTGTCGACTGAAATATTCATTTTGGCTTTTTCTTGTTTCATGACCGAAATATCGCGCTTGTGTACTTCTAGAAAATAATGAATGAATGAATGAATAAATATATACTTTATTGTGTTCAAAATGCACATGTATGCACATTTAAATTATCATTAAAAGTTTTAGCATGAACACAAAGGCGAATTTATCGCTATAAAGCGATTTCTTCCAAGCAACTCTTGGCGCATGGAAATAAAAAGTTAACACAGTGCAACTCAGAAATGACAAAAACTAGAGAAATAAAACATAAAACTTTACATACTAATAACACAATTAACTTTCTAAAAAATATTACAGAGGGTCAACCGGGGTAACTGCGTCATATTTCTCGATCACTTCAAGTTATCGCCATATTGTGAGCGAATTGATGGCATTATCCACTTTTTGAAACTCTAGTCCAATATAGCTATTCCTGTACATAGTTCTAGGAGTGATTTCTTCGCCGGAGTTTTAAGTGTCATTTGAACGTTATTTAAAATAGATAACTATTGATTGTCTTCCATACGATTACCGCAGTAATTTTTCCCGCAATCACACAATCGAAAATTCAAATGTAACGTGTAGACGTATATGTACTTATAATATAATAAAGAGAAAAGGCTTATTTTGTTTGCATTGAATAGGCTGCGAAACTACTGGACTGAATTTGATGAAATTTACAGGTACAGGTACAAATATAGAAGAGACCACGGGGAAGGACATAGGCTACTTTACTGCGGCAAAATGTACGGTTTACTCGATATTTTCTTTTGAACGCACGAGGTGCACAATATTTTACGGAATATAAGTGTGTCGGTAGATCTATGGGGTCCATTTTGCACAACAATTCCTCCCGTTTCGTGGCCCGAAATTCCGCTGAGTTCGTCTATAAATTTAGGGTCGTCCGCGGGATTATAAAAGTGATTCCATCTCCCCTCAAAACATATTGTCCGATGTTATCTATCGGTATTAGCTTCGGTACTACATAAAAAGATAAGCCGTGGTCAAGTTGCGACCCCATGTTTTTTCTTCGCCAAGTATCTTTCCGATCGATGAGCAAGCAACAATGAGGAGGTAAAGTTGTTACATCGTTGTTTTGTAGTTTTTGTACTTTGGGGCATAAATTTAGCTTCAAGCTACTTTAAGAAGCAACGTTTTATTTTTTATAACAATTTTAAATCACCTTAGCTTATATCCCGCTTGTCTTGCAAGGAAGTTCTTTCCACATAAGTTTACTCTCGTCTGATATATTTCTTACTAGCTGTCTACACTTAACTTCATAGTTAAGACATAACACACGTTGTTATGTCTTAACTATGAAGTGGATTAAATAAATAACTACACAACAACAACCTACACCGATAATATCTTCACCTAAAACTACATCTACAGCTACACCTACTCCTACCATCTACACCTATATATTTTCCAATATGTATCACCATTTACCGCTGGGGAGTAAAGGTTCTAGAGTGGAGACCACGAACTGGAAAGCGCAGCGTTGGACGGCCTCCCTCTAGGTGGACCGATGACCTTATGAAGGTCGCGGGCCGCCGTTGGTTGCGGGTGGCCCAGGACCGTTCGTTGTGGAAATCTTTGGGGGAGGCCTATGTCCAGCAGTGGACGTCCTATGGCTATTAATGATGATGATGATGATGATCACCATTTAAGCCTTCCCTGAACTTCCACAATTATTTCAAGACCAAAATAAGATAAATCGGTTCAGCCGTTCTCGAGTTTTAGCGAGACATTGGAAATGTAATCCATTTTTGTATATAACAATAAAGGAAAATCAGTTTTTTAAGTAATAATTCCATTTTATTATGCTTCTTACCTCTCCGTCATTTGATATAAAATCCCGTGCACGAAGCAAGAGGGATGTGATTGTCATTTGTCACTGCGAACACGGTTATAGGTGTTCATGCTCGTTTAAAACGATAATTTTAATAGCTGGCTAACATTTGAAAATTAAATGGTTTAAGCCTATGGGATAATGTGGAAGCCCCAAAGGGAGATCTCCGACCGAGCGGGTGGTATGCTCCATCAGACCGAAGCCTACTGTAGTCGTTTTAATGGCTCCGAACTACAGAAACTTCGATAGCGCGATTCATAATTGTGGCGCTAATTGGTCCGCCACATCACTAATGCATTTGGAAGCTGTAATACGACTCTTCCAATTGAGATGAATTTAACTACATCCCTCAAGCGAAAATCTATCAAGCCGTTTAGACTTAAATGCAGTATTATTTTAACCCTAGCCTGGAGTTTTCTCAAAGTTAAAAAAAAAAACAATTTAAATTATTTTCATAAGCTGACTTCACAAAAAAGGTTATTAAATATCAGCTTCACTCTATTAGTAGAGAATTAAAGCAGTTTTATACTTCAAATATTTGCCGTGCATGAGGAAATTCGGAAAGTTTTAATCACATTTTATAATCCGCTTCCAGGGACCAAGATGGCGGCTTTAGGAAGTTTAATATTGCTGACGTGTATTTTGTCATATAACATATTATACTACATTTTGAGTTAGTTACAACTTACATTGCATTTTTAAACAAAAATACATTTTATTTTAATGAAAAAGTGATCTATCAAATTAGCTTTCCAAATTCTAATGCGAACAGCCGGGTTTGCGATATTTATTACCGAAACATGCAAACCGAAAATATTAGAACATTCTAGAACTATCGTCAATGACAAGACAAGCGCATTACAAAGACGAAAAAATAATAATTTCAAAGGTTTATTATTCAATTCTGAATGACTGGTCTTAATTAAAGATTAAGACAATGTATCGTGTAGTTTATTTCGATAAGTCCTGGATATAAGTCCTAAGGTCCTGGAATGTACAGGAACAGAGAGTGCTCTTGTGTATTGCGGACCACATTTGGTTACTATAAAATATTTCCTGCGTAGCTGGTCTGGTTTCAATAATACTGGCCACCATCACCGAAATCTGTTGTGGAATTATTAAGTATCTACGTATGCCTGCATGACCAATTGACCACTGGCCAGTCACAAGCACTTAGAATACGGACATGCTCTAAATTCTTATTCAAATGTACTCAATACAATGTCTTATTTAAATACTAGCTTTTTCCCGCGGCACCGCCCGTATCCCACGGGAACTGTACTATTTCGGGATAAAAAGTACGTGTGATTCAAAAGCTTAAACTACTACCATACCATCATCAAAATCTGTTTATGCGTTTTAGCGTGAAAGAGTAACAAACATCTATCCGTCCATCCTCACAAACTTTCACATTTATGCTATGTAAATGTAGTACGACATTTTAAATTTTATATTTAGTATTACGGAAAGAAAATCAGCAGAATTGAATGATCCTTTTAAATTATTATGTTTTGATCGAATAAAAAACTTATTGACAAAAGTTCTACAATGTTCTAATATTTTCGGTTTGTTGTAACACATATCGCTAGCTCGGCTGTTTGGACACGACGCGAACGAGCTGACTTCGCAACTCCATTCGCTCGTGCTCTTTTATGTTAATCGATAATACTAATGTGATAGTTAAATGTTGTTTTAATCCAGAGCTTAAACTACTACCATAACAAATTTCAGTTTTTGCGTGAAAGAGTAACAAACATCCATCCATCCATCCATCCATATAGCCTATGTCACTCACAAATAACGTAGCTTTCTATTGGTTTTGGTTTTGGTATTGGTTCAATAGATCCAGAGATTACCTACCCAGGGTTGTAGGGGAGCCCCACAAACTTTACCTCTTTATAATATTTCTTCACGACGAACCTATCAAGGTAGAAATATGTAAATAGTCAATTCATAATTGCACAAAGTGAATAAGTTAAATTTAAATTGTTAAAGCCTTAAAGTAAATTTCCTAAATAAAAATTGTTTAATTATTTTTTATTAAACAATTTTTACTTGGGAAATTTCGTATCGTTTTCGTATTATCATGAAGTCGAAATTTCATGTAAAGACACCTGTTCTTTATGAAATAATTTACGATAGTATTCACCGTTTCTAGCTCAAGATGGACCCGGATGTTCGGCGTTCGATGGGCATCGCCGGCTAAAAACAAAAAAAGTCTGGTGTCAAATTGGGGGTTTTTGCCCATGCCCGATCGATTGCGCTTATCCGTTTTTCAATATCTCTAACGGTTACAAAGATAGACTTTTGCAATTACTAGGATCATTAGGCTCTATTCATTACTAATTACGTCATGCAGCGGTAGATAATGGACGGTGATAAGCGAAGGGTCATTAGTGGTTAAGTGAAACAACAATGGTATTGTAAGTGAGTCATTTTATTGGTAAAATAACACTCAAATAAACTACATAATTTCAAATCACAACGATTACAATACACAACGTAACGTATTTGCACCAAAATGTACCAGGAAATCATTCAGTAACTTATTGTTATAAATATAATACAGATACATTATACAGTATTCTCCACAAACCATGGTATAATCATTTTGTACTCTAGCTTTATTATATGACCATATTCTACAATTTCTCTCTAGAAACTTTCGGTGATATCCTTGTGGAGACCGACCATATGAATCAAAGTATTGTCCAATACGTTGTTTATCAATATGTATGGCAATCCAATGGGAACCTGGTTGATTATCAGTGTCCAAATTGCTCACGATATAGCATGGAACTGGAACACGTATCGGTCATCGGTTTGCTGCGTAAACATTATTTTCAATGTTTGCATCAATTTTCTTGAAACATTTCTGTATGTCTAAAGTATCCATGAATACTGTTTAGGTATTGGGATCTTATCTGCTCTAGCGATTGAGTATTAATGCGCACCATCTTAACCAAACTTGATATAAATCATGATATTTAAAGTTGATATTAATATCATCATATTATATGAGGGAGAAAAAATAAACGTTTTTTGTAGTTAATTTTTTATTCAATACGCATATAAGATATACAAACAAAAATTTATTAATAATATACATAACTACTATAGTCTACTGAAATATTGCGATTTTTATCTATTTCTATAACATTATCGAATTCTGCATAAACAACGCAATTGATCGTTTGAGTCAGAGCAGATTCAAAGCGAACTTCTAATCTAACACTACCATGTCTAATTAGATTCCAATGACTAGATGAATTGGCTGACAAATCAGGTGTGAGATCAAATGCTAGCAAACAATAACCTTTCGAATACTTATCGTGAGATATCCCATTACCTTCGTTAAGAAAATGTATTCCTGTTCCTGAGTGAATAATGTGAATGAATGAATAATAAATATAATGTGTGATAGGTTGTGGTAAAAATATCATTATCAAAAGATGGTTGTAAAGATTTTGAAGGAATTTGTCGACCGTCAATATATAAACAAAAGGAATTCATTTTATAGTTCTCAAAATTATATGGATTTTTATACAAACAACCATTAAATGCTGCATTATTTACAAATCCAACTATACATCTCTTAGGTACTTGCCCCAAAAATATATTGTCTAATGTCTTGCCTTGAACCCCTGACGGTATCGTTAGAACTTTTACTTCAGCTCGAGTTATAGGGTATTTTGCAGTAGTGGTGGCTAAGACTTTTTGATGGGCAAGTAAGACAGTTGGGTTAATTTTTGTCCTTCGAACAAGGAGAGTCGCATCTGTTATTTTAATTTTATATTTAACATCATCTGTTGGAGCCATCAAGTTAAATGTTTCACGTGATCTAACCAATTTAATACACATCTCAACACCATTAAATAAAAACTTTTCTTGATTGAATATGTCACCATGAAGGTGTCCTATCATTTCGAATTCCTTACTTTCTGTAGTAATGGTGCGTAATTCAAAAGAGTTTCAATGTAAGCTCGATATGTATTATTTGGCGGTGAAACCAATTTTTGGTTCAAATAAACATCGAGTTGAGTAAAAACTGAATGAAGCCAATTGTTTACAGGTGCTACAACAGTTGAAGCTGCCAGTTTTGAAGAATCCTCATTTAATATTTTTGCTTTTAAATGAATCAGTGTGTTAGATAAGTCTATATAATCATCGCCAGTTCCAGGGACTTGAAATTCTATGGGGCCATCGTCAGCTAAAGATGATATTGGTTTGTAGTGCGCCCACATTCCACTTTCTATGCTTGTTTGTTTGATGGTAAATCAAACAAATCTAATTCAGATTTTATACATTCACAAGAGTGACTATGTAAGAAAGACATAGTTTTTAAATTTATGAAAATATATATCCTTGATATTGACGAGTTGATTTTTGACTCTTAACACCTCTTCCTTTACCGTTCGATGAACGAATGACTGTTTCAAGACGTTTTCTTTTAGTTATATATCCTGAACCAGTCATGTTTAATTTATAAATTTTTTGATCTGCCCTTCTTTTCAAATTTGAACTAATTTCCTTAAGTCGTGATTTTATTGATTCATCCATGGGTCGTGCACGTGCTATATCAGATAGAAGTCCAACACCCGCACTCATAGCTTCCTTTCCGATCGCTTTAGCACCACTAGAAAGCAAAGGTAAGGCAGATCGAAACAACCAAAAGATATTTCATCGTAACGAAAGGTAAATTTTTCTCTTATATTATTTAAAGCTATTAAAATGTGATCAGTTGGTAGCGAGAATGTGTTTTTTATAGTGAACAATGGAAGGATATTTTTCATTTGGCACTAATATTTTCTTAGTAATATAAACAATATTTTCATTGTAACAGTAAACATTGTACATGGGTATTGAAATTCAACAACACCAACAGTCCATTCCCCTTCTAATTTAATTGATTTTGGTAATTTTGTTGAAAACCTTGTCGTCATATTATCTGGAAAATATTCCATTGAACTGTTGCTTAGTAATGTTAAATAAAAACTTGCTTTCATTATATCTGCTTTAAATCAGATACCAAAACCCAACTATTAAATTTATCAGGATAACCTTTCCACTTGACGAGCACCTGCTTTCTGCTACCAGAATATCGAGAAGTTATTATTTTATCTATTTTGTGGTCTGAAGTGCGGCTAGGTGGAGTAACCTTTTGTAATTCTCTTTCATAAAAAGTACCTTCTATATCTTCATTTTGTAAATCTTTTAAGGTGTACACAACCCAAGGCGATCTAGGGATTACAGCTGAAACAATAAAAATTTCATTACTCCAGTTAGATTCGTATCCCTTTTGGAAGATATGTTTGTATTTTGTAATTCTAACATGATCACCCACGCGAAACTTTGGTAATGAGATATCTCCTAATGACCTTTTATTTTCTCGAGCATACAAATTGTTCCAAACAGTCATAATGTTACTAGAACTTACATCACATGGAGGCATTTTAATACTTGAATGAAAACTATGGTTACATGCATATGCATGCTACTTTACACATAAAAATACATACAGATATATAAATATTTTACAAGATTTATTATATAATAAATCTTGTAAAATATTTATATATCTGTATGTATTTTTATGTGTAAAGTAGCGCCACATTTTTTACTTGAGTGTTCTTTGAAATCTTTCTACAATACTAGCCTTAATATCAGAATTATTTATCGTATAATAATTAATATTTTTACTCTTAAAATATTGACGAACATCTTTGGAAACAAACTCAGTACCCTTATCAGACTGTATGTGAGTTGGAACTGTATGAGCTTCCTCAAAAATACTCTCAAAACATGTTTTGATTCTTAAAAAAATTTTTTTTTTCATAGGTCTCGCATAAGCATAATTACTAAATACATCGATAACACACAATATATAGTTATAACCATCATTATATTTACAATATGTTCGCATGTCACTTAAATCTGCTTGCCATAGTTTATTAAGATCAGATACGATATATTTGTTTCGAGGAAACTTTTTGTAAACCGGTTTATGAAGTGTGTTTCTTGTGATTGCAACCATTTCTTGACATTATTTTTATTCATTTTGCCTTCCATAGCTTTTGCAAGTTTGTCAATACTGCTGTAACCAGCAGGGTGTGATGCATCATAATAAATATTGTGAATTTCTAGTGTCAATTTTTCCCAATCAATTTTTATTTTTATTTTTCTAATATACTTGTTTTCAGATGCAAATGTAGAATGTTCCTCGCCACCAGATATTTCACTAAAATCTTTCAACTGAAGTTGGTTAATATACTCACTTCTCTTCGGATTACCAATATAAGTGAATGGGACTTTTAGATCCTTCAAAGCTTTACCAAATTTTTTCCATCCTATTGGATTCACTTTTTTTCAATGGTCTTAATAAATTATTGACTAAATCTACAATATTGCTCCCATTTATTTTGTTATTATCCACTAGTACTGTACCATCATCATTCCAGTGTACTTTGTTTTGATTTGTTAATGGGAACTTTAATAATGAATCTTTATTAATGTAAGATTTAGGTATTAAACTTAATATTTGTTGTTTTAAGTATATAAATTTATTTTGAACCGTGTCGCTTTCTTTGTGTCTATCTTCTTCTTCATTCGATGTCTGATCAACAATTGGATCTTTGTTGTTTGTACCATTACTTTTATCATATAGTTCTTTTTTCAAAAGTGTTTCAGATAAATCCATATTTGAGGTTATTATTGGGAGTTGATAAGGCTGACGATCTTCTCTAGTGAAGTGCAAATACCTTTGTAATGTTTGTAAGTATAAAATCCATTTTTTTTCTGTCGTCATCGTTACTTTTAATAATATTTTGCATTTCAGCATCTAATCGTGATTTAGGATTTTCGTGAGTCTCGTTTCTTTCGTTTATTTTATCAATCAAACTTGGTTCCACCAGTAACATTTTCTTAGCGTGTTCCATTTTAAACAAGACCACTAACTAATCCACTTAATATGGAACCTAAAATAATAGGTAGAAATGCGCCACCTTTTTGAACAATTATATTTTTTTTTACTTTGGTTGTAATTTTACGAACAAGCTTTCGGTTCGGAGTAATGTTATATATTGTTTTAAAGATTTTTTATCCTTTTCTTTTAATGGGACTTTGCCTTGTAGCACATTATGAATACACTCACATATGCAATTTATTTCATCTTCATCACATGATTTTAATAAAGCTTTTTGATACTTTGGTTTTAAAGTGTGCAATGCGACGAGCAGCTCTTTATGCGTCTTTAAGCTTCCCAGCATTATTTGTAAATGATAGAACTTTGTTGGTTCTTGTCGTATTTAAACCCTCTTTTTGGTACATAAACTGAATAGTTTTTGTCAGTTGGGAATATATTTGTCTTAAAACGACACATGTCATTTGTATCTTGTTTGAGATCTATCATCAAATAACCATGTGCCTCTGTCGTTGCATCTTTGTAAGCTTCTTGAACAAATTTAACATTATCAGGTGAGACATGACGAGCTAAATATCGAATTTGTGTTTCATCACGGGGGTTCTTAAAATAAATTATATAAATCTCGAATTTAAAGAAATATCTCTTTGACCTTTTCCTTAATGAAACAGATTTTGAGTTATATAAAATACGCTTAAAATCTGTGGTGACTACCTTTTGTAAATCTTGTATCTACATTTTGTATCTACAATGCGACCATCAGATTCTCTCATCAGATCATCTATTATGATCAAATTGGCTTCCTTAGCATTGAACATGCTTAAGTCAGGTAATCCTTGAAAGTAGTTGACAATTTTCAAATTGTATAAAGGTTGCATCTCATCAAAACACCATGTTATTTGGGAAAAAGATGTGTTACATATTTCATTCACACTATTAATAAATTTCGTAACAAATTTTGATTTTCCACAACCACTAGGTCCTGCAACCACTGTAGTAAATGGATGAATAAAATGTTTCATTTTTCCTTAAGACGAGGATCAAGAAAACTATAAGTTTTTTTTTCTTTTAAAACTATTTTATTGGTTCTTAAACTAAACATATACAATATAGGTAAACAACAAAAGTAAATACATCTAAAACCATCTCAAACATTGTACAAACTTACACAACTATATATACAAAATTTTGTTAACAATGACTAGTATTAATAATTAATAATTGAACTTATTGAATCAATTATCATTTATCCTAATTTATAATGACCCCAAGCTAATGTATCAACATTATAAGGTAAAATATGTCGTTTCGTATCGTTATATGACAAAGATATTTTATTTACACGTTGAGTAACAAGGTTATGTTTTATAGATCTAAAATACATGACAAGCTTTAGCATAACGATAACTACATTGAGATATACCCCCACGAAGTCCCGATTTCACAAAATATGCTATTTGATCGAAATCTGTAAGTGATTCTAATTTAATTTTCGTGCATTTTAACATAGCATCCCAACTTAACCCAGGGGCTGTATAGTAATGAGTAGGGTCTAATCCATAAGTTTGCAAACATAGGGTTCTAAAATTTTCAAATACATCAGTTAATAATAAAACATCGGTTTTAAGATATAAGTTAGATTTATCCAACATATCTTTACAATGAAAATATTGCCAAACATCTCAAGCATGATTGTATTTGTCGTCAGAAATATGTGAATCAGTTAAAGAACTGTAAAAATTATCATTACTAGGGAGTGATGAAAGTTTTAGGGAATCATAAGATGTCATAAATTCGCATGGATAAACTACTTCCCTTCTTAAACGTTTGAAATCGTCATCGTCAGGAAAATTATAATTTAATGTTTCAAGTTGTTTTTCATTTAAATTTCTAGCTAATTTATCTAGACTACATGGTAAAAATTTTAGTGAATCTATAAACCTTAATTCAACTTTTAGATTATTTACATTTATTTTTTTTGAGAACGAGATATATTTTCCTTTGTTTGAGGGATTATATCTTTTTCTCCTTCTAGAGTATTTAATGCATGAACAATAAAATGAGAATCGTAATTACTAAGGTTATGCAAAATAATTGGAATATGACCAGGGATTCGAAACTTAGTTTTACAAATATCGTGTGCAACACCTATGAAATTTCCTGTATGCGTATTAAAACATAGTTGATCTTCACTATTTAAACTAGAGTGACCTATGAATCATTCTTTAGCGTTTAAAATCGTTTCGTTTTCCTGGTCGGTTAGGGGTTTCTGAATTTTAACAAAAGTGTTTTTTGTACAAATATTTTTATGTCTTCATACAACCGATCCATAAATACTTGTGCACAATTTGGACCACTGTATGTTACATATTTTGATAGCTTATCATCATATGAACATTTTATGTAGTAACCAAAACTGTAAACTTCGTGTTTATGAATGTCACTTGTATAAGGTTTTGATGGATTGTTTGAGCAGGATTCAGATTTAGGAAAGCCTCATAATTAGCATATATTACGAAAGGTATTTTGAACGCCTTATTAAATTTATCAAATTTTAATATATTATTTGGAACAGGTTTACCGAACCAGTTGTAACACCGTTTGGTATTTCGGTTTTTACATGGGAACAATCGTTTAGCTGATGATTACATAACCTTTCTTGTGTTGAAAAGTGTAATAAACATCCATCACAAATGTAAACTGCAAGTTCTTGATTGGAAATTTGACTACTGACCAAACGTGACAAATTTTTGATATAGCAAAAATGATTAATATTACCACATGAAAAAAATTGTAAATTAACATGACTAGTTTTTTTTAGATTTAGTTAAAAATAACGGCCCCACAACACTGTGCTTTTTTGTTTTGATGTCATATTCTAATCCAAAAACGTTTATACTAGCATCGTTCAATCTTTCAATTTTTGATATATCACACATTTTAACCGGAAAATATACTCCTGTAAAGTTTAGTTTATTTGAGTGTACCATGTAAGATGAAACTCTATCCGAATTTTTGGTAACTGGGTATAATGCTGCAAGAAAAGCCCATTTAAAACACAAACTATCATTATTCTTTACATTAATTACCGCTTTTTTAAGTTTAATGTCTCCAGGTAATTCAATATATGATTTCCCGCGTAACGGATCAAATTTATTTATCTTCATATCTAAACTATTAATTTTTTTAAGACTCCAACCGCTATCTTTTTTTCAAAAGAACTAATTTCGGTTACAAATGTGTCACAAAGAGATGCAAAGAAAATATTAAAGTCATCACCTTGCATTATTATATAATTAGAAGTTTGGAACACAAATGTGTTAGAAATATTTTTTGTTTCTTGAACAAAATCTGCATGCAACACAAAATTTACTTTAAAAATTGTCAGTGATCGAATCAATTCTTCAAATAATATTATTATTTGATCTTTGATAGACTCCATAAATATTTCGGGTGTCTCGAATGTTTTTGATTCGTCACATTTACTGTTGATTTTATATGACATTATTCTATTACCAAAAGTTGATTCAACGACTCTTACATTTTCTAAAGTACTATGCGATTTTGTAACATTACTTTTATGAAGATTACTTTTTAAATGGTTTGCGAAATACCTTTTACGAACTAATATTTGACAAAAAGAACAGTTCATCATTTCATCACTCACACTGTTAGATCCGGTTGACGATGTAGATGCTCCATCTTCATATCTCGCTCTTTTTGCGCTAGTAGCGTTTTCCTGATGCATTCTTCTACTTAATTCTCCTCCGGTCTGAAGAGTATACTCACTGGAAAGACAAAATATTTTTTTTATAAGTTTGGAGTGTAGTTTTACTATTAATGTAGTAAATATTATTTTAAAGTAACATATTACAATAACACTTACTTGATACTTGTTTCAAACTTTTTACATAAGTTGTAGATATCTTCGTTGAAAGCATCGTCAAACGCAATAGATGTCTCCACTTTTCCACAAATTTTGCATAGTTCGTCTTCAAAGTCACTCATATTTTCTGTGTCAATAGACGTGCAAAAAAAAGTACTGACACAAACTTCACTGTTCTCTATTATTGATTTAGAAAAGGGTAACAACCAGTTACAATGTGAAAATTCGAATGATATCCTTCACACTTTTACGCAGGTTTAAATATAAGTAGAGCAGGTACTTAGCTACATTATTAAAAAATAGGCTTACATTATTACACTAATGACTTAAAGAGCTCAAAAATTTTAATGTGACTCGTTAATTGTTTTTAAAATTGTATTTTTTACAATTCTCTGCGCTTGCGATGTCCTTTGTTATGTTATAAATAAGTTTCTTCGTTTCTTTGTAACTGTCATTACCATCATTGGTGTAGTATTTTAATTGTAATCGGCATATTTCCATTGTTGTTCAGTTGGAACTTTTTCTATTTTACTCAAATTAAATATCTCAATTTTTATAATATGAGTTGCATGTAAGTTATCGTCAGCATTGGTTGAAATAAAAATATTGCCATCTTTGTGAGCTCGCGTGTCGCGTTGATATCTTTCTTGTCTGCTTACACTTTTTGATTTCAAAAAGTGTGTCTAGGTTGTCTTCCGATCTAACTTTTTTCAATGTTTTTGGTAGTTTGTGAGATTTGTTATCTTGGCTTTCTTCGTCGTTAGAAAACAATAATAATAATGTTTAACAGTATTTTCTTCAGTGTTAAATGAAGCCTGCAACAACAATAACAAATGCTTAGTATACATCCTAATATTATAAATGTGAATGTTTGTGAAGATGGATGGATGGATGTTTGTTACTCTTTCACACAAAACCTACTTAACAGATTTGGATGAAATTTGGTATGGTAGTAGTTTAAGCACTGGATTAAAACATACAATACTTTTTACCCCGAAAAAAGTACAGTGCCCCCGTGGGATACTGTATTTACGCGAGTGGAGCCGCGGGCAAGTATATTATTAAGTCTAATACTTTATTAAACAAAGAAAATAATATTATAGCACTCACCTCCATAGCAGTTGTCTACAACTGCTATGGAGCTCTGCTAAGTGCTCTAGCACTTGTCACACAAACTTGCACAGAAATAATAACTTCACCACACGATGACCGATTGTGTCAATACTTAAAACTTTCGGCCATTATATACAAAACTTGTGGAATGCTAATTGCATTGTAACACAACTGTTATCATTGGGTTAATGTAGGCACACATTCCGTCCCTAACTATCACTTGAAATTATTTCGTCCTCAATTACATTCCATTGATAACGCATTAGTACCTGTTGAGCAAGTAAGAACTTGCACATCGAAAATTTTAATATAAGAAAAGAGTTGGCTAGCGAAAGCAGAGAGATAGAAATGATTGGACATCTTCATAGTGATATATTCAACCTGGAAAAGTTTTTAATTTGTTCGATTTTATTTTGACGATTTATATTGACGGTCAACAAATTCCTTCAAAAGCTTTACAACCATCTTTTGATAATAATATTTTACCACAACCTATCACACATTATTCTCACGAACAGGAATACATTTTCTTAATGAAGGTAATGGGATTACGATAAGTATTCGAAAGGTTATTGTTTGCTAGCATTTGATCTCATACCTGATTTGTCAGCCAATTCATCTAGTCATTGGAATCTAATTGGACATGGTAGTATTAGATTAGAAGTTCGCTTTGAATCTGCTCTGACTCAAACGATCAATTGCGTTGTTTATGCAGAATTCGATAATGTATTTCGTGATAATGTATTATATTCGGTAATGTAAATATAGAAATAGATAAAAATCGCAATATTTCAGTATACTATAGTAGTTAAGTTCATAGATTTTTGTTTTTATATCTTATATGTGTATTGAATAAAAAATTAACTACAAAAAATGTTTATTTTTTCTCCCTCATATAATATGATGATATTGATATCAACTTTAAATATCATGATTTATATCAAGTTTGGTTAAGATGGTGCGCATTAATACTCAATCGCTAGAGCAGATAAGATCCCCATACCTAAACAGTATTCATGGATACTTTAGACACACAGAAATGTTTGAAGAAAATGGATGCAAACATTGAAAATAATGTTTACGCAGCAAACCGATTACCGATACGTGTTCCAGTTCCATGCTATATCGTGAGCAATTTGGACACTGATAATAAACCAGGTTCCCATTGAATTGATATACATATTGATAAACAACGTATTGGACAATACTTTGATTCATATGGTCGGTCTCCACAAGGATATCACCGAAAGTTCTTAGAGAGAAATTGTAGAATATGGTCATATAATATAGCTAGAGTACAAAATGATTATACAATGGTTTGTGGAGAATACTGCATAATGTATCTGTATTATATTTATAACAATAAGTCACTGAATGATTTTCTGGTACATTTTGGTGCAAATACGTTACGTTGTGTATTGTAATCGTTGTGATTTGAAATTATGTAGTTTATTTGAGTGTTATTTTACCAATAAAATGACTCACTTACAATACCATTGTTGTTTCACTTAACCACTAATGATCCTTCGCTTATCACCGTCCATTATCTACCGCTGCATGACGTAATTAGTAATGAATAGAGCCTAATGAGCCTAGTAATTGCAAAAGTCTATCTTTGTAACCGTTAGAGATATTGAAAAACGGATAAGCGCAATCGATCGGGCATGGGCAAAAACCCCCAATTTGACACCAGACTTTTTTTGTTTTTTGCCGGCGATGCCCATCGAACCCCGAAAATCTGGGACAGACCCAGGTTTTCATCGGGTCTATCTCGGGCTAGATGCTGATGATGAGCTATACAACTAACTTCTAATTAACGAATAAATGTCTAAGTTATTAAAATATAGCGAATTTATGACATATTTCAAAGTAGGGGTGTTAGCCCGCACGGGGGCTGAGTAAGTTTTATAACGGAAGAATTGGAAGTTGCAGCGGCTTTTCCGCTAGGGGTCGCCTACTTGCGAAAGGGACCGAACGGGAGACCGTGATGTCAGGGGAGGGCGAGGTTGTATAAATATCATGAAAAACAACTTTCCTAAATTACTCAGTTCCCGGTGGCTTTTCAGGAATGACAGTTGTAAAATTATATGGTAAATGTATATAACTAGAATAATAACATTGTAAAAATTGTGTAAAACTTTATATAATTAATGAATAAACGTTGTTTCGAGTTAAGGGGGTGAGGCATGGAATGTTCTAGAAGGTTGGTATGTGCCGTCGTTACAAGTATGGGGCCGGCGGCCATACAATTCGTAGTTCGCTCGTAATTACCAGTCGCAATGTAAGAATAATCCCTGCCTCATCACCTATCGAAGTAGTGAGCAGTGACCTCTGGTATCATTTTCCCTATTCTAATTCCTATAATCCTATATTTTCCCCCGAATTTTCCAAGTATTCTTTTAATTTCCTTTCCTGTCACTGTCCCATGATTTCGATCCCTTCCTGTAGCCCTAGGTAAACTAGCCGTGTCCCCCACAATATTAGTATAGATAAATCCTTAAGAATTAATTTTAAACTTACTCAACTTAAACAAAAACTTAAACTGAAACCAAGAGAGGAAACTGAAATCAAGAAGGCGCATTTCCCGAAATATTAAAAAAATCTATAGTTAAACCTTTATTTAAAAAAGGAGATATAAATGATACGAATAATTATAGACCAGTCACATTAATTCCAGTGATATCAAAAATTTTTGCGAGAAAATCTTGGTAAAAAGACTACACGCATTTGTCACCACAAACAATATACTTTTGGCCAGAACAATTCGGTTTCCGTAAACATAGCAACACCACTTTAGCTTGTTTTAATCTAGTAAAACATGTAACAGAAGCTATAAATGATAAAAAGCCTGTAATCGCCATATTTCTAGATATGAGCAAAGCTTTTGACTTCGTAGATCATAAGCTTCTACTACATAAGCTCAAAAAATATGGTATACGTGGCAAATATTTGGATTGTATTAAAAGTTACCTATCTGGACGACAACAATGTGTACTAATATCAAAAATTGACAAAGGGAAATAAATTACTAGCAGGTCGGACTTTTTGTGCAATGATTTCGGAGTCCCACTAGGCAGTTTACTAGGTCTATTACTATTTTTTCTTTATATAAACGACCTCCCTAACGTGACGGATCAAAAAACCATTTTATTTGCAGACGACACAACAGCTATAATTAAATGTGAGAATGTAAATTCGTTCCAAAATGACATTTCTATTACTTTTAATAAAATTATGACTTGGCTTAATTACAATAATTTAAAAATTAATCTAACTGAAACTAAAATAATTCAATTTAGAGATTATAGGACACGACCAATTGACTTAAATATAACTATTGACGGAATCAAACTGGTAGAAGTGAATTCCGCAATGTTTTTAGGAATTATTGTAGATAGGCACTGTAACTGGAAGGATCACATAAACCACGTGTGTGAGAAACTCGACAAGTTTGTATACGCAATTAACACTTAAAAGTTTAAAAGTCTCGACCGAAGCCGCACTATGCGCATACCACGGATATGTGTCGTCTGTGCTCTCGTATGGGCTATTGCTGTGGAAATGAAATGAAACTCTGTTGAAATTGATAAGGCATTCAGAAGAAGTGTGTAAGAGCCATTTGCGAAACATGGCCTTTGGACAGTTGCAAATCATTGTTTGTGAAATTGCGGATTCTACCTTTGATATGCTTATATATTAGAGATATTTGTGTTTTGTAAAGCAATATCCGCACTTCCAAAAATTGCTGATGTTAATAATAGAAGTGCTAAACCAAGACATTTGTATAAATTGTATCTGCCACAGTGCCGCTTTGATGTCTATAAGGCAAAAGTGCACATCAACGTCATTATCATTTTTAGTAAGTTACCCAACCATTTTAAAACTTTAAACGGAAATAACAAAAAATAAATTGGCTCTTAAATAATTGCTTTTACACATTAAGTGAATAGATGACATTTAAATGAAAAAATAATATAACATTTAAATAATTAAAATTTAAAATTAAAAATTATAATGTAATGAATTTGATTCATTTTAAAAAATCTGACATGACATTACAACAATAAATACCAATTTAATAACACAAATTATTATAAAAAATTCTCTGACATTAATAACGTTGATACTCTATTATACTATATTGTAAAAAAATTAAAATAATTCATAATTTCTTGAGTTTTCATTTAATTTTTAGTTTTATTTTGTAGTAATATTGCATATTGCACACCATTGTGATGGCAGAATGTTAGAACAATAAGTAATTTTTTAAGACACTGTACCTACAACATTCTTGCAATTAAAGGATTTGATTTGATTTGATTTGAAAAATACATTACTAGATACACTATAATAGGCATGGGTTCATAGGCTTAATATACCTAGTCTTGCCATAAATACTGAAACAAAGAAAAAAAAAATTCTATTGCAAATAACATTTATTACTTTTACAGTGTGTTAGTTTAATACATAAATGAAAATTAGTGAAAATTCGAATGATATCCTTCACACTTTTACGCAGGTTTAAATATAAGTAGAGCAGGTACTTAGCTACATTATTAAAAAATAGGCTTACATTATTACACTAATGACTTAAGAGCTCAAAAATTTTAATGTGACTCGTTAATTGTTTTTAAAATTGTATTTTTTACAATTCTCTGCGCTTGCGATGTCCTTTGTTATGTTATAAATAAGTTTCTTCGTTTCTTTGTAACTGTCATTACCATCATTGGTGTAGTATTTTAATTGTAATCGGCATATTTCCATTGTTGTTCAGTTGAACTTTTTCTATTTACTCAAATTAAATATCTCAATTTTTATAATATGAGTTGCATGTAAGTTATCGTCAGCATTGGTTGAAATAAAAATATTGCCATCTTGTGAGCTCGCGACACCGTTGATATCTTTCTTGTCTGCTTACACTTTTTGATTTCAAAAAGTGGTCTAGGTTGTCTTCCGATCTAACTTTTTCAATGTTTTTGGTAGTTTGTGAGATTTGTTATCTTGGCTTTCTTCGTCGTTAGAAAACAATAATAATAATGTTTAACAGTATTTTCTTCAGTGTTAAATGAAGCCTGCAACAACAATAACAAATGCTTAGTATACATCCTAATATTATAAATGTGAATGTTTGTGAAGATGGATGGATGGATGTTTGTTACTCTTTCACACAAAACCTACTTAACAGATTTGGATGAAATTCGGTATGGTAGTAGTTTAAGCACTGGATTAAAACTTACAATACTTTTTACCCCGAAAAAAGTACAGTGCCCCCGTGGGATACTGTATTTACGCGAGTGGAGCCGCGGGCAAGTATATTATTAAGTCTAATACTTTATTAAACAAAGAAAATAATATTATAGCACTCACCTCCATAGCAGTTGTCTACAACTGCTATGGAGCTCTGCTAAGTGCTCTAGCACTTGTCACACAAACTTGCACAGAAATAATAACTTCACCACACGATGACCGACTGTGTCAATACTTAAAACTTTCGGCCATTATTTACAAAACTTGTGGAATGCTAATTGCATTGTAACACAACTGTTATCATTGGTTAATGTCGGCACACATTCCGTCCCTAACTATCACTTGAAATTATTTCGTCCTCAATTACATTCCATTGATAACGCATTAGTACCTGTTGAGCAAGTAAGAACTTGCACATCGAAAATTTTAATATAAGAAAAGAGTTGGCTAGCGAAAGCAGAGAGATAGAAATGATTGGACATCTTCATAGTGATATATTCAACCTGGAAAAGTTTTTAATTTGTTCGATTTTATTTTGACGATTTATATTGACGGTCAACAAATTCCTTCAAAAGCTTTACAACCATCTTTTGATAATAATATTTTACCACAACCTATCACACATTATTCTCACGAACAGGAATACATTTTCTTAATGAAGTAATGGGATTACGATAAGTATTCGAAAGGTTATTGTTTGCTAGCATTTGATCTCATACCTGATTTGTCAGCCAATTCATCTAGTCATTGGAATCTAATTGGACATGGTAGTATTAGATTAGAAGTTCGCTTTGAATCTTGAATCTGCTCTGACTCAAACGATCAATTGCGTTGTTTATGCAGAATTCGATAATGTATTTCGTGATAATGTATTATATTCGGTAATGTAAATATAGAAATAGATAAAAATCGCAATATTTCAGTATACTATAGTAGTTAAGTTCATAGATTTTTGTTTTTATATCTTATATGTGTATTGAATAAAAAATTAACTACAAAAAATGTTTATTTTTTCTCCCTCATATAATATGATGATATTGATATCAACTTTAAATATCATGATTTATATCAAGTTTGGTTAAGATGGTGCGCATTAATACTCAATCGCTAGAGCAGATAAGATCCCCATACCTAAACAGTATTCATGGATACTTTAGACACACAGAAATGTTTGAAGAAAATGGATGCAAACATTGAAAATAATGTTTACGCAGCAAACCGATTACCGATACGTGTTACAGTTCCATGCTATATCGTGAGCAATTTGGACACTGATAATAAACCAGGTTCCCATTGAATTGATATACATATTGATAAACAACGTATTGGACAATACTTTGATTCATATGGTCGGTCTCCACAAGGATATCACCGAAAGTTCTTAGAGAGAAATTGTAGAATATGGTCATATAATATAGCTAGAGTACAAAATGATTATACAATGGTTTGTGGAGAATACTGCATAATGTATCTGTATTATATTTATAACAATAAGTCACTGAATGATTTTCTGGTACATTTTGGTGCAAATACGTTACGTTGTGTATTGTAATCGTTGTGATTTGAAATTATGTAGTTTATTTGAGTGTTATTTTACCAATAAAATGACTCACTTACAATACCATTGTTGTTTCACTTAACCACTAATGATCCTTCGCTTATCACCGTCCATTATCTACCGCTGCATGACGTAATTAGTAATGAATAGAGCCTAATGAGCCTAGTAATTGCAAAAGTCTATCTTTGTAACCGTTAGAGATATTGAAAAACGGATAAGCGCAATCGATCGGGCATGGGCAAAAACCCCCAATTTGACACCAGACTTTTTTTGTTTTTTGCCGGCGATGCCCATCGAACCCCGAAAATCTGGGACAGACCCAGGTTTTCATCGGGTCTATCTCGGGCTAGATGCTGATGATGAGCTATACAACTAACTTCTAATTAACGAATAAATGTCTAAGTTATTAAAATATAGCGAATTTATGACATATTTCAAAGTAGGGGTGTTAGCCCGCACGGGGGCTGAGTAAGTTTTATAACGGAAGAATTGGAAGTTGCAGCGGCTTTTCCGCTAGGGGTCGCCTACTTGCGAAAGGGACCGAACGGGAGACCGTGATGTCAGGGGAGGGCGAGGTTGTATAAATATCATGAAAAACAACTTTCCTAAATTACTCAGTTCCCGGTGGCTTTTCAGGAATGACAGTTGTAAAATTATATGGTAAATATATATAACTAGAATAATAACATTGTAAAAATTGTGTAAAACTTTATATAATTAATGAATAAACGTTGTTTCGAGTTAAGGGGGTGAGGCATGGAATGTTCTAGAAGGTTGGTATGTGCCGTCGTTACAAGTATGGGGCCGGCGGCCATACAATTCGTAGTTCGCTCGTAATTACCAGTCGCAATGTAAGAATAATCCCTGCCTCATCACCTATCGAAGTAGTGAGCAGTGACCTCTGGTATCATTTTCCCTATTCTAATTCCTATAATCCTATATTTTCCCCCGAATTTTCCAAGTATTCTTTTAATTTCCTTTCCTGTCACTGTCCCATGATTTCGATCCCTTCCTGTAGCCCTAGGTAAACTAGCCGTGTCCCCCACAATATTAGTATAGATAAATCCTTAAGAATTAATTTTAAACTTACTCAACTTAAACAAAAACTTAAACTGAAACCAAGAGAGGAAACTGAAATCAAGAAGGCGCATTTCCCGAAATATTAAAAAAATCTATAGTTAAACCTCTATTTAAAAAAGGAGATATAAATGATACGAATAATTATAGACCAGTCACATTAATTCCAGTGATATCAAAAATTTTTGCGAGAAAATCTTGGTAAAAAGACTACACGCATTTGTCACCACAAACAATATACTTTTGGCCAGAACAATTCGGTTTCCGTAAACATAGCAACACCACTTTAGCTTGTTTTAATCTAGTAAAACATGTAACAGAAGCTATAAATGATAAAAAGCCTGTAATCGCCATATTTCTAGATATGAGCAAAGCTTTTGACTTCGTAGATCATAAGCTTCTACTACATAAGCTCAAAAAATATGGTATACGTGGCAAATATTTGGATTGTATTAAAAGTTACCTATCTGGACGACAACAATGTGTACTAATATCAAAAATTGACAAAGGGAAATAAATTACTAGCAGGTCGGACTTTTTGTGCAATGATTTCGGAGTCCCACTAGGCAGTTTACTAGGTCTATTACTATTTTTTCTTTATATAAACGACCTCCCTAACGTGACGGATCAAAAAACCATTTTATTTGCAGACGACACAACAGCTATAATTAAATGTGAGAATGTAAATTCGTTCCAAAATGACATTTCTATTACTTTTAATAAAATTATGACTTGGCTTAATTACAATAATTTAAAAATTAATCTAACTGAAACTAAAATAATTCAATTTAGAGATTATAGGACACGACCAATTGACTTAAATATAACTATTGACGGAATCAAACTGGTAGAAGTGAATTCCGCAATGTTTTTAGGAATTATTGTAGATAGGCACTGTAACTGGAAGGATCACATAAACCACGTGTGTGAGAAACTCGACAAGTTTGTATACGCAATTAACACTTAAAAGTTTAAAAGTCTCGACCGAAGCCGCACTATGCGCATACCACGGATATGTGTCGTCTGTGCTCTCGTATGGGCTATTGCTGTGGAAATGAAATGAAACTCTGTTGAAATTGATAAGGCATTCAGAAGAAGTGTGTAAGAGCCATTTGCGAAACATGGCCTTTGGACAGTTGCAAATCATTGTTTGTGAAATTGCGGATTCTACCTTTGATATGCTTATATATTAGAGATATTTGTGTTTTTGTAAAGCAATATCCGCACTTCCAAAAATTGCTGATGTTAATAATAGAAGTGCTAAACCAAGACATTTGTATAAATTGTATCTGCCACAGTGCCGCTTTGATGTCTATAAGGCAAAAGTGCACATCAACGTCATTATCATTTTTAGTAAGTTACCCAACCATTTTAAAACTTTAAACGGAAATAACAAAAAAAAAATGTCTCTTAAATAATTGCTTTTACACATTAAATGAATAGATGACATTTAAATGAAAAATAATATATAACATTTAAATAATTAAAATTTAAAATTAAAAATTATAATGTAATGAATTTGATTTATTTTAAAAAATCTGACATGACATTACAACAATAAATACCAATTTAATAACACAAATTATTATAAAAAATTCTCTGACATTAATAACGTTGATACTCTATTATACTATATTGTAAAAAAATTAAAATAATTCATAATTTCTTGAGTTTTCATTTAATTTTTAGTTTTATTTTGTAGTAATATTGCATATTGCACACCATTGTGATGGCAGAATGTTAGAACAATAAGTAATTTTTTAAGACCACTGTACCTACAACATTCTTGCAATAAAAGGATTTGATTTGATTTGATTTGAAAAATACATTACTAGATACACTATAATAGGCATGGGTTCATAGGCTTAATATACCTAGTCTTGCCATAAATACTGAAACAAAGAAAAAAAAAATTCTATTGCAAATAACATTTATTACTTTTACAGTGTGTTAGTTTAATACATAAATGAAAATTAGTGAAAATTCGAATGATATCCTTCACACTTTTACGCAGGTTTAAATATAAGTAGAGCAGGTACTTAGCTACATTATTAAAAAATAGGCTTACATTATTACACTAATGACTTAAAGAGCTCAAAAATTTTAATGTGACTCGTTAATTGTTTTTAAAATTGTATTTTTTACAATTCTCTGCGCTTGCGATGTCCTTTGTTATGTTATAAATAAGTTTCTTCGTTTCTTTGTAACTGTCATTACCATCATTGGTGTAGTATTTTAATTGTAATCGGCATATTTCCATTGTTGTTCAGTTGGAACTTTTTCTATTTTACTCAAATTAAATATCTCAATTTTTATAATATGAGTTGCATGTAAGTTATCGTCAGCATTGGTTGAAATAAAAATATTGCCATCTTTGTGAGCTCGCGACACCGTTGATATCTTTCTTGTCTGCTTACACTTTTTGATTTCAAAAAGTGTGTCTAGGTTGTCTTCCGATCTAACTTTTTTCAATGTTTTTGGTAGTTTGTGAGATTTGTTATCTTGGCTTTCTTCGTCGTTAGAAAACAATAATAATAATGTTTAACAGTATTTTCTTCAGTGTTAAATGAAGCCTGCAACAACAATAACAAATGCTTAATATACATCCTAATATTATAAATGTGAATGTTTGTGAAGATGGATGGATGGATGTTTGTTACTCTTTCACACAAAACCTACTTAACAGATTTGGATGAAATTCGGTATGGTAGTAGTTTAAGCACTGGATTAAAACATACAATACTTTTTACCCCGAAAAAAGTACAGTGCCCCCGTGGGATACTGTATTTACGCGAGTGGAGCCGCGGGCAAGTATATTATTAAGTCTAATACTTTATTAAACAAAGAAAATAATATTATAGCACTCACCTCCATAGCAGTTGTCTACAACTGCTATGGAGCTCTGCTAAGTGCTCTAGCACTTGTCACACAAACTTGCACAGAAATAATAACTTCACCACACGATGACCGACTGTGTCAATACTTAAAACTTTCGGCCATTATATACAAAACTTGTGGAATGCTAATTGCATTGTAACACAACTGTTATCATTGGGTTAATGTAGGCACACATTCCGTCCCTAACTATCACTTGAAATTATTTCGTCCTCAATTACATTCCATTGATAACGCATTAGTACCTGTTGAGCAAGTAAGAACTTGCACATCGAAAATTTTAATATAAGAAAAGAGTTGGCTAGCGAAAGCAGAGAGATAGAAATGATTGGACATCTTCATAGTGATATATTCAACCTGGAAAAGTTTTTAATTTGTTCGATTTTATTTTGACGATTTATATTGACGGTCAACAAATTCCTTCAAAAGCTTTACAACCATCTTTTGATAATAATATTTTACCACAACCTATCACACATTATTCTCACGAACAGGAATACATTTTCTTAATGAAGGTAATGGGATTACGATAAGTATTCGAAAGGTTATTGTTTGCTAGCATTTGATCTCATACCTGATTTGTCAGCCAATTCATCTAGTCATTGGAATCTAATTGGACATGGTAGTATTAGATTAGAAGTTCGCTTTGAATCTGCTCTGACTCAAACGATCAATTGCGTTGTTTATGCAGAATTCGATAATGTATTTCGTGATAATGTATTATATTCGGTAATGTAAATATAGAAATAGATAAAAATCGCAATATTTCAGTATACTATAGTAGTTAAGTTCATAGATTTTTGTTTTTATATCTTATATGTGTATTGAATAAAAAATTAACTACAAAAAATGTTTATTTTTTCTCCCTCATATAATATGATGATATTGATATCAACTTTAAATATCATGATTTATATCAAGTTTGGTTAAGATGGTGCGCATTAATACTCAATCGCTAGAGCAGATAAGATCCCCATACCTAAACAGTATTCATGGATACTTTAGACACACAGAAATGTTTGAAGAAAATGGATGCAAACATTGAAAATAATGTTTACGCAGCAAACCGATTACCGATACGTGTTACAGTTCCATGCTATATCGTGAGCAATTTGGACACTGATAATAAACCAGGTTCCCATTGAATTGATATACATATTGATAAACAACGTATTGGACAATACTTTGATTCATATGGTCGGTCTCCACAAGGATATCACCGAAAGTTCTTAGAGAGAAATTGTAGAATATGGTCATATAATATAGCTAGAGTACAAAATGATTATACAATGGTTTGTGGAGAATACTGCATAATGTATCTGTATTATATTTATAACAATAAGTCACTGAATGATTTTCTGGTACATTTTGGTGCAAATACGTTACGTTGTGTATTGTAATCGTTGTGATTTGAAATTATGTAGTTTATTTGAGTGTTATTTTACCAATAAAATGACTCACTTACAATACCATTGTTGTTTCACTTAACCACTAATGATCCTTCGCTTATCACCGTCCATTATCTACCGCTGCATGACGTAATTAGTAATGAATAGAGCCTAATGAGCCTAGTAATTGCAAAAGTCTATCTTTGTAACCGTTAGAGATATTGAAAAACGGATAAGCGCAATCGATCGGGCATGGGCAAAAACCCCCAATTTGACACCAGACTTTTTTTGTTTTTTGCCGGCGATGCCCATCGAACCCCGAAAATCTGGGACAGACCCAGGTTTTCATCGGGTCTATCTCGGGCTAGATGCTGATGATGAGCTATACAACTAACTTCTAATTAACGAATAAATGTCTAAGTTATTAAAATATAGCGAATTTATGACATATTTCAAAGTAGGGGTGTTAGCCCGCACGGGGGCTGAGTAAGTTTTATAACGGAAGAATTGGAAGTTGCAGCGGCTTTTCCGCTAGGGGTCGCCTACTTGCGAAAGGGACCGAACGGGAGACCGTGATGTCAGGGGAGGGCGAGGTTGTATAAATATCATGAAAAACAACTTTCCTAAATTACTCAGTTCCCGGTGGCTTTTCAGGAATGACAGTTGTAAAATTATATGGTAAATGTATATAACTAGAATAATAACATTGTAAAAATTGTGTAAAACTTTATATAATTAATGAATAAACGTTGTTTCGAGTTAAGGGGGTGAGGCATGGAATGTTCTAGAAGGTTGGTATGTGCCGTCGTTACAAGTATGGGGCCGGCGGCCATACAATTCGTAGTTCGCTCGTAATTACCATATATTTTCCTATATTTTCCCCCGAATTTTCCAAGTATTCTTTTAATTTCCTTTCCTGTCACTGTCCCATGATTTCGATCCCTTCCTGTAGCCCTAGGTAAACTAGCCGTGTCCCCCACAATATTAGTATAGATAAATCCTTAAGAATTAATTTTAAACTTACTCAACTTAAACAAAAACTTAAACTGAAACCAAGAGAGGAAACTGAAATCAAGAAGGCGCATTTCCCGAAATATTAAAAAAATCTATAGTTAAACCTCTATTTAAAAAAGGAGATATAAATGATACGAATAATTATAGACCAGTCACATTAATTCCAGTGATATCAAAAATTTTTGCGAGAAAATCTTGGTAAAAAGACTACACGCATTTGTCACCACAAACAATATACTTTTGGCCAGAACAATTCGGTTTCCGTAAACATAGCAACACCACTTTAGCTTGTTTTAATCTAGTAAAACATGTAACAGAAGCTATAAATGATAAAAAGCCTGTAATCGCCATATTTCTAGATATGAGCAAAGCTTTTGACTTCGTAGATCATAAGCTTCTACTACATAAGCTCAAAAAATATGGTATACGTGGCAAATATTTGGATTGTATTAAAAGTTACCTATCTGGACGACAACAATGTGTACTAATATCAAAAATTGACAAAGGGAAATAAATTACTAGCAGGTCGGACTTTTTGTGCAATGATTTCGGAGTCCCACTAGGCAGTTTACTAGGTCTATTACTATTTTTTCTTTATATAAACGACCTCCCTAACGTGACGGATCAAAAAACCATTTTATTTGCAGACGACACAACAGCTATAATTAAATGTGAGAATGTAAATTCGTTCCAAAATGACATTTCTATTACTTTTAATAAAATTATGACTTGGCTTAATTACAATAATTTAAAAATTAATCTAACTGAAACTAAAATAATTCAATTTAGAGATTATAGGACACGACCAATTGACTTAAATATAACTATTGACGGAATCAAACTGGTAGAAGTGAATTCCGCAATGTTTTTAGGAATTATTGTAGATAGGCACTGTAACTGGAAGGATCACATAAACCACGTGTGTGAGAAACTCGACAAGTTTGTATACGCAATTAACACTTAAAAGTTTAAAAGTCTCGACCGAAGCCGCACTATGCGCATACCACGGATATGTGTCGTCTGTGCTCTCGTATGGGCTATTGCTGTGGAAATGAAATGAAACTCTGTTGAAATTGATAAGGCATTCAGAAGAAGTGTGTAAGAGCCATTTGCGAAACATGGCCTTTGGACAGTTGCAAATCATTGTTTGTGAAATTGCGGATTCTACCTTTGATATGCTTATATATTAGAGATATTTGTGTTTTTGTAAAGCAATATCCGCACTTCCAAAAATTGCTGATGTTAATAATAGAAGTGCTAAACCAAGACATTTGTATAAATTGTATCTGCCACAGTGCCGCTTTGATGTCTATAAGGCAAAAGTGCACATCAACGTCATTATCATTTTTAGTAAGTTACCCAACCATTTTAAAACTTTAAACGGAAATAACAAAAAATAAATTGGCTCTTAAATAATTGCTTTTACACATTAAGTGAATAGATGACATTTAAATGAAAAATAATATATAACATTTAAATAATTAAAATTTAAAATTAAAAATTATAATGTAATGAATTTGATTCATTTTAAAAAATCTGACATGACATTACAACAATAAATACCAATTTAATAACACAAATTATTATAAAAAATTCTCTGACATTAATAACGTTGATACTCTATTATACTATATTGTAAAAAAATTAAAATAATTCATAATTTCTTGAGTTTTCATTTAATTTTTAGTTTTATTTTGTAGTAATATTGCATATTGCACACCATTGTGATGGCAGAATGTTAGAACAATAAGTAATTTTTTAAGACCACTGTACCTACAACATTCTTGCAATAAAAGGATTTGATTTGATTTGATTTGAAAAATACATTACTAGATACACTATAATAGGCATGGGTTCATAGGCTTAATATACCTAGTCTTGCCATAAATACTGAAACAAAGAAAAAAAATATTCTATTGCAAATAACATTTATTACTTTTACAGTGTGTTAGTTTAATACATAAATGAAAATTAGTGAAAATTCGAATGATATCCTTCACACTTTTACGCAGGTTTAAATATAAGTAGAGCAGGTACTTAGCTACATTATTAAAAAATAGGCTTACATTATTACACTAATGACTTAAGAGCTCAAAAATTTTAATGTGACTCGTTAATTGTTTTTAAAATTGTATTTTTTACAATTCTCTGCGCTTGCGATGTCCTTTGTTATGTTATAAATAAGTTTCTTCGTTTCTTTGTAACTGTCATTACCATCATTGGTGTAGTATTTTAATTGTAATCGGCATATTTCCATTGTTGTTCAGTTGGAACTTTTTCTATTTTACTCAAATTAAATATCTCAATTTTTATAATATGAGTTGCATGTAAGTTATCGTCAGCATTGGTTGAAATAAAAATATTGCCATCTTTGTGAGCTCGCGACACCGTTGATATCTTTCTTGTCTGCTTACACTTTTTGATTTCAAAAAGTGTGTCTAGGTTGTCTTCCGATCTAACTTTTTTCAATGTTTTTGGTAGTTTGTGAGATTTGTTATCTTGGCTTTCTTCGTCGTTAGAAAACAATAATAATAATGTTTAACAGTATTTTCTTCAGTGTTAAATGAAGCCTGCAACAACAATAACAAATGCTTAGTATACATCCTAATATTATAAATGTGAATGTTTGTGAAGATGGATGGATGGATGTTTGTTACTCTTTCACACAAAACCTACTTAACAGATTTGGATGAAATTCGGTATGGTAGTAGTTTAAGCACTGGATTAAAACATACAATACTTTTTACCCCGAAAAAAGTACAGTGCCCCCGTGGGATACTGTATTTACGCGAGTGGAGCCGCGGGCAAGTATATTATTAAGTCTAATACTTTATTAAACAAAGAAAATAATATTATAGCACTCACCTCCATAGCAGTTGTCTACAACTGCTATGGAGCTCTGCTAAGTGCTCTAGCACTTGTCACACAAACTTGCACAGAAATAATAACTTCACCACACGATGACCGACTGTGTCAATACTTAAAACTTTCGGCCATTATATACAAAACTTGTGGAATGCTAATTGCATTGTAACACAACTGTTATCATTGGGTTAATGTAGGCACACATTCCGTCCCTAACTATCACTTGAAATTATTTCGTCCTCAATTACATTCCATTGATAACGCATTAGTACCTGTTGAGCAAGTAAGAACTTGCACATCGAAAATTTTAATATAAGAAAAGAGTTGGCTAGCGAAAGCAGAGAGATAGAAATGATTGGACATCTTCATAGTGATATATTCAACCTGGAAAAGTTTTTAATTTGTTCGATTTTATTTTGACGATTTATATTGACGGTCAACAAATTCCTTCAAAAGCTTTACAACCATCTTTTGATAATAATATTTTACCACAACCTATCACACATTATTCTCACGAACAGGAATACATTTTCTTAATGAAGGTAATGGGATTACGATAAGTATTCGAAAGGTTATTGTTTGCTAGCATTTGATCTCATACCTGATTTGTCAGCCAATTCATCTAGTCATTGGAATCTAATTGGACATGGTAGTATTAGATTAGAAGTTCGCTTTGAATCTGCTCTGACTCAAACGATCAATTGCGTTGTTTATGCAGAATTCGATAATGTATTTCGTGATAATGTATTATATTCGGTAATGTAAATATAGAAATAGATAAAAATCGCAATATTTCAGTATACTATAGTAGTTAAGTTCATAGATTTTTGTTTTTATATCTTATATGTGTATTGAATAAAAAATTAACTACAAAAAATGTTTATTTTTTCTCCCTCATATAATATGATGATATTGATATCAACTTTAAATATCATGATTTATATCAAGTTTGGTTAAGATGGTGCGCATTAATACTCAATCGCTAGAGCAGATAAGATCCCCATACCTAAACAGTATTCATGGATACTTTAGACACACAGAAATGTTTGAAGAAAATGGATGCAAACATTGAAAATAATGTTTACGCAGCAAACCGATTACCGATACGTGTTACAGTTCCATGCTATATCGTGAGCAATTTGGACACTGATAATAAACCAGGTTCCCATTGAATTGATATACATATTGATAAACAACGTATTGGACAATACTTTGATTCATATGGTCGGTCTCCACAAGGATATCACCGAAAGTTCTTAGAGAGAAATTGTAGAATATGGTCATATAATATAGCTAGAGTACAAAATGATTATACAATGGTTTGTGGAGAATACTGCATAATGTATCTGTATTATATTTATAACAATAAGTCACTGAATGATTTTCTGGTACATTTTGGTGCAAATACGTTACGTTGTGTATTGTAATCGTTGTGATTTGAAATTATGTAGTTTATTTGAGTGTTATTTTACCAATAAAATGACTCACTTACAATACCATTGTTGTTTCACTTAACCACTAATGATCCTTCGCTTATCACCGTCCATTATCTACCGCTGCATGACGTAATTAGTAATGAATAGAGCCTAATGAGCCTAGTAATTGCAAAAGTCTATCTTTGTAACCGTTAGAGATATTGAAAAACGGATAAGCGCAATCGATCGGGCATGGGCAAAAACCCCCAATTTGACACCAGACTTTTTTTGTTTTTTGCCGGCGATGCCCATCGAACCCCGAAAATCTGGGACAGACCCAGGTTTTCATCGGGTCTATCTCGGGCTAGATGCTGATGATGAGCTATACAACTAACTTCTAATTAACGAATAAATGTCTAAGTTATTAAAATATAGCGAATTTATGACATATTTCAAAGTAGGGGTGTTAGCCCGCACGGGGGCTGAGTAAGTTTTATAACGGAAGAATTGGAAGTTGCAGCGGCTTTTCCGCTAGGGGTCGCCTACTTGCGAAAGGGACCGAACGGGAGACCGTGATGTCAGGGGAGGGCGAGGTTGTATAAATATCATGAAAAACAACTTTCCTAAATTACTCAGTTCCCGGTGGCTTTTCAGGAATGACAGTTGTAAAATTATATGGTAAATATATATAACTAGAATAATAACATTGTAAAAATTGTGTAAAACTTTATATAATTAATGAATAAACGTTGTTTCGAGTTAAGGGGGTGAGGCATGGAATGTTCTAGAAGGTTGGTATGTGCCGTCGTTACAAGTATGGGGCCGGCGGCCATACAATTCGTAGTTCGCTCGTAATTACCAGTCGCAATGTAAGAATAATCCCTGCCTCATCACCTATCGAAGTAGTGAGCAGTGACCTCTGGTATCATTTTCCCTATTCTAATTCCTATAATCCTATATTTTCCCCCGAATTTTCCAAGTATTCTTTTAATTTCCTTTCCTGTCACTGTCCCATGATTTCGATCCCTTCCTGTAGCCCTAGGTAAACTAGCCGTGTCCCCCACAATATTAGTATAGATAAATCCTTAAGAATTAATTTTAAACTTACTCAACTTAAACAAAAACTTAAACTGAAACCAAGAGAGGAAACTGAAATCAAGAAGGCGCATTTCCCGAAATATTAAAAAAATCTATAGTTAAACCTCTATTTAAAAAAGGAGATATAAATGATACGAATAATTATAGACCAGTCACATTAATTCCAGTGATATCAAAAATTTTTGCGAGAAAATCTTGGTAAAAAGACTACACGCATTTGTCACCACAAACAATATACTTTTGGCCAGAACAATTCGGTTTCCGTAAACATAGCAACACCACTTTAGCTTGTTTTAATCTAGTAAAACATGTAACAGAAGCTATAAATGATAAAAAGCCTGTAATCGCCATATTTCTAGATATGAGCAAAGCTTTTGACTTCGTAGATCATAAGCTTCTACTACATAAGCTCAAAAAATATGGTATACGTGGCAAATATTTGGATTGTATTAAAAGTTACCTATCTGGACGACAACAATGTGTACTAATATCAAAAATTGACAAAGGGAAATAAATTACTAGCAGGTCGGACTTTTTGTGCAATGATTTCGGAGTCCCACTAGGCAGTTTACTAGGTCTATTACTATTTTTTCTTTATATAAACGACCTCCCTAACGTGACGGATCAAAAAACCATTTTATTTGCAGACGACACAACAGCTATAATTAAATGTGAGAATGTAAATTCGTTCCAAAATGACATTTCTATTACTTTTAATAAAATTATGACTTGGCTTAATTACAATAATTTAAAAATTAATCTAACTGAAACTAAAATAATTCAATTTAGAGATTATAGGACACGACCAATTGACTTAAATATAACTATTGACGGAATCAAACTGGTAGAAGTGAATTCCGCAATGTTTTTAGGAATTATTGTAGATAGGCACTGTAACTGGAAGGATCACATAAACCACGTGTGTGAGAAACTCGACAAGTTTGTATACGCAATTAACACTTAAAAGTTTAAAAGTCTCGACCGAAGCCGCACTATGCGCATACCACGGATATGTGTCGTCTGTGCTCTCGTATGGGCTATTGCTGTGGAAATGAAATGAAACTCTGTTGAAATTGATAAGGCATTCGGAAGAAGTGTGTAAGAGCCATTTGCGAAACATGGCCTTTGGACAGTTGCAAATCATTGTTTGTGAAATTGCGGATTCTACCTTTGATATGCTTATATATTAGAGATATTTGTGTTTTTGTAAAGCAATATCCGCACTTCCAAAAATTGCTGATGTTAATAATAGAAGTGCTAAACCAAGACATTTGTATAAATTGTATCTGCCACAGTGCCGCTTTGATGTCTATAAGGCAAAAGTGCACATCAACGTCATTATCATTTTTAGTAAGTTACCCAACCATTTTAAAACTTTAAACGGAAATAACAAAAAAAAATTGGCTCTTAAATAATTGCTTTTACACATTAAATGAATAGATGACATTTAAATGAAAAATAATATATAACATTTAAATAATTAAAATTTAAAATTAAAAATTATAATGTAATGAATTTGATTTATTTTAAAAAATCTGACATGACATTACAACAATAAATACCAATTTAATAACACAAATTATTATAAAAAATTCTCTGACATTAATAACGTTGATACTCTATTATACTATATTGTAAAAAAATTAAAATAATTCATAATTTCTTGAGTTTTCATTTAATTTTTAGTTTTATTTTGTAGTAATATTGCATATTGCACACCATTGTGATGGCAGAATGTTAGAACAATAAGTAATTTTTTAAGACCACTGTACCTACAACATTCTTGCAATAAAAGGATTTGATTTGATTTGATTTGAAAAATACATTACTAGATACACTATAATAGGCATGGGTTCATAGGCTTAATATACCTAGTCTTGCCATAAATACTGAAACAAAGAAAAAAAAAATTCTATTGCAAATAACATTTATTACTTTTACAGTGTGTTAGTTTAATACATAAATGAAAATTAGTGAAAATTCGAATGATATCCTTCACACTTTTACGCAGGTTTAAATATAAGTAGAGCAGGTACTTAGCTACATTATTAAAAAATAGGCTTACATTATTACACTAATGACTTAAAGAGCTCAAAAATTTTAATGTGACTCGTTAATTGTTTTTAAAATTGTATTTTTTACAATTCTCTGCGCTTGCGATGTCCTTTGTTATGTTATAAATAAGTTTCTTCGTTTCTTTGTAACTGTCATTACCATCATTGGTGTAGTATTTTAATTGTAATCGGCATATTTCCATTGTTGTTCAGTTGGAACTTTTTCTATTTTACTCAAATTAAATATCTCAATTTTTATAATATGAGTTGCATGTAAGTTATCGTCAGCATTGGTTGAAATAAAAATATTGCCATCTTTGTGAGCTCGCGACACCGTTGATATCTTTCTTGTCTGCTTACACTTTTTGATTTCAAAAAGTGTGTCTAGGTTGTCTTCCGATCTAACTTTTTTCAATGTTTTTGGTAGTTTGTGAGATTTGTTATCTTGGCTTTCTTCGTCGTTAGAAAACAATAATAATAATGTTTAACAGTATTTTCTTCAGTGTTAAATGAAGCCTGCAACAACAATAACAAATGCTTAATATACATCCTAATATTATAAATGTGAATGTTTGTGAAGATGGATGGATGGATGTTTGTTACTCTTTCACACAAAACCTACTTAACAGATTTGGATGAAATTCGGTATGGTAGTAGTTTAAGCACTGGATTAAAACATACAATACTTTTTACCCCGAAAAAAGTACAGTGCCCCCGTGGGATACTGTATTTACGCGAGTGGAGCCGCGGGCAAGTATATTATTAAGTCTAATACTTTATTAAACAAAGAAAATAATATTATAGCACTCACCTCCATAGCAGTTGTCTACAACTGCTATGGAGCTCTGCTAAGTGCTCTAGCACTTGTCACACAAACTTGCACAGAAATAATAACTTCACCACACGATGACCGACTGTGTCAATACTTAAAACTTTCGGCCATTATATACAAAACTTGTGGAATGCTAATTGCATTGTAACACAACTGTTATCATTGGGTTAATGTAGGCACACATTCCGTCCCTAACTATCACTTGAAATTATTTCGTCCTCAATTACATTCCATTGATAACGCATTAGTACCTGTTGAGCAAGTAAGAACTTGCACATCGAAAATTTTAATATAAGAAAAGAGTTGGCTAGCGAAAGCAGAGAGATAGAAATGATTGGACATCTTCATAGTGATATATTCAACCTGGAAAAGTTTTTAATTTGTTCGATTTTATTTTGACGATTTATATTGACGGTCAACAAATTCCTTCAAAAGCTTTACAACCATCTTTTGATAATAATATTTTACCACAACCTATCACACATTATTCTCACGAACAGGAATACATTTTCTTAATGAAGGTAATGGGATTACGATAAGTATTCGAAAGGTTATTGTTTGCTAGCATTTGATCTCATACCTGATTTGTCAGCCAATTCATCTAGTCATTGGAATCTAATTGGACATGGTAGTATTAGATTAGAAGTTCGCTTTGAATCTGCTCTGACTCAAACGATCAATTGCGTTGTTTATGCAGAATTCGATAATGTATTTCGTGATAATGTATTATATTCGGTAATGTAAATATAGAAATAGATAAAAATCGCAATATTTCAGTATACTATAGTAGTTAAGTTCATAGATTTTTGTTTTTATATCTTATATGTGTATTGAATAAAAAATTAACTACAAAAAATGTTTATTTTTTCTCCCTCATATAATATGATGATATTGATATCAACTTTAAATATCATGATTTATATCAAGTTTGGTTAAGATGGTGCGCATTAATACTCAATCGCTAGAGCAGATAAGATCCCCATACCTAAACAGTATTCATGGATACTTTAGACACACAGAAATGTTTGAAGAAAATGGATGCAAACATTGAAAATAATGTTTACGCAGCAAACCGATTACCGATACGTGTTACAGTTCCATGCTATATCGTGAGCAATTTGGACACTGATAATAAACCAGGTTCCCATTGAATTGATATACATATTGATAAACAACGTATTGGACAATACTTTGATTCATATGGTCGGTCTCCACAAGGATATCACCGAAAGTTCTTAGAGAGAAATTGTAGAATATGGTCATATAATATAGCTAGAGTACAAAATGATTATACAATGGTTTGTGGAGAATACTGCATAATGTATCTGTATTATATTTATAACAATAAGTCACTGAATGATTTTCTGGTACATTTTGGTGCAAATACGTTACGTTGTGTATTGTAATCGTTGTGATTTGAAATTATGTAGTTTATTTGAGTGTTATTTTACCAATAAAATGACTCACTTACAATACCATTGTTGTTTCACTTAACCACTAATGATCCTTCGCTTATCACCGTCCATTATCTACCGCTGCATGACGTAATTAGTAATGAATAGAGCCTAATGAGCCTAGTAATTGCAAAAGTCTATCTTTGTAACCGTTAGAGATATTGAAAAACGGATAAGCGCAATCGATCGGGCATGGGCAAAAACCCCCAATTTGACACCAGACTTTTTTTGTTTTTTGCCGGCGATGCCCATCGAACCCCGAAAATCTGGGACAGACCCAGGTTTTCATCGGGTCTATCTCGGGCTAGATGCTGATGATGAGCTATACAACTAACTTCTAATTAACGAATAAATGTCTAAGTTATTAAAATATAGCGAATTTATGACATATTTCAAAGTAGGGGTGTTAGCCCGCACGGGGGCTGAGTAAGTTTTATAACGGAAGAATTGGAAGTTGCAGCGGCTTTTCCGCTAGGGGTCGCCTACTTGCGAAAGGGACCGAACGGGAGACCGTGATGTCAGGGGAGGGCGAGGTTGTATAAATATCATGAAAAACAACTTTCCTAAATTACTCAGTTCCCGGTGGCTTTTCAGGAATGACAGTTGTAAAATTATATGGTAAATGTATATAACTAGAATAATAACATTGTAAAAATTGTGTAAAACTTTATATAATTAATGAATAAACGTTGTTTCGAGTTAAGGGGGTGAGGCATGGAATGTTCTAGAAGGTTGGTATGTGCCGTCGTTACAAGTATGGGGCCGGCGGCCATACAATTCGTAGTTCGCTCGTAATTACCATATATTTTCCTATATTTTCCCCCGAATTTTCCAAGTATTCTTTTAATTTCCTTTCCTGTCACTGTCCCATGATTTCGATCCCTTCCTGTAGCCCTAGGTAAACTAGCCGTGTCCCCCACAATATTAGTATAGATAAATCCTTAAGAATTAATTTTAAACTTACTCAACTTAAACAAAAACTTAAACTGAAACCAAGAGAGGAAACTGAAATCAAGAAGGCGCATTTCCCGAAATATTAAAAAAATCTATAGTTAAACCTCTATTTAAAAAAGGAGATATAAATGATACGAATAATTATAGACCAGTCACATTAATTCCAGTGATATCAAAAATTTTTGCGAGAAAATCTTGGTAAAAAGACTACACGCATTTGTCACCACAAACAATATACTTTTGGCCAGAACAATTCGGTTTCCGTAAACATAGCAACACCACTTTAGCTTGTTTTAATCTAGTAAAACATGTAACAGAAGCTATAAATGATAAAAAGCCTGTAATCGCCATATTTCTAGATATGAGCAAAGCTTTTGACTTCGTAGATCATAAGCTTCTACTACATAAGCTCAAAAAATATGGTATACGTGGCAAATATTTGGATTGTATTAAAAGTTACCTATCTGGACGACAACAATGTGTACTAATATCAAAAATTGACAAAGGGAAATAAATTACTAGCAGGTCGGACTTTTTGTGCAATGATTTCGGAGTCCCACTAGGCAGTTTACTAGGTCTATTACTATTTTTTCTTTATATAAACGACCTCCCTAACGTGACGGATCAAAAAACCATTTTATTTGCAGACGACACAACAGCTATAATTAAATGTGAGAATGTAAATTCGTTCCAAAATGACATTTCTATTACTTTTAATAAAATTATGACTTGGCTTAATTACAATAATTTAAAAATTAATCTAACTGAAACTAAAATAATTCAATTTAGAGATTATAGGACACGACCAATTGACTTAAATATAACTATTGACGGAATCAAACTGGTAGAAGTGAATTCCGCAATGTTTTTAGGAATTATTGTAGATAGGCACTGTAACTGGAAGGATCACATAAACCACGTGTGTGAGAAACTCGACAAGTTTGTATACGCAATTAACACTTAAAAGTTTAAAAGTCTCGACCGAAGCCGCACTATGCGCATACCACGGATATGTGTCGTCTGTGCTCTCGTATGGGCTATTGCTGTGGAAATGAAATGAAACTCTGTTGAAATTGATAAGGCATTCAGAAGAAGTGTGTAAGAGCCATTTGCGAAACATGGCCTTTGGACAGTTGCAAATCATTGTTTGTGAAATTGCGGATTCTACCTTTGATATGCTTATATATTAGAGATATTTGTGTTTTTGTAAAGCAATATCCGCACTTCCAAAAATTGCTGATGTTAATAATAGAAGTGCTAAACCAAGACATTTGTATAAATTGTATCTGCCACAGTGCCGCTTTGATGTCTATAAGGCAAAAGTGCACATCAACGTCATTATCATTTTTAGTAAGTTACCCAACCATTTTAAAACTTTAAACGGAAATAACAAAAAATAAATTGGCTCTTAAATAATTGCTTTTACACATTAAGTGAATAGATGACATTTAAATGAAAAATAGTATATAACATTTAAATAATTAAAATTTAAAATTAAAAATTATAATGTAATGAATTTGATTCATTTTAAAAAATCTGACATGACATTACAACAATAAATACCAATTTAATAACACAAATTATTATAAAAAATTCTCTGACATTAATAACGTTGATACTCTATTATACTATATTGTAAAAAAATTAAAATAATTCATAATTTCTTGAGTTTTCATTTAATTTTTAGTTTTATTTTGTAGTAATATTGCATATTGCACACCATTGTGATGGCAGAATGTTAGAACAATAAGTAATTTTTTAAGACCACTGTACCTACAACATTCTTGCAATAAAAGGATTTGATTTGATTTGATTTGAAAAATACATTACTAGATACACTATAATAGGCATGGGTTCATAGGCTTAATATACCTAGTCTTGCCATAAATACTGAAACAAAGAAAAAAAAAATTCTATTGCAAATAACATTTATTACTTTTACAGTGTGTTAGTTTAATACATAAATGAAAATTAGTGAAAATTCGAATGATATCCTTCACACTTTTACGCAGGTTTAAATATAAGTAGAGCAGGTACTTAGCTACATTATTAAAAAATAGGCTTACATTATTACACTAATGACTTAAAGAGCTCAAAAATTTTAATGTGACTCGTTAATTGTTTTTAAAATTGTATTTTTTACAATTCTCTGCGCTTGCGATGTCCTTTGTTATGTTATAAATAAGTTTCTTCGTTTCTTTGTAACTGTCATTACCATCATTGGTGTAGTATTTTAATTGTAATCGGCATATTTCCATTGTTGTTCAGTTGGAACTTTTTCTATTTTACTCAAATTAAATATCTCAATTTTTATAATATGAGTTGCATGTAAGTTATCGTCAGCATTGGTTGAAATAAAAATATTGCCATCTTTGTGAGCTCGCGACACCGTTGATATCTTTCTTGTCTGCTTACACTTTTTGATTTCAAAAAGTGTGTCTAGGTTGTCTTCCGATCTAACTTTTTTCAATGTTTTTGGTAGTTTGTGAGATTTGTTATCTTGGCTTTCTTCGTCGTTAGAAAACAATAATAATAATGTTTAACAGTATTTTCTTCAGTGTTAAATGAAGCCTGCAACAACAATAACAAATGCTTAATATACATCCTAATATTATAAATGTGAATGTTTGTGAAGATGGATGGATGGATGTTTGTTACTCTTTCACACAAAACCTACTTAACAGATTTGGATGAAATTCGGTATGGTAGTAGTTTAAGCACTGGATTAAAACATACAATACTTTTTACCCCGAAAAAAGTACAGTGCCCCCGTGGGATACTGTATTTACGCGAGTGGAGCCGCGGGCAAGTATATTATTAAGTCTAATACTTTATTAAACAAAGAAAATAATATTATAGCACTCACCTCCATAGCAGTTGTCTACAACTGCTATGGAGCTCTGCTAAGTGCTCTAGCACTTGTCACACAAACTTGCACAGAAATAATAACTTCACCACACGATGACCGACTGTGTCAATACTTAAAACTTTCGGCCATTATATACAAAACTTGTGGAATGCTAATTGCATTGTAACACAACTGTTATCATTGGGTTAATGTAGGCACACATTCCGTCCCTAACTATCACTTGAAATTATTTCGTCCTCAATTACATTCCATTGATAACGCATTAGTACCTGTTGAGCAAGTAAGAACTTGCACATCGAAAATTTTAATATAAGAAAAGAGTTGGCTAGCGAAAGCAGAGAGATAGAAATGATTGGACATCTTCATAGTGATATATTCAACCTGGAAAAGTTTTTAATTTGTTCGATTTTATTTTGACGATTTATATTGACGGTCAACAAATTCCTTCAAAAGCTTTACAACCATCTTTTGATAATAATATTTTACCACAACCTATCACACATTATTCTCACGAACAGGAATACATTTTCTTAATGAAGGTAATGGGATTACGATAAGTATTCGAAAGGTTATTGTTTGCTAGCATTTGATCTCATACCTGATTTGTCAGCCAATTCATCTAGTCATTGGAATCTAATTGGACATGGTAGTATTAGATTAGAAGTTCGCTTTGAATCTGCTCTGACTCAAACGATCAATTGCGTTGTTTATGCAGAATTCGATAATGTATTTCGTGATAATGTATTATATTCGGTAATGTAAATATAGAAATAGATAAAAATCGCAATATTTCAGTATACTATAGTAGTTAAGTTCATAGATTTTTGTTTTTATATCTTATATGTGTATTGAATAAAAAATTAACTACAAAAAATGTTTATTTTTTCTCCCTCATATAATATGATGATATTGATATCAACTTTAAATATCATGATTTATATCAAGTTTGGTTAAGATGGTGCGCATTAATACTCAATCGCTAGAGCAGATAAGATCCCCATACCTAAACAGTATTCATGGATACTTTAGACACACAGAAATGTTTGAAGAAAATGGATGCAAACATTGAAAATAATGTTTACGCAGCAAACCGATTACCGATACGTGTTACAGTTCCATGCTATATCGTGAGCAATTTGGACACTGATAATAAACCAGGTTCCCATTGAATTGATATACATATTGATAAACAACGTATTGGACAATACTTTGATTCATATGGTCGGTCTCCACAAGGATATCACCGAAAGTTCTTAGAGAGAAATTGTAGAATATGGTCATATAATATAGCTAGAGTACAAAATGATTATACAATGGTTTGTGGAGAATACTGCATAATGTATCTGTATTATATTTATAACAATAAGTCACTGAATGATTTTCTGGTACATTTTGGTGCAAATACGTTACGTTGTGTATTGTAATCGTTGTGATTTGAAATTATGTAGTTTATTTGAGTGTTATTTTACCAATAAAATGACTCACTTACAATACCATTGTTGTTTCACTTAACCACTAATGATCCTTCGCTTATCACCGTCCATTATCTACCGCTGCATGACGTAATTAGTAATGAATAGAGCCTAATGAGCCTAGTAATTGCAAAAGTCTATCTTTGTAACCGTTAGAGATATTGAAAAACGGATAAGCGCAATCGATCGGGCATGGGCAAAAACCCCCAATTTGACACCAGACTTTTTTTGTTTTTTGCCGGCGATGCCCATCGAACCCCGAAAATCTGGGACAGACCCAGGTTTTCATCGGGTCTATCTCGGGCTAGATGCTGATGATGAGCTATACAACTAACTTCTAATTAACGAATAAATGTCTAAGTTATTAAAATATAGCGAATTTATGACATATTTCAAAGTAGGGGTGTTAGCCCGCACGGGGGCTGAGTAAGTTTTATAACGGAAGAATTGGAAGTTGCAGCGGCTTTTCCGCTAGGGGTCGCCTACTTGCGAAAGGGACCGAACGGGAGACCGTGATGTCAGGGGAGGGCGAGGTTGTATAAATATCATGAAAAACAACTTTCCTAAATTACTCAGTTCCCGGTGGCTTTTCAGGAATGACAGTTGTAAAATTATATGGTAAATGTATATAACTAGAATAATAACATTGTAAAAATTGTGTAAAACTTTATATAATTAATGAATAAACGTTGTTTCGAGTTAAGGGGGTGAGGCATGGAATGTTCTAGAAGGTTGGTATGTGCCGTCGTTACAAGTATGGGGCCGGCGGCCATACAATTCGTAGTTCGCTCGTAATTACCATATATTTTCCTATATTTTCCCCCGAATTTTCCAAGTATTCTTTTAATTTCCTTTCCTGTCACTGTCCCATGATTTCGATCCCTTCCTGTAGCCCTAGGTAAACTAGCCGTGTCCCCCACAATATTAGTATAGATAAATCCTTAAGAATTAATTTTAAACTTACTCAACTTAAACAAAAACTTAAACTGAAACCAAGAGAGGAAACTGAAATCAAGAAGGCGCATTTCCCGAAATATTAAAAAAATCTATAGTTAAACCTCTATTTAAAAAAGGAGATATAAATGATACGAATAATTATAGACCAGTCACATTAATTCCAGTGATATCAAAAATTTTTGCGAGAAAATCTTGGTAAAAAGACTACACGCATTTGTCACCACAAACAATATACTTTTGGCCAGAACAATTCGGTTTCCGTAAACATAGCAACACCACTTTAGCTTGTTTTAATCTAGTAAAACATGTAACAGAAGCTATAAATGATAAAAAGCCTGTAATCGCCATATTTCTAGATATGAGCAAAGCTTTTGACTTCGTAGATCATAAGCTTCTACTACATAAGCTCAAAAAATATGGTATACGTGGCAAATATTTGGATTGTATTAAAAGTTACCTATCTGGACGACAACAATGTGTACTAATATCAAAAATTGACAAAGGGAAATAAATTACTAGCAGGTCGGACTTTTTGTGCAATGATTTCGGAGTCCCACTAGGCAGTTTACTAGGTCTATTACTATTTTTTCTTTATATAAACGACCTCCCTAACGTGACGGATCAAAAAACCATTTTATTTGCAGACGACACAACAGCTATAATTAAATGTGAGAATGTAAATTCGTTCCAAAATGACATTTCTATTACTTTTAATAAAATTATGACTTGGCTTAATTACAATAATTTAAAAATTAATCTAACTGAAACTAAAATAATTCAATTTAGAGATTATAGGACACGACCAATTGACTTAAATATAACTATTGACGGAATCAAACTGGTAGAAGTGAATTCCGCAATGTTTTTAGGAATTATTGTAGATAGGCACTGTAACTGGAAGGATCACATAAACCACGTGTGTGAGAAACTCGACAAGTTTGTATACGCAATTAACACTTAAAAGTTTAAAAGTCTCGACCGAAGCCGCACTATGCGCATACCACGGATATGTGTCGTCTGTGCTCTCGTATGGGCTATTGCTGTGGAAATGAAATGAAACTCTGTTGAAATTGATAAGGCATTCAGAAGAAGTGTGTAAGAGCCATTTGCGAAACATGGCCTTTGGACAGTTGCAAATCATTGTTTGTGAAATTGCGGATTCTACCTTTGATATGCTTATATATTAGAGATATTTGTGTTTTTGTAAAGCAATATCCGCACTTCCAAAAATTGCTGATGTTAATAATAGAAGTGCTAAACCAAGACATTTGTATAAATTGTATCTGCCACAGTGCCGCTTTGATGTCTATAAGGCAAAAGTGCACATCAACGTCATTATCATTTTTAGTAAGTTACCCAACCATTTTAAAACTTTAAACGGAAATAACAAAAAATAAATTGGCTCTTAAATAATTGCTTTTACACATTAAGTGAATAGATGACATTTAAATGAAAAATAATATATAACATTTAAATAATTAAAATTTAAAATTAAAAATTATAATGTAATGAATTTGATTCATTTTAAAAAATCTGACATGACATTACAACAATAAATACCAATTTAATAACACAAATTATTATAAAAAATTCTCTGACATTAATAACGTTGATACTCTATTATACTATATTGTAAAAAAATTAAAATAATTCATAATTTCTTGAGTTTTCATTTAATTTTTAGTTTTATTTTGTAGTAATATTGCATATTGCACACCATTGTGATGGCAGAATGTTAGAACAATAAGTAATTTTTTAAGACCACTGTACCTACAACATTCTTGCAATAAAAGGATTTGATTTGATTTGATTTGAAAAATACATTACTAGATACACTATAATAGGCATGGGTTCATAGGCTTAATATACCTAGTCTTGCCATAAATACTGAAACAAAGAAAAAAAATATTCTATTGCAAATAACATTTATTACTTTTACAGTGTGTTAGTTTAATACATAAATGAAAATTAGTGAAAATTCGAATGATATCCTTCACACTTTTACGCAGGTTTAAATATAAGTAGAGCAGGTACTTAGCTACATTATTAAAAAATAGGCTTACATTATTACACTAATGACTTAAGAGCTCAAAAATTTTAATGTGACTCGTTAATTGTTTTTAAAATTGTATTTTTTACAATTCTCTGCGCTTGCGATGTCCTTTGTTATGTTATAAATAAGTTTCTTCGTTTCTTTGTAACTGTCATTACCATCATTGGTGTAGTATTTTAATTGTAATCGGCATATTTCCATTGTTGTTCAGTTGGAACTTTTTCTATTTTACTCAAATTAAATATCTCAATTTTTATAATATGAGTTGCATGTAAGTTATCGTCAGCATTGGTTGAAATAAAAATATTGCCATCTTTGTGAGCTCGCGACACCGTTGATATCTTTCTTGTCTGCTTACACTTTTTGATTTCAAAAAGTGTGTCTAGGTTGTCTTCCGATCTAACTTTTTTCAATGTTTTTGGTAGTTTGTGAGATTTGTTATCTTGGCTTTCTTCGTCGTTAGAAAACAATAATAATAATGTTTAACAGTATTTTCTTCAGTGTTAAATGAAGCCTGCAACAACAATAACAAATGCTTAGTATACATCCTAATATTATAAATGTGAATGTTTGTGAAGATGTATGGATGGATGTTTGTTACTCTTTCACACAAAACCTACTTAACAGATTTGGATGAAATTCGGTATGGTAGTAGTTTAAGCACTGGATTAAAACATACAATACTTTTTACCCCGAAAAAAGTACAGTGCCCCCGTGGGATACTGTATTTACGCGAGTGGAGCCGCGGGCAAGTATATTATTAAGTCTAATACTTTATTAAACAAAGAAAATAATATTATAGCACTCACCTCCATAGCAGTTGTCTACAACTGCTATGGAGCTCTGCTAAGTGCTCTAGCACTTGTCACACAAACTTGCACAGAAATAATAACTTCACCACACGATGACCGACTGTGTCAATACTTAAAACTTTCGGCCATTATATACAAAACTTGTGGAATGCTAATTGCATTGTAACACAACTGTTATCATTGGGTTAATGTAGGCACACATTCCGTCCCTAACTATCACTTGAAATTATTTCGTCCTCAATTACATTCCATTGATAACGCATTAGTACCTGTTGAGCAAGTAAGAACTTGCACATCGAAAATTTTAATATAAGAAAAGAGTTGGCTAGCGAAAGCAGAGAGATAGAAATGATTGGACATCTTCATAGTGATATATTCAACCTGGAAAAGTTTTTAATTTGTTCGATTTTATTTTGACGATTTATATTGACGGTCAACAAATTCCTTCAAAAGCTTTACAACCATCTTTTGATAATAATATTTTACCACAACCTATCACACATTATTCTCACGAACAGGAATACATTTTCTTAATGAAGGTAATGGGATTACGATAAGTATTCGAAAGGTTATTGTTTGCTAGCATTTGATCTCATACCTGATTTGTCAGCCAATTCATCTAGTCATTGGAATCTAATTGGACATGGTAGTATTAGATTAGAAGTTCGCTTTGAATCTGCTCTGACTCAAACGATCAATTGCGTTGTTTATGCAGAATTCGATAATGTATTTCGTGATAATGTATTATATTCGGTAATGTAAATATAGAAATAGATAAAAATCGCAATATTTCAGTATACTATAGTAGTTAAGTTCATAGATTTTTGTTTTTATATCTTATATGTGTATTGAATAAAAAATTAACTACAAAAAATGTTTATTTTTTCTCCCTCATATAATATGATGATATTGATATCAACTTTAAATATCATGATTTATATCAAGTTTGGTTAAGATGGTGCGCATTAATACTCAATCGCTAGAGCAGATAAGATCCCCATACCTAAACAGTATTCATGGATACTTTAGACACACAGAAATGTTTGAAGAAAATGGATGCAAACATTGAAAATAATGTTTACGCAGCAAACCGATTACCGATACGTGTTACAGTTCCATGCTATATCGTGAGCAATTTGGACACTGATAATAAACCAGGTTCCCATTGAATTGATATACATATTGATAAACAACGTATTGGACAATACTTTGATTCATATGGTCGGTCTCCACAAGGATATCACCGAAAGTTCTTAGAGAGAAATTGTAGAATATGGTCATATAATATAGCTAGAGTACAAAATGATTATACAATGGTTTGTGGAGAATACTGCATAATGTATCTGTATTATATTTATAACAATAAGTCACTGAATGATTTTCTGGTACATTTTGGTGCAAATACGTTACGTTGTGTATTGTAATCGTTGTGATTTGAAATTATGTAGTTTATTTGAGTGTTATTTTACCAATAAAATGACTCACTTACAATACCATTGTTGTTTCACTTAACCACTAATGATCCTTCGCTTATCACCGTCCATTATCTACCGCTGCATGACGTAATTAGTAATGAATAGAGCCTAATGAGCCTAGTAATTGCAAAAGTCTATCTTTGTAACCGTTAGAGATATTGAAAAACGGATAAGCGCAATCGATCGGGCATGGGCAAAAACCCCCAATTTGACACCAGACTTTTTTTGTTTTTTGCCGGCGATGCCCATCGAACCCCGAAAATCTGGGACAGACCCAGGTTTTCATCGGGTCTATCTCGGGCTAGATGCTGATGATGAGCTATACAACTAACTTCTAATTAACGAATAAATGTCTAAGTTATTAAAATATAGCGAATTTATGACATATTTCAAAGTAGGGGTGTTAGCCCGCACGGGGGCTGAGTAAGTTTTATAACGGAAGAATTGGAAGTTGCAGCGGCTTTTCCGCTAGGGGTCGCCTACTTGCGAAAGGGACCGAACGGGAGACCGTGATGTCAGGGGAGGGCGAGGTTGTATAAATATCATGAAAAACAACTTTCCTAAATTACTCAGTTCCCGGTGGCTTTTCAGGAATGACAGTTGTAAAATTATATGGTAAATATATATAACTAGAATAATAACATTGTAAAAATTGTGTAAAACTTTATATAATTAATGAATAAACGTTGTTTCGAGTTAAGGGGGTGAGGCATGGAATGTTCTAGAAGGTTGGTATGTGCCGTCGTTACAAGTATGGGGCCGGCGGCCATACAATTCGTAGTTCGCTCGTAATTACCAGTCGCAATGTAAGAATAATCCCTGCCTCATCACCTATCGAAGTAGTGAGCAGTGACCTCTGGTATCATTTTCCCTATTCTAATTCCTATAATCCTATATTTTCCCCCGAATTTTCCAAGTATTCTTTTAATTTCCTTTCCTGTCACTGTCCCATGATTTCGATCCCTTCCTGTAGCCCTAGGTAAACTAGCCGTGTCCCCCACAATATTAGTATAGATAAATCCTTAAGAATTAATTTTAAACTTACTCAACTTAAACAAAAACTTAAACTGAAACCAAGAGAGGAAACTGAAATCAAGAAGGCGCATTTCCCGAAATATTAAAAAAATCTATAGTTAAACCTCTATTTAAAAAAGGAGATATAAATGATACGAATAATTATAGACCAGTCACATTAATTCCAGTGATATCAAAAATTTTTGCGAGAAAATCTTGGTAAAAAGACTACACGCATTTGTCACCACAAACAATATACTTTTGGCCAGAACAATTCGGTTTCCGTAAACATAGCAACACCACTTTAGCTTGTTTTAATCTAGTAAAACATGTAACAGAAGCTATAAATGATAAAAAGCCTGTAATCGCCATATTTCTAGATATGAGCAAAGCTTTTGACTTCGTAGATCATAAGCTTCTACTACATAAGCTCAAAAAATATGGTATACGTGGCAAATATTTGGATTGTATTAAAAGTTACCTATCTGGACGACAACAATGTGTACTAATATCAAAAATTGACAAAGGGAAATAAATTACTAGCAGGTCGGACTTTTTGTGCAATGATTTCGGAGTCCCACTAGGCAGTTTACTAGGTCTATTACTATTTTTTCTTTATATAAACGACCTCCCTAACGTGACGGATCAAAAAACCATTTTATTTGCAGACGACACAACAGCTATAATTAAATGTGAGAATGTAAATTCGTTCCAAAATGACATTTCTATTACTTTTAATAAAATTATGACTTGGCTTAATTACAATAATTTAAAAATTAATCTAACTGAAACTAAAATAATTCAATTTAGAGATTATAGGACACGACCAATTGACTTAAATATAACTATTGACGGAATCAAACTGGTAGAAGTGAATTCCGCAATGTTTTTAGGAATTATTGTAGATAGGCACTGTAACTGGAAGGATCACATAAACCACGTGTGTGAGAAACTCGACAAGTTTGTATACGCAATTAACACTTAAAAGTTTAAAAGTCTCGACCGAAGCCGCACTATGCGCATACCACGGATATGTGTCGTCTGTGCTCTCGTATGGGCTATTGCTGTGGAAATGAAATGAAACTCTGTTGAAATTGATAAGGCATTCAGAAGAAGTGTGTAAGAGCCATTTGCGAAACATGGCCTTTGGACAGTTGCAAATCATTGTTTGTGAAATTGCGGATTCTACCTTTGATATGCTTATATATTAGAGATATTTGTGTTTTTGTAAAGCAATATCCGCACTTCCAAAAATTGCTGATGTTAATAATAGAAGTGCTAAACCAAGACATTTGTATAAATTGTATCTGCCACAGTGCCGCTTTGATGTCTATAAGGCAAAAGTGCACATCAACGTCATTATCATTTTTAGTAAGTTACCCAACCATTTTAAAACTTTAAACGGAAATAACAAAAAATAAATTGGCTCTTAAATAATTGCTTTTACACATTAAGTGAATAGATGACATTTAAATGAAAAATAATATATAACATTTAAATAATTAAAATTTAAAATTAAAAATTATAATGTAATGAATTTGATTCATTTTAAAAAATCTGACATGACATTACAACAATAAATACCAATTTAATAACACAAATTATTATAAAAAATTCTCTGACATTAATAACGTTGATACTCTATTATACTATATTGTAAAAAAATTAAAATAATTCATAATTTCTTGAGTTTTCATTTAATTTTTAGTTTTATTTTGTAGTAATATTGCATATTGCACACCATTGTGATGGCAGAATGTTAGAACAATAAGTAATTTTTTAAGACCACTGTACCTACAACATTCTTGCAATAAAAGGATTTGATTTGATTTGATTTGAAAAATACATTACTAGATACACTATAATAGGCATGGGTTCATAGGCTTAATATACCTAGTCTTGCCATAAATACTGAAACAAAGAAAAAAAAAATTCTATTGCAAATAACATTTATTACTTTTACAGTGTGTTAGTTTAATACATAAATGAAAATTAGTGAAAATTCGAATGATATCCTTCACACTTTTACGCAGGTTTAAATATAAGTAGAGCAGGTACTTAGCTACATTATTAAAAAATAGGCTTACATTATTACACTAATGACTTAAAGAGCTCAAAAATTTTAATGTGACTCGTTAATTGTTTTTAAAAATTGTATTTTTTACAATTCTCTGCGCTTGCGATGTCCTTTGTTATGTTATAAATAAGTTTCTTCGTTTCTTTGTAACTGTCATTACCATCATTGGTGTAGTATTTTTTAATTGTAATCGGCATATTTCCATTGTTGTTCAGTTGGAACTTTTTCTATTTTACTCAAATTAAATATCTCAATTTTTATAATATGAGTTGCATGTAAGTTAATCGTCAGCATTGGTTGAAATAAAAATATTGCCATCTTTGTGAGCTCGCGACACCGTTGATATCTTTCTTGTCTGCTTACACTTTTTGATTTCAAAAAGTGTGTCTAGGTTGTCTTCCGATCTAACTTTTTTCAATGTTTTTGGTAGTTTGTGAGATTTGTTATCTTGGCTTTCTTCGTCGTTAGAAAACAATAATAATAATGTTTAACAGTATTTTCTTCAGTGTTAAATGAAGCCTGCAACAACAATAACAAATGCTTAATATACATCCTAATATTATAAATGTGAATGTTTGTGAAGATGGATGGATGGATGTTTGTTACTCTTTCACACAAAACCTACTTAACAGATTTGGATGAAATTCGGTATGGTAGTAGTTTAAGCACTGGATTAAAACATACAATACTTTTTACCCCGAAAAAAAGTACAGTGCCCCCGTGGGATACTGTATTTACGCGAGTGGAGCCGCGGGCAAGTATATTATTAAGTCTAATACTTTATTAAACAAAGAAAATAATATTATAGCACTCACCTCCATAGCAGTTGTCTACAACTGCTATGGAGCTCTGCTAAGTGCTCTAGCACTTGTCACACAAACTTGCACAGAAATAATAACTTCACCACACGATGACCGACTGTGTCCAATACTTAAAACTTTCGGCCATTATATACAAAACTTGTGGAATGCTAATTGCATTGTAACACAACTGTTATCATTGGGTTAATGTAGGCACACATTCCGTCCCTAACTATCACTTGAAATTATTTCGTCCTCAATTACATTCCATTGATAACGCATTAGTACCTGTTGAGCAAGTAAGAACTTGCACATCGAAAATTTTAATATAAGAAAAGAGTTGGCTAGCGAAAGCAGAGAGATAGAAATGATTGGACATCTTCATAGTGATATATTCAACCTGGAAAAGTTTTTAATTTGTTCGATTTTATTTTGACGATTTATATTGACGGTCAACAAATTCCTTCAAAAGCTTTACAACCATCTTTTGATAATAATATTTTACCACAACCTATCACACATTATTCTCACGAACAGGAATACATTTTCTTAATGAAGGTAATGGATTACGATAAGTATTCGAAAGGTTATTGTTTGCTATGATCTCATACCTGATTTGTCAGCCAATTCATCTAGTCATTGGAATCTAATTGGACATGGTAGTATTAGATTAGAAGTTCGCTTTGAATCTGCTCTGACTCAAACGATCAATTGCGTTGTTTATGCAGAATTCGATAATGTATTTCGTGATAATGTATTATATTCGGTAATGTAAATATAGAAATAGATAAAAATCGCAATATTTCAGTATACTATAGTAGTTAAGTTCATAGATTTTTGTTTTTATATCTTATATGTGTATTGAATAAAAAATTAACTACAAAAAATGTTTATTTTTTCTCCCTCATATAATATGATGATATTGATATCAACTTTAAATATCATGATTTATATCAAGTTTGGTTAAGATGGTGCGCATTAATACTCAATCGCTAGAGCAGATAAGATCCCCATACCTAAACAGTATTCATGGATACTTTAGACACACAGAAATGTTTGAAGAAAATGGATGCAAACATTGAAAATAATGTTTACGCAGCAAACCGATTACCGATACGTGTTACAGTTCCATGCTATATCGTGAGCAATTTGGACACTGATAATAAACCAGGTTCCCATTGAATTGATATACATATTGATAAACAACGTATTGGACAATACTTTGATTCATATGGTCGGTCTCCACAAGGATATCACCGAAAGTTCTTAGAGAGAAATTGTAGAATATGGTCATATAATATAGCTAGAGTACAAAATGATTATACAATGGTTTGTGGAGAATACTGCATAATGTATCTGTATTATATTTATAACAATAAGTCACTGAATGATTTTCTGGTACATTTTGGTGCAAATACGTTACGTTGTGTATTGTAATCGTTGTGATTTGAAATTATGTAGTTTATTTGAGTGTTATTTTACCAATAAAATGACTCACTTACAATACCATTGTTGTTTCACTTAACCACTAATGATCCTTCGCTTATCACCGTCCATTATCTACCGCTGCATGACGTAATTAGTAATGAATAGAGCCTAATGAGCCTAGTAATTGCAAAAGTCTATCTTTGTAACCGTTAGAGATATTGAAAAACGGATAAGCGCAATCGATCGGGCATGGGCAAAAACCCCCAATTTGACACCAGACTTTTTTTGTTTTTTGCCGGCGATGCCCATCGAACCCCGAAAATCTGGGACAGACCCAGGTTTTCATCGGGTCTATCTCGGGCTAGATGCTGATGATGAGCTATACAACTAACTTCTAATTAACGAATAAATGTCTAAGTTATTAAAATATAGCGAATTTATGACATATTTCAAAGTAGGGGTGTTAGCCCGCACGGGGGCTGAGTAAGTTTTATAACGGAAGAATTGGAAGTTGCAGCGGCTTTTCCGCTAGGGGTCGCCTACTTGCGAAAGGGACCGAACGGGAGACCGTGATGTCAGGGGAGGGCGAGGTTGTATAAATATCATGAAAAACAACTTTCCTAAATTACTCAGTTCCCGGTGGCTTTTCAGGAATGACAGTTGTAAAATTATATGGTAAATGTATATAACTAGAATAATAACATTGTAAAAATTGTGTAAAACTTTATATAATTAATGAATAAACGTTGTTTCGAGTTAAGGGGGTGAGGCATGGAATGTTCTAGAAGGTTGGTATGTGCCGTCGTTACAAGTATGGGGCCGGCGGCCATACAATTCGTAGTTCGCTCGTAATTACCATATATTTTCCTATATTTTCCCCCGAATTTTCCAAGTATTCTTTTAATTTCCTTTCCTGTCACTGTCCCATGATTTCGATCCCTTCCTGTAGCCCTAGGTAAACTAGCCGTGTCCCCCACAATATTAGTATAGATAAATCCTTAAGAATTAATTTTAAACTTACTCAACTTAAACAAAAACTTAAACTGAAACCAAGAGAGGAAACTGAAATCAAGAAGGCGCATTTCCCGAAATATTAAAAAAATCTATAGTTAAACCTCTATTTAAAAAAGGAGATATAAATGATACGAATAATTATAGACCAGTCACATTAATTCCAGTGATATCAAAAATTTTTGCGAGAAAATCTTGGTAAAAAGACTACACGCATTTGTCACCACAAACAATATACTTTTGGCCAGAACAATTCGGTTTCCGTAAACATAGCAACACCACTTTAGCTTGTTTTAATCTAGTAAAACATGTAACAGAAGCTATAAATGATAAAAAGCCTGTAATCGCCATATTTCTAGATATGAGCAAAGCTTTTGACTTCGTAGATCATAAGCTTCTACTACATAAGCTCAAAAAATATGGTATACGTGGCAAATATTTGGATTGTATTAAAAGTTACCTATCTGGACGACAACAATGTGTACTAATATCAAAAATTGACAAAGGGAAATAAATTACTAGCAGGTCGGACTTTTTGTGCAATGATTTCGGAGTCCCACTAGGCAGTTTACTAGGTCTATTACTATTTTTTCTTTATATAAACGACCTCCCTAACGTGACGGATCAAAAAACCATTTTATTTGCAGACGACACAACAGCTATAATTAAATGTGAGAATGTAAATTCGTTCCAAAATGACATTTCTATTACTTTTAATAAAATTATGACTTGGCTTAATTACAATAATTTAAAAATTAATCTAACTGAAACTAAAATAATTCAATTTAGAGATTATAGGACACGACCAATTGACTTAAATATAACTATTGACGGAATCAAACTGGTAGAAGTGAATTCCGCAATGTTTTTAGGAATTATTGTAGATAGGCACTGTAACTGGAAGGATCACATAAACCACGTGTGTGAGAAACTCGACAAGTTTGTATACGCAATTAACACTTAAAAGTTTAAAAGTCTCGACCGAAGCCGCACTATGCGCATACCACGGATATGTGTCGTCTGTGCTCTCGTATGGGCTATTGCTGTGGAAATGAAATGAAACTCTGTTGAAATTGATAAGGCATTCAGAAGAAGTGTGTAAGAGCCATTTGCGAAACATGGCCTTTGGACAGTTGCAAATCATTGTTTGTGAAATTGCGGATTCTACCTTTGATATGCTTATATATTAGAGATATTTGTGTTTTTGTAAAGCAATATCCGCACTTCCAAAAATTGCTGATGTTAATAATAGAAGTGCTAAACCAAGACATTTGTATAAATTGTATCTGCCACAGTGCCGCTTTGATGTCTATAAGGCAAAAGTGCACATCAACGTCATTATCATTTTTAGTAAGTTACCCAACCATTTTAAAACTTTAAACGGAAATAACAAAAAATAAATTGGCTCTTAAATAATTGCTTTTACACATTAAGTGAATAGATGACATTTAAATGAAAAATAATATATAACATTTAAATAATTAAAATTTAAAATTAAAAATTATAATGTAATGAATTTGATTCATTTTAAAAAATCTGACATGACATTACAACAATAAATACCAATTTAATAACACAAATTATTATAAAAAATTCTCTGACATTAATAACGTTGATACTCTATTATACTATATTGTAAAAAAATTAAAATAATTCATAATTTCTTGAGTTTTCATTTAATTTTTAGTTTTATTTTGTAGTAATATTGCATATTGCACACCATTGTGATGGCAGAATGTTAGAACAATAAGTAATTTTTTAAGACCACTGTACCTACAACATTCTTGCAATAAAAGGATTTGATTTGATTTGATTTGAAAAATACATTACTAGATACACTATAATAGGCATGGGTTCATAGGCTTAATATACCTAGTCTTGCCATAAATACTGAAACAAAGAAAAAAAATATTCTATTGCAAATAACATTTATTACTTTTACAGTGTGTTAGTTTAATACATAAATGAAAATTAGTGAAAATTCGAATGATATCCTTCACACTTTTACGCAGGTTTAAATATAAGTAGAGCAGGTACTTAGCTACATTATTAAAAAATAGGCTTACATTATTACAGTAATGACTTAAGAGCTCAAAAATTTTAATGTGACTCGTTAATTGTTTTTAAAATTGTATTTTTTACAATTCTCTGCGCTTGCGATGTCCTTTGTTATGTTATAAATAAGTTTCTTCGTTTCTTTGTAACTGTCATTACCATCATTGGTGTAGTATTTTAATTGTAATCGGCATATTTCCATTGTTGTTCAGTTGGAACTTTTTCTATTTTACTCAAATTAAATATCTCAATTTTTATAATATGAGTTGCATGTAAGTTATCGTCAGCATTGGTTGAAATAAAAATATTGCCATCTTTGTGAGCTCGCGACACCGTTGATATCTTTCTTGTCTGCTTACACTTTTTGATTTCAAAAAGTGTGTCTAGGTTGTCTTCCGATCTAACTTTTTTCAATGTTTTTGGTAGTTTGTGAGATTTGTTATCTTGGCTTTCTTCGTCGTTAGAAAACAATAATAATAATGTTTAACAGTATTTTCTTCAGTGTTAAATGAAGCCTGCAACAACAATAACAAATGCTTAGTATACATCCTAATATTATAAATGTGAATGTTTGTGAAGATGTATGGATGGATGTTTGTTACTCTTTCACACAAAACCTACTTAACAGATTTGGATGAAATTCGGTATGGTAGTAGTTTAAGCACTGGATTAAAACATACAATACTTTTTACCCCGAAAAAAGTACAGTGCCCCCGTGGGATACTGTATTTACGCGAGTGGAGCCGCGGGCAAGTATATTATTAAGTCTAATACTTTATTAAACAAAGAAAATAATATTATAGCACTCACCTCCATAGCAGTTGTCTACAACTGCTATGGAGCTCTGCTAAGTGCTCTAGCACTTGTCACACAAACTTGCACAGAAATAATAACTTCACCACACGATGACCGACTGTGTCAATACTTAAAACTTTCGGCCATTATATACAAAACTTGTGGAATGCTAATTGCATTGTAACACAACTGTTATCATTGGGTTAATGTAGGCACACATTCCGTCCCTAACTATCACTTGAAATTATTTCGTCCTCAATTACATTCCATTGATAACGCATTAGTACCTGTTGAGCAAGTAAGAACTTGCACATCGAAAATTTTAATATAAGAAAAGAGTTGGCTAGCGAAAGCAGAGAGATAGAAATGATTGGACATCTTCATAGTGATATATTCAACCTGGAAAAGTTTTTAATTTGTTCGATTTTATTTTGACGATTTATATTGACGGTCAACAAATTCCTTCAAAAGCTTTACAACCATCTTTTGATAATAATATTTTACCACAACCTATCACACATTATTCTCACGAACAGGAATACATTTTCTTAATGAAGGTAATGGGATTACGATAAGTATTCGAAAGGTTATTGTTTGCTAGCATTTGATCTCATACCTGATTTGTCAGCCAATTCATCTAGTCATTGGAATCTAATTGGACATGGTAGTATTAGATTAGAAGTTCGCTTTGAATCTGCTCTGACTCAAACGATCAATTGCGTTGTTTATGCAGAATTCGATAATGTATTTCGTGATAATGTATTATATTCGGTAATGTAAATATAGAAATAGATAAAAATCGCAATATTTCAGTATACTATAGTAGTTAAGTTCATAGATTTTTGTTTTTATATCTTATATGTGTATTGAATAAAAAATTAACTACAAAAAATGTTTATTTTTTCTCCCTCATATAATATGATGATATTGATATCAACTTTAAATATCATGATTTATATCAAGTTTGGTTAAGATGGTGCGCATTAATACTCAATCGCTAGAGCAGATAAGATCCCCATACCTAAACAGTATTCATGGATACTTTAGACACACAGAAATGTTTGAAGAAAATGGATGCAAACATTGAAAATAATGTTTACGCAGCAAACCGATTACCGATACGTGTTACAGTTCCATGCTATATCGTGAGCAATTTGGACACTGATAATAAACCAGGTTCCCATTGAATTGATATACATATTGATAAACAACGTATTGGACAATACTTTGATTCATATGGTCGGTCTCCACAAGGATATCACCGAAAGTTCTTAGAGAGAAATTGTAGAATATGGTCATATAATATAGCTAGAGTACAAAATGATTATACAATGGTTTGTGGAGAATACTGCATAATGTATCTGTATTATATTTATAACAATAAGTCACTGAATGATTTTCTGGTACATTTTGGTGCAAATACGTTACGTTGTGTATTGTAATCGTTGTGATTTGAAATTATGTAGTTTATTTGAGTGTTATTTTACCAATAAAATGACTCACTTACAATACCATTGTTGTTTCACTTAACCACTAATGATCCTTCGCTTATCACCGTCCATTATCTACCGCTGCATGACGTAATTAGTAATGAATAGAGCCTAATGAGCCTAGTAATTGCAAAAGTCTATCTTTGTAACCGTTAGAGATATTGAAAAACGGATAAGCGCAATCGATCGGGCATGGGCAAAAACCCCCAATTTGACACCAGACTTTTTTTGTTTTTTGCCGGCGATGCCCATCGAACCCCGAAAATCTGGGACAGACCCAGGTTTTCATCGGGTCTATCTCGGGCTAGATGCTGATGATGAGCTATACAACTAACTTCTAATTAACGAATAAATGTCTAAGTTATTAAAATATAGCGAATTTATGACATATTTCAAAGTAGGGGTGTTAGCCCGCACGGGGGCTGAGTAAGTTTTATAACGGAAGAATTGGAAGTTGCAGCGGCTTTTCCGCTAGGGGTCGCCTACTTGCGAAAGGGACCGAACGGGAGACCGTGATGTCAGGGGAGGGCGAGGTTGTATAAATATCATGAAAAACAACTTTCCTAAATTACTCAGTTCCCGGTGGCTTTTCAGGAATGACAGTTGTAAAATTATATGGTAAATATATATAACTAGAATAATAACATTGTAAAAATTGTGTAAAACTTTATATAATTAATGAATAAACGTTGTTTCGAGTTAAGGGGGTGAGGCATGGAATGTTCTAGAAGGTTGGTATGTGCCGTCGTTACAAGTATGGGGCCGGCGGCCATACAATTCGTAGTTCGCTCGTAATTACCAGTCGCAATGTAAGAATAATCCCTGCCTCATCACCTATCGAAGTAGTGAGCAGTGACCTCTGGTATCATTTTCCCTATTCTAATTCCTATAATCCTATATTTTCCCCCGAATTTTCCAAGTATTCTTTTAATTTCCTTTCCTGTCACTGTCCCATGATTTCGATCCCTTCCTGTAGCCCTAGGTAAACTAGCCGTGTCCCCCACAATATTAGTATAGATAAATCCTTAAGAATTAATTTTAAACTTACTCAACTTAAACAAAAACTTAAACTGAAACCAAGAGAGGAAACTGAAATCAAGAAGGCGCATTTCCCGAAATATTAAAAAAATCTATAGTTAAACCTCTATTTAAAAAAGGAGATATAAATGATACGAATAATTATAGACCAGTCACATTAATTCCAGTGATATCAAAAATTTTTGCGAGAAAATCTTGGTAAAAAGACTACACGCATTTGTCACCACAAACAATATACTTTTGGCCAGAACAATTCGGTTTCCGTAAACATAGCAACACCACTTTAGCTTGTTTTAATCTAGTAAAACATGTAACAGAAGCTATAAATGATAAAAAGCCTGTAATCGCCATATTTCTAGATATGAGCAAAGCTTTTGACTTCGTAGATCATAAGCTTCTACTACATAAGCTCAAAAAATATGGTATACGTGGCAAATATTTGGATTGTATTAAAAGTTACCTATCTGGACGACAACAATGTGTACTAATATCAAAAATTGACAAAGGGAAATAAATTACTAGCAGGTCGGACTTTTTGTGCAATGATTTCGGAGTCCCACTAGGCAGTTTACTAGGTCTATTACTATTTTTTCTTTATATAAACGACCTCCCTAACGTGACGGATCAAAAAACCATTTTATTTGCAGACGACACAACAGCTATAATTAAATGTGAGAATGTAAATTCGTTCCAAAATGACATTTCTATTACTTTTAATAAAATTATGACTTGGCTTAATTACAATAATTTAAAAATTAATCTAACTGAAACTAAAATAATTCAATTTAGAGATTATAGGACACGACCAATTGACTTAAATATAACTATTGACGGAATCAAACTGGTAGAAGTGAATTCCGCAATGTTTTTAGGAATTATTGTAGATAGGCACTGTAACTGGAAGGATCACATAAACCACGTGTGTGAGAAACTCGACAAGTTTGTATACGCAATTAACACTTAAAAGTTTAAAAGTCTCGACCGAAGCCGCACTATGCGCATACCACGGATATGTGTCGTCTGTGCTCTCGTATGGGCTATTGCTGTGGAAATGAAATGAAACTCTGTTGAAATTGATAAGGCATTCAGAAGAAGTGTGTAAGAGCCATTTGCGAAACATGGCCTTTGGACAGTTGCAAATCATTGTTTGTGAAATTGCGGATTCTACCTTTGATATGCTTATATATTAGAGATATTTGTGTTTTTGTAAAGCAATATCCGCACTTCCAAAAATTGCTGATGTTAATAATAGAAGTGCTAAACCAAGACATTTGTATAAATTGTATCTGCCACAGTGCCGCTTTGATGTCTATAAGGCAAAAGTGCACATCAACGTCATTATCATTTTTAGTAAGTTACCCAACCATTTTAAAACTTTAAACGGAAATAACAAAAAAAAAATGGCTCTTAAATAATTGCTTTTACACATTAAATGAATAGATGACATTTAAATGAAAAATAATATATAACATTTAAATAATTAAAATTTAAAATTAAAAATTATAATGTAATGAATTTGATTTATTTTAAAAAATCTGACATGACATTACAACAATAAATACCAATTTAATAACACAAATTATTATAAAAAATTCTCTGACATTAATAACGTTGATACTCTATTATACTATATTGTAAAAAAATTAAAATAATTCATAATTTCTTGAGTTTTCATTTAATTTTTAGTTTTATTTTGTAGTAATATTGCATATTGCACACCATTGTGATGGCAGAATGTTAGAACAATAAGTAATTTTTTAAGACCACTGTACCTACAACATTCTTGCAATAAAAGGATTTGATTTGATTTGATTTGAAAAATACATTACTAGATACACTATAATAGGCATGGGTTCATAGGCTTAATATACCTAGTCTTGCCATAAATACTGAAACAAAGAAAAAAAAAATTCTATTGCAAATAACATTTATTACTTTTACAGTGTGTTAGTTTAATACATAAATGAAAATTAGTGAAAATTCGAATGATATCCTTCACACTTTTACGCAGGTTTAAATATAAGTAGAGCAGGTACTTAGCTACATTATTAAAAAATAGGCTTACATTATTACACTAATGACTTAAAGAGCTCAAAAATTTTAATGTGACTCGTTAATTGTTTTTAAAATTGTATTTTTTACAATTCTCTGCGCTTGCGATGTCCTTTGTTATGTTATAAATAAGTTTCTTCGTTTCTTTGTAACTGTCATTACCATCATTGGTGTAGTATTTTAATTGTAATCGGCATATTTCCATTGTTGTTCAGTTGGAACTTTTTCTATTTTACTCAAATTAAATATCTCAATTTTTATAATATGAGTTGCATGTAAGTTATCGTCAGCATTGGTTGAAATAAAAATATTGCCATCTTTGTGAGCTCGCGACACCGTTGATATCTTTCTTGTCTGCTTACACTTTTTGATTTCAAAAAGTGTGTCTAGGTTGTCTTCCGATCTAACTTTTTTCAATGTTTTTGGTAGTTTGTGAGATTTGTTATCTTGGCTTTCTTCGTCGTTAGAAAACAATAATAATAATGTTTAACAGTATTTTCTTCAGTGTTAAATGAAGCCTGCAACAACAATAACAAATGCTTAATATACATCCTAATATTATAAATGTGAATGTTTGTGAAGATGGATGGATGGATGTTTGTTACTCTTTCACACAAAACCTACTTAACAGATTTGGATGAAATTCGGTATGGTAGTAGTTTAAGCACTGGATTAAAACATACAATACTTTTTACCCCGAAAAAAGTACAGTGCCCCCGTGGGATACTGTATTTACGCGAGTGGAGCCGCGGGCAAGTATATTATTAAGTCTAATACTTTATTAAACAAAGAAAATAATATTATAGCACTCACCTCCATAGCAGTTGTCTACAACTGCTATGGAGCTCTGCTAAGTGCTCTAGCACTTGTCACACAAACTTGCACAGAAATAATAACTTCACCACACGATGACCGACTGTGTCAATACTTAAAACTTTCGGCCATTATATACAAAACTTGTGGAATGCTAATTGCATTGTAACACAACTGTTATCATTGGGTTAATGTAGGCACACATTCCGTCCCTAACTATCACTTGAAATTATTTCGTCCTCAATTACATTCCATTGATAACGCATTAGTACCTGTTGAGCAAGTAAGAACTTGCACATCGAAAATTTTAATATAAGAAAAGAGTTGGCTAGCGAAAGCAGAGAGATAGAAATGATTGGACATCTTCATAGTGATATATTCAACCTGGAAAAGTTTTTAATTTGTTCGATTTTATTTTGACGATTTATATTGACGGTCAACAAATTCCTTCAAAAGCTTTACAACCATCTTTTGATAATAATATTTTACCACAACCTATCACACATTATTCTCACGAACAGGAATACATTTTCTTAATGAAGGTAATGGGATTACGATAAGTATTCGAAAGGTTATTGTTTGCTAGCATTTGATCTCATACCTGATTTGTCAGCCAATTCATCTAGTCATTGGAATCTAATTGGACATGGTAGTATTAGATTAGAAGTTCGCTTTGAATCTGCTCTGACTCAAACGATCAATTGCGTTGTTTATGCAGAATTCGATAATGTATTTCGTGATAATGTATTATATTCGGTAATGTAAATATAGAAATAGATAAAAATCGCAATATTTCAGTATACTATAGTAGTTAAGTTCATAGATTTTTGTTTTTATATCTTATATGTGTATTGAATAAAAAATTAACTACAAAAAATGTTTATTTTTTCTCCCTCATATAATATGATGATATTGATATCAACTTTAAATATCATGATTTATATCAAGTTTGGTTAAGATGGTGCGCATTAATACTCAATCGCTAGAGCAGATAAGATCCCCATACCTAAACAGTATTCATGGATACTTTAGACACACAGAAATGTTTGAAGAAAATGGATGCAAACATTGAAAATAATGTTTACGCAGCAAACCGATTACCGATACGTGTTACAGTTCCATGCTATATCGTGAGCAATTTGGACACTGATAATAAACCAGGTTCCCATTGAATTGATATACATATTGATAAACAACGTATTGGACAATACTTTGATTCATATGGTCGGTCTCCACAAGGATATCACCGAAAGTTCTTAGAGAGAAATTGTAGAATATGGTCATATAATATAGCTAGAGTACAAAATGATTATACAATGGTTTGTGGAGAATACTGCATAATGTATCTGTATTATATTTATAACAATAAGTCACTGAATGATTTTCTGGTACATTTTGGTGCAAATACGTTACGTTGTGTATTGTAATCGTTGTGATTTGAAATTATGTAGTTTATTTGAGTGTTATTTTACCAATAAAATGACTCACTTACAATACCATTGTTGTTTCACTTAACCACTAATGATCCTTCGCTTATCACCGTCCATTATCTACCGCTGCATGACGTAATTAGTAATGAATAGAGCCTAATGAGCCTAGTAATTGCAAAAGTCTATCTTTGTAACCGTTAGAGATATTGAAAAACGGATAAGCGCAATCGATCGGGCATGGGCAAAAACCCCCAATTTGACACCAGACTTTTTTTGTTTTTTGCCGGCGATGCCCATCGAACCCCGAAAATCTGGGACAGACCCAGGTTTTCATCGGGTCTATCTCGGGCTAGATGCTGATGATGAGCTATACAACTAACTTCTAATTAACGAATAAATGTCTAAGTTATTAAAATATAGCGAATTTATGACATATTTCAAAGTAGGGGTGTTAGCCCGCACGGGGGCTGAGTAAGTTTTATAACGGAAGAATTGGAAGTTGCAGCGGCTTTTCCGCTAGGGGTCGCCTACTTGCGAAAGGGACCGAACGGGAGACCGTGATGTCAGGGGAGGGCGAGGTTGTATAAATATCATGAAAAACAACTTTCCTAAATTACTCAGTTCCCGGTGGCTTTTCAGGAATGACAGTTGTAAAATTATATGGTAAATGTATATAACTAGAATAATAACATTGTAAAAATTGTGTAAAACTTTATATAATTAATGAATAAACGTTGTTTCGAGTTAAGGGGGTGAGGCATGGAATGTTCTAGAAGGTTGGTATGTGCCGTCGTTACAAGTATGGGGCCGGCGGCCATACAATTCGTAGTTCGCTCGTAATTACCATATATTTTCCTATATTTTCCCCCGAATTTTCCAAGTATTCTTTTAATTTCCTTTCCTGTCACTGTCCCATGATTTCGATCCCTTCCTGTAGCCCTAGGTAAACTAGCCGTGTCCCCCACAATATTAGTATAGATAAATCCTTAAGAATTAATTTTAAACTTACTCAACTTAAACAAAAACTTAAACTGAAACCAAGAGAGGAAACTGAAATCAAGAAGGCGCATTTCCCGAAATATTAAAAAAATCTATAGTTAAACCTCTATTTAAAAAAGGAGATATAAATGATACGAATAATTATAGACCAGTCACATTAATTCCAGTGATATCAAAAATTTTTGCGAGAAAATCTTGGTAAAAAGACTACACGCATTTGTCACCACAAACAATATACTTTTGGCCAGAACAATTCGGTTTCCGTAAACATAGCAACACCACTTTAGCTTGTTTTAATCTAGTAAAACATGTAACAGAAGCTATAAATGATAAAAAGCCTGTAATCGCCATATTTCTAGATATGAGCAAAGCTTTTGACTTCGTAGATCATAAGCTTCTACTACATAAGCTCAAAAAATATGGTATACGTGGCAAATATTTGGATTGTATTAAAAGTTACCTATCTGGACGACAACAATGTGTACTAATATCAAAAATTGACAAAGGGAAATAAATTACTAGCAGGTCGGACTTTTTGTGCAATGATTTCGGAGTCCCACTAGGCAGTTTACTAGGTCTATTACTATTTTTTCTTTATATAAACGACCTCCCTAACGTGACGGATCAAAAAACCATTTTATTTGCAGACGACACAACAGCTATAATTAAATGTGAGAATGTAAATTCGTTCCAAAATGACATTTCTATTACTTTTAATAAAATTATGACTTGGCTTAATTACAATAATTTAAAAATTAATCTAACTGAAACTAAAATAATTCAATTTAGAGATTATAGGACACGACCAATTGACTTAAATATAACTATTGACGGAATCAAACTGGTAGAAGTGAATTCCGCAATGTTTTTAGGAATTATTGTAGATAGGCACTGTAACTGGAAGGATCACATAAACCACGTGTGTGAGAAACTCGACAAGTTTGTATACGCAATTAACACTTAAAAGTTTAAAAGTCTCGACCGAAGCCGCACTATGCGCATACCACGGATATGTGTCGTCTGTGCTCTCGTATGGGCTATTGCTGTGGAAATGAAATGAAACTCTGTTGAAATTGATAAGGCATTCAGAAGAAGTGTGTAAGAGCCATTTGCGAAACATGGCCTTTGGACAGTTGCAAATCATTGTTTGTGAAATTGCGGATTCTACCTTTGATATGCTTATATATTAGAGATATTTGTGTTTTTGTAAAGCAATATCCGCACTTCCAAAAATTGCTGATGTTAATAATAGAAGTGCTAAACCAAGACATTTGTATAAATTGTATCTGCCACAGTGCCGCTTTGATGTCTATAAGGCAAAAGTGCACATCAACGTCATTATCATTTTTAGTAAGTTACCCAACCATTTTAAAACTTTAAACGGAAATAACAAAAAATAAATTGGCTCTTAAATAATTGCTTTTACACATTAAGTGAATAGATGACATTTAAATGAAAAATAGTATATAACATTTAAATAATTAAAATTTAAAATTAAAAATTATAATGTAATGAATTTGATTCATTTTAAAAAATCTGACATGACATTACAACAATAAATACCAATTTAATAACACAAATTATTATAAAAAATTCTCTGACATTAATAACGTTGATACTCTATTATACTATATTGTAAAAAAATTAAAATAATTCATAATTTCTTGAGTTTTCATTTAATTTTTAGTTTTATTTTGTAGTAATATTGCATATTGCACACCATTGTGATGGCAGAATGTTAGAACAATAAGTAATTTTTTAAGACCACTGTACCTACAACATTCTTGCAATAAAAGGATTTGATTTGATTTGATTTGAAAAATACATTACTAGATACACTATAATAGGCATGGGTTCATAGGCTTAATATACCTAGTCTTGCCATAAATACTGAAACAAAGAAAAAAAAAATTCTATTGCAAATAACATTTATTACTTTTACAGTGTGTTAGTTTAATACATAAATGAAAATTAGTGAAAATTCGAATGATATCCTTCACACTTTTACGCAGGTTTAAATATAAGTAGAGCAGGTACTTAGCTACATTATTAAAAAATAGGCTTACATTATTACACTAATGACTTAAAGAGCTCAAAAATTTTAATGTGACTCGTTAATTGTTTTTAAAATTGTATTTTTTACAATTCTCTGCGCTTGCGATGTCCTTTGTTATGTTATAAATAAGTTTCTTCGTTTCTTTGTAACTGTCATTACCATCATTGGTGTAGTATTTTAATTGTAATCGGCATATTTCCATTGTTGTTCAGTTGGAACTTTTTCTATTTTACTCAAATTAAATATCTCAATTTTTATAATATGAGTTGCATGTAAGTTATCGTCAGCATTGGTTGAAATAAAAATATTGCCATCTTTGTGAGCTCGCGACACCGTTGATATCTTTCTTGTCTGCTTACACTTTTTGATTTCAAAAAGTGTGTCTAGGTTGTCTTCCGATCTAACTTTTTTCAATGTTTTTGGTAGTTTGTGAGATTTGTTATCTTGGCTTTCTTCGTCGTTAGAAAACAATAATAATAATGTTTAACAGTATTTTCTTCAGTGTTAAATGAAGCCTGCAACAACAATAACAAATGCTTAATATACATCCTAATATTATAAATGTGAATGTTTGTGAAGATGGATGGATGGATGTTTGTTACTCTTTCACACAAAACCTACTTAACAGATTTGGATGAAATTCGGTATGGTAGTAGTTTAAGCACTGGATTAAAACATACAATACTTTTTACCCCGAAAAAAGTACAGTGCCCCCGTGGGATACTGTATTTACGCGAGTGGAGCCGCGGGCAAGTATATTATTAAGTCTAATACTTTATTAAACAAAGAAAATAATATTATAGCACTCACCTCCATAGCAGTTGTCTACAACTGCTATGGAGCTCTGCTAAGTGCTCTAGCACTTGTCACACAAACTTGCACAGAAATAATAACTTCACCACACGATGACCGACTGTGTCAATACTTAAAACTTTCGGCCATTATATACAAAACTTGTGGAATGCTAATTGCATTGTAACACAACTGTTATCATTGGGTTAATGTAGGCACACATTCCGTCCCTAACTATCACTTGAAATTATTTCGTCCTCAATTACATTCCATTGATAACGCATTAGTACCTGTTGAGCAAGTAAGAACTTGCACATCGAAAATTTTAATATAAGAAAAGAGTTGGCTAGCGAAAGCAGAGAGATAGAAATGATTGGACATCTTCATAGTGATATATTCAACCTGGAAAAGTTTTTAATTTGTTCGATTTTATTTTGACGATTTATATTGACGGTCAACAAATTCCTTCAAAAGCTTTACAACCATCTTTTGATAATAATATTTTACCACAACCTATCACACATTATTCTCACGAACAGGAATACATTTTCTTAATGAAGGTAATGGGATTACGATAAGTATTCGAAAGGTTATTGTTTGCTAGCATTTGATCTCATACCTGATTTGTCAGCCAATTCATCTAGTCATTGGAATCTAATTGGACATGGTAGTATTAGATTAGAAGTTCGCTTTGAATCTGCTCTGACTCAAACGATCAATTGCGTTGTTTATGCAGAATTCGATAATGTATTTCGTGATAATGTATTATATTCGGTAATGTAAATATAGAAATAGATAAAAATCGCAATATTTCAGTATACTATAGTAGTTAAGTTCATAGATTTTTGTTTTTATATCTTATATGTGTATTGAATAAAAAATTAACTACAAAAAATGTTTATTTTTTCTCCCTCATATAATATGATGATATTGATATCAACTTTAAATATCATGATTTATATCAAGTTTGGTTAAGATGGTGCGCATTAATACTCAATCGCTAGAGCAGATAAGATCCCCATACCTAAACAGTATTCATGGATACTTTAGACACACAGAAATGTTTGAAGAAAATGGATGCAAACATTGAAAATAATGTTTACGCAGCAAACCGATTACCGATACGTGTTACAGTTCCATGCTATATCGTGAGCAATTTGGACACTGATAATAAACCAGGTTCCCATTGAATTGATATACATATTGATAAACAACGTATTGGACAATACTTTGATTCATATGGTCGGTCTCCACAAGGATATCACCGAAAGTTCTTAGAGAGAAATTGTAGAATATGGTCATATAATATAGCTAGAGTACAAAATGATTATACAATGGTTTGTGGAGAATACTGCATAATGTATCTGTATTATATTTATAACAATAAGTCACTGAATGATTTTCTGGTACATTTTGGTGCAAATACGTTACGTTGTGTATTGTAATCGTTGTGATTTGAAATTATGTAGTTTATTTGAGTGTTATTTTACCAATAAAATGACTCACTTACAATACCATTGTTGTTTCACTTAACCACTAATGATCCTTCGCTTATCACCGTCCATTATCTACCGCTGCATGACGTAATTAGTAATGAATAGAGCCTAATGAGCCTAGTAATTGCAAAAGTCTATCTTTGTAACCGTTAGAGATATTGAAAAACGGATAAGCGCAATCGATCGGGCATGGGCAAAAACCCCCAATTTGACACCAGACTTTTTTTGTTTTTTGCCGGCGATGCCCATCGAACCCCGAAAATCTGGGACAGACCCAGGTTTTCATCGGGTCTATCTCGGGCTAGATGCTGATGATGAGCTATACAACTAACTTCTAATTAACGAATAAATGTCTAAGTTATTAAAATATAGCGAATTTATGACATATTTCAAAGTAGGGGTGTTAGCCCGCACGGGGGCTGAGTAAGTTTTATAACGGAAGAATTGGAAGTTGCAGCGGCTTTTCCGCTAGGGGTCGCCTACTTGCGAAAGGGACCGAACGGGAGACCGTGATGTCAGGGGAGGGCGAGGTTGTATAAATATCATGAAAAACAACTTTCCTAAATTACTCAGTTCCCGGTGGCTTTTCAGGAATGACAGTTGTAAAATTATATGGTAAATATATATAACTAGAATAATAACATTGTAAAAATTGTGTAAAACTTTATATAATTAATGAATAAACGTTGTTTCGAGTTAAGGGGGTGAGGCATGGAATGTTCTAGAAGGTTGGTATGTGCCGTCGTTACAAGTATGGGGCCGGCGGCCATACAATTCGTAGTTCGCTCGTAATTACCAGTCGCAATGTAAGAATAATCCCTGCCTCATCACCTATCGAAGTAGTGAGCAGTGACCTCTGGTATCATTTTCCCTATTCTAATTCCTATAATCCTATATTTTCCCCCGAATTTTCCAAGTATTCTTTTAATTTCCTTTCCTGTCACTGTCCCATGATTTCGATCCCTTCCTGTAGCCCTAGGTAAACTAGCCGTGTCCCCCACAATATTAGTATAGATAAATCCTTAAGAATTAATTTTAAACTTACTCAACTTAAACAAAAACTTAAACTGAAACCAAGAGAGGAAACTGAAATCAAGAAGGCGCATTTCCCGAAATATTAAAAAAATCTATAGTTAAACCTCTATTTAAAAAAGGAGATATAAATGATACGAATAATTATAGACCAGTCACATTAATTCCAGTGATATCAAAAATTTTTGCGAGAAAATCTTGGTAAAAAGACTACACGCATTTGTCACCACAAACAATATACTTTTGGCCAGAACAATTCGGTTTCCGTAAACATAGCAACACCACTTTAGCTTGTTTTAATCTAGTAAAACATGTAACAGAAGCTATAAATGATAAAAAGCCTGTAATCGCCATATTTCTAGATATGAGCAAAGCTTTTGACTTCGTAGATCATAAGCTTCTACTACATAAGCTCAAAAAATATGGTATACGTGGCAAATATTTGGATTGTATTAAAAGTTACCTATCTGGACGACAACAATGTGTACTAATATCAAAAATTGACAAAGGGAAATAAATTACTAGCAGGTCGGACTTTTTGTGCAATGATTTCGGAGTCCCACTAGGCAGTTTACTAGGTCTATTACTATTTTTTCTTTATATAAACGACCTCCCTAACGTGACGGATCAAAAAACCATTTTATTTGCAGACGACACAACAGCTATAATTAAATGTGAGAATGTAAATTCGTTCCAAAATGACATTTCTATTACTTTTAATAAAATTATGACTTGGCTTAATTACAATAATTTAAAAATTAATCTAACTGAAACTAAAATAATTCAATTTAGAGATTATAGGACACGACCAATTGACTTAAATATAACTATTGACGGAATCAAACTGGTAGAAGTGAATTCCGCAATGTTTTTAGGAATTATTGTAGATAGGCACTGTAACTGGAAGGATCACATAAACCACGTGTGTGAGAAACTCGACAAGTTTGTATACGCAATTAACACTTAAAAGTTTAAAAGTCTCGACCGAAGCCGCACTATGCGCATACCACGGATATGTGTCGTCTGTGCTCTCGTATGGGCTATTGCTGTGGAAATGAAATGAAACTCTGTTGAAATTGATAAGGCATTCAGAAGAAGTGTGTAAGAGCCATTTGCGAAACATGGCCTTTGGACAGTTGCAAATCATTGTTTGTGAAATTGCGGATTCTACCTTTGATATGCTTATATATTAGAGATATTTGTGTTTTTGTAAAGCAATATCCGCACTTCCAAAAATTGCTGATGTTAATAATAGAAGTGCTAAACCAAGACATTTGTATAAATTGTATCTGCCACAGTGCCGCTTTGATGTCTATAAGGCAAAAGTGCACATCAACGTCATTATCATTTTTAGTAAGTTACCCAACCATTTTAAAACTTTAAACGGAAATAACAAAAAAAAAATGGCTCTTAAATAATTGCTTTTACACATTAAATGAATAGATGACATTTAAATGAAAAATAATATATAACATTTAAATAATTAAAATTTAAAATTAAAAATTATAATGTAATGAATTTGATTTATTTTAAAAAATCTGACATGACATTACAACAATAAATACCAATTTAATAACACAAATTATTATAAAAAATTCTCTGACATTAATAACGTTGATACTCTATTATACTATATTGTAAAAAAATTAAAATAATTCATAATTTCTTGAGTTTTCATTTAATTTTTAGTTTTATTTTGTAGTAATATTGCATATTGCACACCATTGTGATGGCAGAATGTTAGAACAATAAGTAATTTTTTAAGACCACTGTACCTACAACATTCTTGCAATAAAAGGATTTGATTTGATTTGATTTGAAAAATACATTACTAGATACACTATAATAGGCATGGGTTCATAGGCTTAATATACCTAGTCTTGCCATAAATACTGAAACAAAGAAAAAAAAAATTCTATTGCAAATAACATTTATTACTTTTACAGTGTGTTAGTTTAATACATAAATGAAAATTAGTGAAAATTCGAATGATATCCTTCACACTTTTACGCAGGTTTAAATATAAGTAGAGCAGGTACTTAGCTACATTATTAAAAAATAGGCTTACATTATTACACTAATGACTTAAAGAGCTCAAAAATTTTAATGTGACTCGTTAATTGTTTTTAAAATTGTATTTTTACAATTCTCTGCGCTTGCGATGTCCTTTGTTATGTTATAAATAAGTTTCTTCGTTTCTTTGTAACTGTCATTACCATCATTGGTGTAGTATTTTAATTGTAATCGGCATATTTCCATTGTTGTTCAGTTGGAACTTTTTCTATTTTACTCAAATTAAATATCTCAATTTTTATAATATGAGTTGCATGTAAGTTATCGTCAGCATTGGTTGAAATAAAAATATTGCCATCTTTGTGAGCTCGCGACACCGTTGATATCTTTCTTGTCTGCTTACACTTTTTGATTTCAAAAAGTGTGTCTAGGTTGTCTTCCGATCTAACTTTTTTCAATGTTTTTGGTAGTTTGTGAGATTTGTTATCTTGGCTTTCTTCGTCGTTAGAAAACAATAATAATAATGTTTAACAGTATTTTCTTCAGTGTTAAATGAAGCCTGCAACAACAATAACAAATGCTTAATATACATCCTAATATTATAAATGTGAATGTTTGTGAAGATGGATGGATGGATGTTTGTTACTCTTTCACACAAAACCTACTTAACAGATTTGGATGAAATTCGGTATGGTAGTAGTTTAAGCACTGGATTAAAACATACAATACTTTTTACCCCGAAAAAAGTACAGTGCCCCCGTGGGATACTGTATTTACGCGAGTGGAGCCGCGGGCAAGTATATTATTAAGTCTAATACTTTATTAAACAAAGAAAATAATATTATAGCACTCACCTCCATAGCAGTTGTCTACAACTGCTATGGAGCTCTGCTAAGTGCTCTAGCACTTGTCACACAAACTTGCACAGAAATAATAACTTCACCACACGATGACCGACTGTGTCAATACTTAAAACTTTCGGCCATTATATACAAACTTGTGGAATGCTAATTGCATTGTAACACAACTGTTATCATTGGGTTAATGTAGGCACACATTCCGTCCCTAACTATCACTTGAAATTATTTCGTCCTCAATTACATTCCATTGATAACGCATTAGTACCTGTTGAGCAAGTAAGAACTTGCACATCGAAAATTTTAATATAAGAAAAGAGTTGGCTAGCGAAAGCAGAGAGATAGAAATGATTGGACATCTTCATAGTGATATATTCAACCTGGAAAAGTTTTTAATTTGTTCGATTTTATTTTGACGATTTATATTGACGGTCAACAAATTCCTTCAAAAGCTTTACAACCATCTTTTGATAATAATATTTTACCACAACCTATCACACATTATTCTCACGAACAGGAATACATTTTCTTAATGAAGGTAATGGGATTACGATAAGTATTCGAAAGGTTATTGTTTGCTAGCATTTGATCTCATACCTGATTTGTCAGCCAATTCATCTAGTCATTGGAATCTAATTGGACATGGTAGTATTAGATAGAAGTTCGCTTTGAATCTGCTCTGACTCAAACGATCAATTGCGTTGTTTATGCAGAATTCGATAATGTATTTCGTGATAATGTATTATATTCGGTAATGTAAATATAGAAATAGATAAAAATCGCAATATTTCAGTATACTATAGTAGTTAAGTTCATAGATTTTTGTTTTTATATCTTATATGTGTATTGAATAAAAAATTAACTACAAAAAATGTTTATTTTTTCTCCCTCATATAATATGATGATATTGATATCAACTTTAAATATCATGATTTATATCAAGTTTGGTTAAGATGGTGCGCATTAATACTCAATCGCTAGAGCAGATAAGATCCCCATACCTAAACAGTATTCATGGATACTTTAGACACACAGAAATGTTTGAAGAAAATGGATGCAAACATTGAAAATAATGTTTACGCAGCAAACCGATTACCGATACGTGTTACAGTTCCATGCTATATCGTGAGCAATTTGGACACTGATAATAAACCAGGTTCCCATTGAATTGATATACATATTGATAAACAACGTATTGGACAATACTTTGATTCATATGGTCGGTCTCCACAAGGATATCACCGAAAGTTCTTAGAGAGAAATTGTAGAATATGGTCATATAATATAGCTAGAGTACAAAATGATTATACAATGGTTTGTGGAGAATACTGCATAATGTATCTGTATTATATTTATAACAATAAGTCACTGAATGATTTTCTGGTACATTTTGGTGCAAATACGTTACGTTGTGTATTGTAATCGTTGTGATTTGAAATTATGTAGTTTATTTGAGTGTTATTTTACCAATAAAATGACTCACTTACAATACCATTGTTGTTTCACTTAACCACTAATGATCCTTCGCTTATCACCGTCCATTATCTACCGCTGCATGACGTAATTAGTAATGAATAGAGCCTAATGAGCCTAGTAATTGCAAAAGTCTATCTTTGTAACCGTTAGAGATATTGAAAAACGGATAAGCGCAATCGATCGGGCATGGGCAAAAACCCCCAATTTGACACCAGACTTTTTTTGTTTTTTGCCGGCGATGCCCATCGAACCCCGAAAATCTGGGACAGACCCAGGTTTTCATCGGGTCTATCTCGGGCTAGATGCTGATGATGAGCTATACAACTAACTTCTAATTAACGAATAAATGTCTAAGTTATTAAAATATAGCGAATTTATGACATATTTCAAAGTAGGGGTGTTAGCCCGCACGGGGGCTGAGTAAGTTTTATAACGGAAGAATTGGAAGTTGCAGCGGCTTTTCCGCTAGGGGTCGCCTACTTGCGAAAGGGACCGAACGGGAGACCGTGATGTCAGGGGAGGGCGAGGTTGTATAAATATCATGAAAAACAACTTTCCTAAATTACTCAGTTCCCGGTGGCTTTTCAGGAATGACAGTTGTAAAATTATATGGTAAATATATATAACTAGAATAATAACATTGTAAAAATTGTGTAAAACTTTATATAATTAATGAATAAACGTTGTTTCGAGTTAAGGGGGTGAGGCATGGAATGTTCTAGAAGGTTGGTATGTGCCGTCGTTACAAGTATGGGGCCGGCGGCCATACAATTCGTAGTTCGCTCGTAATTACCAGTCGCAATGTAAGAATAATCCCTGCCTCATCACCTATCGAAGTAGTGAGCAGTGACCTCTGGTATCATTTTCCCTATTCTAATTCCTATAATCCTATATTTTCCCCGAATTTTCCAAGTATTCTTTTAATTTCCTTTCCTGTCACTGTCCCATGATTTCGATCCCTTCCTGTAGCCCTAGGTAAACTAGCCGTGTCCCCCACAATATTAGTATAGATAAATCCTTAAGAATTAATTTTAAACTTACTCAACTTAAACAAAAACTTAAACTGAAACCAAGAGAGGAAACTGAAATCAAGAAGGCGCATTTCCCGAAATATTAAAAAAATCTATAGTTAAACCTCTATTTAAAAAAGGAGATATAAATGATACGAATAATTATAGACCAGTCACATTAATTCCAGTGATATCAAAAATTTTTGCGAGAAAATCTTGGTAAAAAGACTACACGCATTTGTCACCACAAACAATATACTTTTGGCCAGAACAATTCGGTTTCCGTAAACATAGCAACACCACTTTAGCTTGTTTTAATCTAGTAAAACATGTAACAGAAGCTATAAATGATAAAAAGCCTGTAATCGCCATATTTCTAGATATGAGCAAAGCTTTTGACTTCGTAGATCATAAGCTTCTACTACATAAGCTCAAAAAATATGGTATACGTGGCAAATATTTGGATTGTATTAAAAGTTACCTATCTGGACGACAACAATGTGTACTAATATCAAAAATTGACAAAGGGAAATAAATTACTAGCAGGTCGGACTTTTTGTGCAATGATTTCGGAGTCCCACTAGGCAGTTTACTAGGTCTATTACTATTTTTTCTTTATATAAACGACCTCCCTAACGTGACGGATCAAAAAACCATTTTATT